>JBAMAX010003757.1:0-326739 GCA_037043745.1 Chymomyza amoena
ATAGATTTTGGATCCAAAAAATGAGACTACAAATTTTGTTTATTTCTAATACGACATTTTGCGCAAATGCCTGTTTATAAAAAATAAATTTAAAAGTTATAATTAAAGACTTTTTAAAATTTGACAGGGTTATTCGCATCCCTGGGCTGCACATGTATCATTACTTTAATGGCACCGCCATGACCATATCGAGACGTTTCAAAAGCTTTCTCAGTCTCTGTGATATCAAAGTGATGGGTGACCAAGCGCTTGACGTTCACCCTTCCAGACGCGACCAAATCTAAGGCACTGGGATAACTAGAAGAAATAACATATAACAATCAGGATGTTAGGTTAATACTCTGGTTGCGATATTAACTTACTCATTGCAGTAACGGAAGACCCCACGTATGTCCACCTCGCGAGCCAAGGCATTGATTAAAGGCACTTTGGATTCAGGTGCGCCCATGCCCACAATAACTACAACACCACCAGATCGTGATGTGCCTAACAAAAAAAAATTGTAAATATAACTGCGTAATTCTTAAACATCGTATTTACAAGGATAGCCAAACGTGTTGTGATGTCAGCGCCACAACATTCCACTGTCTTATTGGGGGATTCGCTCATTGTCTTACGAATTTGCTCCGCCACATCTTCGGCGCTCTGCTGAGTCGTCATCAAAAGCGTATGTGTGGCACCCAGTTCCTTAGCAACATCCAAACGCTGTTGCACCAAATCGGTTATCAAAATTTCTGTGGCACCCATAGCTTTGGCACACAGGAGTGTTACCAAGCCAATTGGTCCTGCTCCCAGAATTAAAACTCTAGACCCTAAGCCAACGTCAGCACGCCGGCAAGCATGAACACCCACAGACAAAGGTTCCAGTAAGGCTCCTTCCTCCATGCTCACATGATCCGGCAGCTTAAAACAAAAGTCTGCGGCATGTTTATAGTAACGAGTCAGATTTCCATCATAGGGAGGTGTTGCACAAAATACCATGTCTGCGCAGAGATTATATTTGCCGTGCTTGCAGTCAGCGCATATGCGACAAGGTACACCTGGTTCAATTGCCACACGGTCGCCCACAACAAGATTTTTTACTTTTTTGCCAACTTTGGCCACCACGCCTACAATTAGTAACAATTACGCAAATAAAATATCACAAAATATATAATATTCCATAGTTAAACTTACCAGCTGCTTCATGTCCTATAATCATGGGTTTTGTAAGTATAAAATCTCCTATACGCCCCTTAGTCAAATAGTGCACATCGGAGCCACAAATGCCCACACTATCCATGGCAAGCAGCACCTCTGTGGGCATCAAAGTCATTGTTATATACACGTTCAAAGCAAAGCTAATAATAACTCACCATCGTCGGCAATTTCTGGCACAGGACGCTGTTCCTATAAGACAAAGAAACGAAGAAATTTAATTTAAACTGTATCAATAAAGTTCGATACATTTTTTTAGGGTTCACAACGTACTAGCTTTAAGTCCTCAATGCCATGCAAAACTGCTGTTAAATTATCCTTTGCCATTTTGCCTGCTTTCCTTGAATTATCTTCCGTGCACTCTGTTCAGTTGATGTAGCTGTCCACTTTATTCAAGCGCTCTGTTTGTACTAATTTAAAATTACAAACATCGATGTATCGCTGCCTCACACATAATAAAGCTGTATAATCTATCGTATAATATAGATTCAATAAGCAAATCAGCTCTATAAAGAGGTGTGTTCAAGTTTATCTGCTGACTGCTATGTCGCCTCCGTGAGTAATATACTACATATATTTCTCGCCCACACACAGAGAACACTACTACACGTGAGCATATGCACACATTTGTACAGTGGGAACCGCGTAGTTGGACAGTGTCACGTGTTAGGTTATTCATAGTTGCGTTGTCCGACTGTGTAGTGCCCTGTAAACGCAACTTGAAAAAGAAGTGCATTAAGGGGCCCTGGCATTTTATTATTTTTTTTAATATTTGTATATTTAATAAAAACAAACAGACTCCATAATACAAGTAATTCTGATTGTAGACGGTAGAAAAAAATAACTGCTAAAAAAATAAGTTAGGAAGGGTAATTTCCTAACTAATTTCTAAAAGATTAGGATAATAAAAATAGCTTTTTTTAATTAAATTTTAAACAATTCGGATGCCTTTGTTAATTTTTTGTGTTTTGTTTTCATTAATTTTTTTTTGTTTATAATCATTATTGGTTACCGAAAAATGAGACTACTTATAACTTTATTTCTTATGCGACAGCTTACGAAAATACCCGTTTATAAAAATTAATTTTTATTTAATTACTATTTCAATTAAATTGCTGTTTTTAATAATACTTAATTCTGTAAATCATCAGCATTCAATAAATTTTTTTTTGGTTTGTTTTGTTTCCTTAATTTTTCTTCGGTTTTTTATCATTATAAAGATAAAGTTATTATCATTATATCTTTTTATACACCGTACCATACAGTACAAAGTGTATATTAATTTTATGCTAGCCGAAAACGCGTGTAGCATGTAGAAGGAGACGTCGGAGACCCCTTCAAAGTTTTCTAAAGTATTGTCAGGGTGACTAAAGAAGTCGTCTGCCTCACTGTCCGTTTGTCTGTATTAACGCCTAAATCTCTGAGTTGGTAAACTAGCAGCAACAAAATTTTCAGATTAGATGCGTTATTATGTCTGGGGAGACAAGTTTTTTTTATTTTTTTGATATCGCGGCTATACTTTTATATTCGTAGCTCTCATTGGGGTGTTCGTTTAATTATAAAGATATCGTAACCAAATTTGACTCAAAATTTGACGAGATAAAAGCTTTAATCCGTCGGTGGCTTAAGTGGTAGCGTACTCGCCTCTAAAACCGAAGGTCGGTGGTTCGATTCCCCGCAGTAGCACTGGTTCATTTGCCTAGCACTGGCATCGCTAGCTCAAAGACGCTATTTGCCATGAAAGTCTCTATTAATTAAAGACACCGCCGTTCGGATTCGGCTATAAACTGTAGGTCCCTGTTCTGTTCGAACAGACTAATAGAGATCCCCTATGCCCCTCCTCCAAGGGGTCTAACAGGGAATTATATATATATAAAAGCTTTAATCGTAAAAGCTTAGAGTAAGAAGCTTTACTAAAGAACGCAAAGCAGAAGCAGTGCCAAAAAATTTGGAACCAAAGTTTGATCCTTCAGGAAAAGAACAAGAAAATTTCTAAATGTTAAATTTCTAAAACAAAATTGTTGCTTTTTCATACTGAAGAGTAAGAAAATAGTGTCTAGTAGTTTAGAATTATATTTATTCCAAAAAATTCCAAATTCGAAAAAATTAATATTTTCAGGTTCTTTTCAAAGCTTGTATACAAAATGAAATATAACAGAATTTGACCCATTGTACCTCGGTTTTTGCCAAATCATTTTTACACACACAGGCAGACAGGCACAGAAAATTGCATTAGTAGTTTTTAACTGGTTTAGAAGTTTAAAAAGAAAGGCCCTGTCAGCAGAACTGGTTGTGAAATATTTACAGAATACGACTTTTGAGTTTCGCTTATTTTAGTACATTTTGTTTGTCTCAATTCCTTGTATCATTTGGGATCGATGATATACACACATTGACTCTAGTAAGCTGGATTTAATAAACTAACATTCTGCTACAGTGTTTTCTGTCTGCTATTCATATAGAGTATATCAAATTCCAGATTAAATGGTATGTACATTCGTAAGTATATACAAATTGGGAATACTCACTAACAGACACTTAATAGGCTGATAAGAACTTGCGAAATAAGTACGTATGTATGTTTGTATGCAAGCACATACAAGCATACTCGTATGCATCTGTGTATCCATGTATTCATGTTATTTAAATTCGCTTGATTCCGAGTTGCCGTCAAGTATGTATGTATGTCAAGCCCCAATTTGTTTGCACACTTCTTTGAAATTGCCCTCTTACTCGATATGTTATCTGCAAATGTTTGTGAAGTGGCCATGTCCAGCATAGGCAGTCTTCACTGTATGCCAATTTATGGCCCAAGTGCTAATTGTCTTTGTATGCATGCACGCTTCAAATGTCGCAAATCTTTTTGTGATTGTTTGGCGTCGCCTTATTGTGTAAATAAAATGCGATCAGGTTGATTTTGTTGTGGTTTATGCAGTAATTTACTCAATTACTTACAATAGGAATGTACGCACTTCACGAGGGCTGCTTTTGGGTTTCCCTCCTTGGCTATTTCGACTGTGATCAAATTCGATTTGCCACTTTCTTTTTAAATTGAAAATACTTTCTTAATTATTTGTGCTTACTTGGGAAATTGTTCATTGCCCACGTACTATGATAGATCATGATTTTTGTATAAAAATGTTTCAGTAGAGGCAGTCATTCACTGAGTGACACTTTCCGTAAATGTTGTCTCAAAACGTGGGATTAAGGCATCTAAAGAGCGAAAGCGCACAATTTAACAAAAGAAAGGCTCGTGTCGACTGTTAAAAGGAAGTTATTAAAAAAATGAAGCCGAGGTACCTCAAATCAAAGCAAAATGTCAACCAGTCGTATAGATATTCTACAAAGAACCAAATCTGCTAACACTATGAGCTAAGATTTAAACAGTGAAATTGATTCATTAAAAGATTCATTATAAGAAAATATTGGAGAAAAATTGTATAATATAATAATAAAAAATATGTATCCCTTATGGCCTTAATAATAAAATCATAGCTTCGGGTAGCGTTTAGTATTTTATTTAACAAAGATATGTTTGTGTCGCAAAATTGAGCAATATCGGATAATACCAACAAAAGTTATACTCAATAAATTTCATCAATCAAATGACTACACGTTATTATGATAAAAAAAACCTATAATCTCTTATTCTGATAATAAACAGACATCTAAATTTTTCCGATGTGGTCGATTTACCTTGTTTTGTATCAATGCACTTGAAACTTACCATAATTTCTTTCATGTAAGTTTCTATTATCATCAAAATCGGTAAAAATGTGCGAATTTTATAGGCACAAATATCGGTCTGCAATAAACAAAACAAATATTTCCATTTAGATAGCCGAAATATATCGACTGTATCATTTATTTTTTTATTATAGCCCAAGAATTTCCTAACTGATTTTGATAAAATTTGCACCTAAAGATGGGAAGAAGATAATTTTCTACAAAAAAGTATTTGAAATAAAATGATAGACAAAAATAGTACTTATTTATTATATAAAAAAAGATTCACCAAATTGGAGTTGAAAAATAAATTAAAGGAATGTTTTTCCAAAAGTTGGTCTTTCACTATAAGGCCGGAAACAAAGAGACAGCCCTCGCATGCTCATACGTTTGCTGTCTATAAAAGACGTCTACGTCACGAGCCTCCGGTTCATATATAGTCTTCATGTAGTCTAATTTTAAATAATTTATTTTCTTTAATTTGGCTTACTTTATTATCCTATATATAAAAACTTTTTGCATACTTTATTTGAAATGTGTTTTAGTATTAAATGCAATTTATTAGTTCTTTTGTCATTTAAATGCCTTTAAAAGTTTGGAGCTATTTATAATATGTATTTTTGGACTGTTTCCAAGTTATAAACAAATGCTTATCTACTAAAAATGCGTGTTTTTGTTTTGTTTTTTTTTTTTTTTGTAGACATATGTTCTTAGGGCTTAAAATTTTAAATATTCATATATATTAAATGCTCTTACATGGCGTTTCTACATCTAATTTGAGATTCTATATAAAGGAACAAGTTTGGCCAAAGGAAACTTAATACATTGAACTTTCGTTATACTGTAGATATACATACATATGTATGTATATGTATATGTTTTTTATTTTTGTTAATGTTTCTGCATTTTATTACGTTTATCACACAAATGGTCGAAAAACGAAACCGTCAAATTATGCTGCTTTGAAAGCCCTGATTTAGGTTAGCATAAGGCTGCAGTGCGTCACTAATGGTTGGCGGTAAAATTGTGTTTTTATTTATGAACGGCAATAGTTGCCTAGTGATGCAAGGCAAAAAGGCCATATTTAAGTATTTCTTTAAGTTGTGAATTTTTAAATTTTAACACTATTTGTCAGGATACTTTATGTATCTCTTTCTGCAGCCTATTAACCATATCAATTTGACGGTTGTTCGGTTGTAGCCACTTTAAATGGACAGTTCCTGTCTTGGCTTGTTTAAATGCAAACGTTGTGGGTCCTGTGGCGCCACGCATATATCCGTCAGTATGACAACCTCATAGGGACTGTAAGAAAAAAGTGATATTTATATAAGGATGGTTTATATTTACATATGTATTTTTTTACGAGTATACATAGTGTGAAAAACGGAACAAAACACGGTTTTGGAAGCAATGTACCTCCGAAGAAAGAAAGAATATTCAGAAAATAAATACGATTTAAACTAAAAGCAACAGAAAAAAGATTCAAATTACCTATAACATTATTATAATATAATAAAATTAGGTTGAATAGTACTTTTTTTTTTTCATAAAAGTGAGTTTTTTTGAGTTTAAGTGTTCCGTATTTTAGTACTTTTTTAGAAAATTGAGCTGGTTACACTAAGTAAACAATATATTAATTTACTTTATTTGTTATTTATAAAAAAAAAGTATAACTTTTAAGGAAAGTAGCAAAACAAACCGACTCTTTACTAATTAATTTTAATGTTTTTAGATAAATCGAAATATTCAACATTACATTTATATATATATATATATTTATACCCCACGTACTTTAAGTTACAGGTTATAAAAAGTTAAATCCTAACTTACCTGCAGTCTGGCATGTGAAGAAAACCGCATAGCCAACCATAGAAGCCCTTCTCTATGTCACTGATGTCGTTTACCCAGCTGCTGTACTGCAAACTCAGCTGCCTAAATCCCGAATATAATCCCAAACCAAACGTGCACAATATAATGGCCAACGGATAAGCTAAAACCAACACCGGCGTAACGAAAATCTTATGCAGATACGACTTTTCCTCACAGAAGTAATTGAACATGTTGTACCATGTCAGGGTGCCTATGTAGAAGGAGTATATTGACGAAATGACAGTAACAAATGGCAAGCATAAGAGTGAAATCAAAAAGATATGGAAGCCAATGCCACAGGAGCATGTGCAGCAGATATTTTTGCTCTTTTGCGACTTATTGACCATAGCGTGGGAGTTAAGTTGCTCCAGTTCCTCGCGACTAATGTTAATTTGCAAATCTATTGATTGGCCCTTCTTGCGACCGCGTTTGATGGTGCCTAGGGAAAAAGTTTACTATTAAAAAAGATACGTTTTTATTAAGGTTTGTGGTAGCTACCTGTCATGGTTAAGTAGTTGCTTGCTTCTGCGCCCTTTCGCGTTCGATAACGCTCCAAACTTTGGTCATAAGTGTTTAGCACACTATTTTCGCCAGACTCCAGATCCTCGTGATTTGTAGCATTGGCTATGTCCGGCGAAACATGTGGATTGCGCACATGTGGCAAATCACTTGTGCGTATATTGACTCGCTTCTTGGATGAAGAGGGATTACTCAGGCAGTCGTGAGATTTACTGAGCTTTGCATCCAAGCTACTTTCCGAGTAGCAGCAACTGCTGGGTGTAACTGTTGTGCTCTCATGACGCTGTGACGTAGACTTTGTGCCTTGTGAAATGGATTCAAAATTCTGCAACTCATTAAAATTGCTGGCGGAATGTGCAGACTTATTGCTGCGTTGTGTCGAACTGTGCGAGTGTGTGCTGGCGATTGTGTCCTGCCCGGAACCAGAACATGGCACGGCTAGCTCTCCTGGCAACTGTGGCAATGGCTGTTTGTTTTTTATTATCAATTTCGATTTGAGCAGCTCCTCTTCAAGACCTGGATTCGATGGCGACAGCTTTGGCCGATTTTGCTGTTTGCATAATTATAAATCTACTATTAGCCAATGCATAAATGAACACCATGTGCTATTTCAAACGGAAATAAAGCCAAACACACATAGTTTATAACAATACTCCAAACTCACCTGCACATTGACTATATGATCCACATAGTTTTGCTTCTTTCCCTCGGCTTTTGTTTGTTGCCGTTTGCGGGGCGGTATAAAAACTGGCCGTTCCTTTGTTGCCGTATTCACTTCCGAGCTCATAACACTCTTGCTAACCATATCTAAAGATGCAGCTATTTAAAGCAATATTTTTTCACTATTCACTAAGTAATACTGAAAACTATAGCTCCATTATGGCTCTGACGGTTATGTTGTTTTTTGCAACGCCCTAAAAATGCACTTCCGTATAGTCGTTATCCTGACGTTCTCGTCTCTGACGTCGCGTTATTATTGATTTTTCTTTGGCATGTCCTTGTTCTGAATTTGCGTTCATTGGGCCCAATGCTTTGTTCTCTTACTTACTATGTATGTATGTAACTGAGAGAGGGAGAAGGGTCGAGATGGTATGTTTACAAATAACCGGCGCCTGCGCTTGTGCTTATTTCAAAATGCAACGTTAATCTATCTATGTATGCATTGCTATATCTATATGAAAGTTTCTGAAAATAAACCATCTATTAGTTACATATAGATATGTTCTATGCAAAAATATTTTGGTCTTTTTTCTTATAATGTTATTATTGTGTAGACTGTGCTCCTCTTACACTGGTCAACAGCCAAAAAGATGCATTAAGCTTATGCTGTTTTGTTTTAAGTAAGGTTTACATTAAGTTTCTTCAGACGCGTTTGGAAGCAAACGAATAAAAACTCTTTTCTCGAAGACCAAAAGATTTTAATTTTGGTTTTCTTCCAGAATGTGAATAATTCTTAAATAACGGACGATTTTGAAATATTCTGTGAAGATATCGTTACCAATATTGGCCGTCGTATCTTTTTTAGAGTGACACACATTTTATCAACATAGTTTTTATATATTATGCAAATACTATATAACCGATCGGTCGAAAATCAATTTTTATGCATAATTTAATTGTTTATGAAGATATATTTACAGATATGAGCAATCAAATGTTTTTTGAAGCATCTTCCTATGTTGTGAATATGATAAATATTTTTTTGAATCGAATTTAATTTTTGATAGACAAAATAAATTTTTAAATCAATTTTTTTGCATTTTGTTTTGAAAGCCTCACTGTACATGACACTTAATAAAGGTGGAATTTAAGGCGGTTGGCAAACCATTTGAGTTTTTGTTAAATTTTTTTTTTGTCAAATCATGAAATTAATCTTGGCAACTACAGCAAGCCTCAAACAAAAAATCACATCATTTACCATGCTTCGCCATCGGTCTCGTACTCCCCAAATAAAAACATTAATCACTGTAAGTCCTTGTGTAATTTTGAAAGCGACAAATCGGAAATTAAACCATTTATATAAAAGCAGCAGTCTCCAAATTGTGTATTAAAAATTAATACTTGGCTGTCTCATTACCATTCGATCAGTAATATTTAATACCCTACATATAAACAGATCAAGTTTCATTTTATCCCAATTTATATATTAGAATTAACGCAAGAGCCACCCATGCCTAACAAACAAACAAAAATATTAACAAAGAACTTATTTGTATATAGGTATTTATTTATTTTATTTTTATAATTATTTAATTATACTTTATGATAATAGATTGCATATTAACCCAGCTCAGTGAGTTCAACTAATGTGCATGGAGTCCTTGCTTGTGTTTTGTTCTTGTTCTTGCTTTACATTACAAATGCCTACATTCTTTCTTTGTTTTAAATGCATTTAATTGTTTTTTTTTTCTTTTGAGTCACTGCAATTAAAATCACAAAGTTACAAACTACTTATATATATACAGACTAAATGTTTGAACACGCAAGTTAAAACTACTTTCAAATGGGTTGCTTTTGTTTATAATATTTCAAAAGGCAACCAATAAACGATTTGACAGTGAAATATTACAGGATACTGATACAAGGTATTTGTATTTAATATTTTAATGCACATTTAAAATAGTATTTTATTCTTATTTATGAATACATATGTCTTTTGTTCGATTTTTGAGAAGAGTAAATACTTTGGTTTGTAGATGAAACTGTTTTTAAATTAGTATAAAAGCAAGATTTGATAAATGGCAATGTTGTGTATAAATTCTGTATAAGTTAGATTCGCATAAAAATAATTGGGTTGCAGTCGTACATATTCTTAAATGAGTAAAAACTTAGTCTATAACTAGACTTGCATACCACACGATTTATACTATATTGCTACATCATTACAAAAAATAATTCAAAATAAAATAGAGTATTGAACAAAAAAATCAATTTCAACTGTTTTTAAACACATTCGAGAAATACAATTTAGAAAATATTTGAGCACTGCACATGGTGCCTTAGTACACCGTATTTAGACCAGATTCAAACTTCATTTAACGCAATTTTGACAGCCAGGCCTTGCCTCAATAGCTGCTCATCTTCGCTCACTTCGCTCACTTCGCTTCTTCAATCTCAAGTATTGTAGTAATCATCGTATCGATACCCGTACAAAACCGGGTGCTATGGTACTCACGCAGTCCAACGCGACTTTTGCAAATCGATTTGGCCCTCCAAAGTCTTGGCCAAATATATGACAAAAAGTTGAATAAGAGCAATTCCCAGAGCAATACCGGCAATGACATAGAGATTACGTTCGGCCCACGAGTGAATAATCTCAATACAGCCTGATGTGAAAATTCGTTTGGTGGCCGCAGCAACGGAATGCTCCTGAACTCCATAGCCGCACATTATATTGACCAGACCAGAGCTAATATCGGTTGCGTTGATGCAACAGCTATAGGGCACTCCGCATTTCTCCACCGACGGGGAAGAGCAATTAAAATACTCATTCTTACCTACGTAATTGTCATTTATCAATATTGGTTGTATTAATTAAGCTAATTTTATCAGTATCCAGTTCATCAGAGTAAAATTAGCATAATTTTTGCGATTTTAAATTCTAGTCAGTAAAAAGTTATTGTACTTTTAAAGCAAAATCAATGTAAAGTAAACAAATTCTTGAAAATTTCCAAAGAACAAAGAAGATTTTTGTTATAAATTTCAACACATTTAAATTTTGACTTTGGCAGTTAGCATTAAGTGCGCCTATCATGGCCTATCACGGACAAAAAACTAAGTAAACTTAATTTTTACTATGAGCGTTGCAAAGCCGGTTCTAATACTTAAGGCAAAAGTTGGTTTTACTTTAACTGGATATTGAGAAATTAACTATTAAAGACTACTTACTCCAATCTTGATAGCCAGCATTACTTAGACCGCAACATTTGAACTCCTGCTGCGCAAAATCTATGAAGTTCTGTAAATCGGGATCATCGCGATACGAATGTATTATTTTATCGGTAAATTTGTCCTCCAAAAATGAATTCATATTTTGAGGAAACACGAAACCCATAATAGCTAAAAGAAATTTTATTATTAAGGTATGCGAAGACGAGATAAATGTAAATTATAGCATTACCTATAGCCATTTCCATTAAAAAGAAAATGAGCAAGCACATGGAGTAAAATTTCAGAAGGCAAGTATTTTCACGTAGAGCTCCCAAACATCCAGCAAAGCTGACCTAAATAGAAAAAGGTACAATATCAATAAATGAATATGGCAAAATGTAAAGTTCGTTCTTCATACCACAAATATGACAATTCCGGTTATAATCATGACTAATGATATATTGAGTATAACATCATAAACGGTCTCTAGCCGAACCCAGTGGCCATTGGCCTCAAATTTGTCCATAAACGCATAGACACCAATTCCCAGTAGGAGGCCTCCAAAGAGCCAGAATATAAAATTCAACATGAAAATCATGTATTTTACACAGCTGCTAACGTAAGTGAAATGATGCGGATGAGGATGGCGCACTTCAATGCCGCAATAACCTCCGCCACCTCCATGATGTCTATAGTTGCTCATTATGTGTTTTTTACTCAAAAAACTGGATGATTATTTTTCGGTGTCGAATTTTTTTGTTTTTTCTTTGTGCAAACAGTCAACGCCTCTCTTTTAGCGAAGTGGATTTTTACATTGCGTATTCAAATCGCACTTTTAAATTAAGTTTTCGGTCATGCTCATCTTTAATGTGCTCTTACTTATTTGAATTAATTACTGTTAAACATATAGTGAGTTTTTATAATAATTTTTAATATGTTGCAAATAGACAACAAAAACGACAAATGTAATCAGTGTAAACCCAAGAGGGTGACCAGAGTTTGCAAAAATAAAACATTCCATCTACCACAAGAACAGCCCATAAAAATTAGTATTTAACAAGTTATAGTTTTAGTATTTTTTTTTTCATGTAATTAAAATACTTTTAGTAAGTAGCTTTGGTAAGTTTTTTTATTTGCTTATTTTTGTCCTGTAATTTTCATCATTAGATTAAAACAAACATTAAAACTATACGTTCTTAGTTTTTTTAAAGACAAAACAAAATACTTTTTGATGTGGTTGGTTATCTTAAGTGCCCTACTTAAGAGTTTTAAAAATTTTATATTTTTAATTAATGCTAATAAATAAATCTCTTTCAAATTAGAGTTAAGAGTAAGATGAAAAGTAAAATCTTTAAATTTTTAAATTTATTTTTCTTTCTTTTTCACCATTTAATCCCTTTTGTTTATTTGTTGTGACTCTGTGACAACTCTGGCCTCAAACAGCTGTAAAAAGAACAACTATTTCGACATGCATTTATTTGGTTTGCCCTTTGAGCTATGATTAAATCGGTTAACAGCAACGACTACGAATGTAGCTATAATTATGCACAGAACTTTATTAACAACTGATAACGTCTGCTTTAGCTGAAGAAGTGCTTTTATTGTTGCTTAGTTAGCTTGATTAGTACAAGTTTTGGATTTGATACGCCAACATGAACTTCTTATTGCGATTCATAATTTTTTGCATCGATCCGTTTGGCCTTGGACGTAGATTTCTAGTCCGTCCAGCATTACAAAAAGTAGGCACACTCAGGGAGCTTATATTAAGACTGGGGCTTGTAGCTTTTGCTGTTGTGCTCATTATATGGCTGGCTGTTTTTATGTATGCTGCTTTTTACTATGTTTACATGCCCGCCATATCACATAATCGACCGGTACACATGCAATTCAAGTAAGCTTTGTTACAATAATCCATTCGAGGTTTAAGTAACTATTGTTAATTTTCTAGAACCTGCTTGGAGACCAGCACACCATGTACCTTTCCACATGCACATGTTTCATTAACCAAAAAGCAACAATTGCTTATGGTGGGACAAGCCTACAAGGTGATTGTTAACATAGACATGCCTGAATCACCACAGAACCTGGAACTAGGGATGTTTATGGTGTGCGCTGAGATGCGGGACTATGATTCCATGTTGCGTGGACATTCGTGTCGTTCGGCCATGATGCGTTATCGTTCGCCTTTAATACGTATGATATCTACGTGGGTGCTAAGTCCATTGTATGTTCTTGGCTGGAGGGAGGAGTTTCAACAGGTGCCCGTTGAAATATTTTCGCGTTACTTGGAGGAACGCCAACATCCAATAACTGATGTTTATGTGGAAATACAGTCACAAAAGATACAATTCTACACAGTCACACTGCATATCGTTGCCGATTTTACCGGTCTACGTTATATAATGTTTAATTGGCCGGTACTTTCGGCCATTGTGGGTAAGTTTCCAATTAAACGAGTGTTTGTATGCACCCCTAAAACCCATTTGTTTCGCGCTCTTCTTTAGCAATTAGCACCAATCTATTCTTTATATTGGTCGTCTTTTTGCTCAGCTGGTACCACTGGTCAGACGCCACCTGGTTGCACCGCTTGCAAGACAAATATACACGATTTACCAGCACATTGGAACGAAGCGCCAGCAGTATGATACTCTCCAGCACGAGCAGCCTGCGTGATGAGGATGAGTTAAGCTTTCTTGATGACAAGTCCGAGGTAACAGACTTTGGTGGCGTGGATCCCAATGAGCTTCTTTTAGAGAAGGATAAGGCTATGCGTAAGTCAGATGCGCAGACTTTACGCAAGCGTGCTTTGGTCAAAGACGCACAAGAGTCCATGTGAATGAAGTTAAAAGACTTTAATATAATTGTAAGTTTGCACTTAGCAGCGCGTTTAGTATTGCGGTTGAACTGCCTTTTTATAAAATAAACTTTTAAGACTTTGTAGAACATTTTTTACTCCACTATTTAACAATTAACTATTGTAATTTTTCTTAAATCAACAAATTTACATAATAATCTAAATTAAGGTGTTTAGCTGCTTCTTTGTCGCTACACTTAAGTTTAAATTGGGCGAGTATCTGCTTGCGTTTCTCATTCAAGTCCCAGCTTCTTTTTTGCTTTGCAGCAGTGTCTTCTATTTCCAAAAGTTTGAGTTTGATACGAGCGCGCAATAATAAATCTAAATTATGAATCGTTGATTGTTTTTGGGTTTGTTTGATTGAAGCTGGGTTCATTACATCAATCGGCTTATCTATCGAGCTCGTTATAAATGCACAAATTACATCATGTGGCGGAGTTTTAAATTCCTCACTATTTAATACCAAACTGTTGCATTCCCAAGCATTCAAAACAGCATTAGGTGGCTCCAAACGCTGATTCATTTGTTTGATAACACTATCGGGAATACCATTGCTGGCTGCACGGTCAGCATTACGTTTTAGACTAGTTTGTAAACTGCAGTACACATATATTTGTGCATAGTGACAATTATGTAAACGACTTAATTGGTATAACTTAAAACGCATGCTGCGATAATAGTTGTTGTCATCGCAGATCAAAACATAATCATCGTTGTGGCTATTGAAGGCTGAATGGTAGAATTCCGATGGTAATATTAAAATTTTGTCTTTGCTTTTAAGTGTTTGTATGAAGTTTTCTAAGAGCTCATATATAGACAAACGTTGTTGTTTATAGCTGGTCTTTGTTGTTGCGGTAACATTTATATGTTCGTCGTAACAAAAATGTATCATGTTGAAATTAGGCAAAGATTTTTGATGTTCTAAAAGCCAATTACTTAAAGTAGACTTGCCTGCAGCTGGCAAGCCTATGAGCGCTAGCAGGCAAATGCGCGGCATGATAACGATTTGTGTGCGTGTGTGGAAGTTTAACAGTCTAGCATGGAAAACAGCAGCTGTGGCATAAGATACCAATCAGCCGACTGCTACATGTCCAGATTGGTTGTTGAAGCTGGTGCTAGTACTGCCGTTGCAGCAGCTTCCTTTTGTTGTTGTTCTAGTTTTTTAGCATTCTGTTCAATCTCCTCCATGCGTTTAGTATTAATGGTGGTTTGCACATCCACATACACTTTCATCATACTTTGGTTAAAACGCGCAAACTTTGTTACACATCTGTGCACACAAAGTTCCTGTAAAATACATATCTGCTTACAACAATTTTCATACAAAATATCTTCATTACAATACTAACCTCTTCTTTGCCTAGCTCACGCTGATTTAGACTGTCAATGCAGCGATTAAAACACAGTTCCGTCACTTTGTTGTATAATGTGAGAAAATCTTTTAGCTAAATAAAAATTAATTCAATATTTACAGTGAGTTGATACCGTTTTATACAATATACGCACATTTCGTAAATTGGGATCCATTTGTTTAAAGCTAAATATTACGTCAAGAGCAAAACATATACAAAATATTGCTTAAACCGGCACAAAACACACTTTGCAACACTGACAATGTTTAGCTAAGTTATGTGAATGGTTATTTTTCTTCTTCTTTTATATCTCAGATGTTTCCAACATTCACGCTAGTTTTTCATTTTTCCTCGCTGCGAAAACATATGCAATTTAGCAGGTTCGCGTGCAAACAAAGTGCTGTGTGCTAGAACGCATACGAACTAGAACAACTGAAATATAAACAAATGCCAAAAATAGAAATTTAATACTGTTGTAAATATATATATGTGTGTTAGCAGGTGAGCGAATTTTATTGTGTGTCGTTTTATTGCTTCTCTCAAGGACACCTCACTTGTCAGTTGTAACGATTTGTACATACGCGTGTGTGTGTTTTCATTTGACTTTTGTGATTTAAGATACTATGTTCTTATGATCCAAATTAGAGCTAGAGCAAAGCATTGGATTGAAATAGAGTTTTTCGAAGCGTAAAATCTGGCAGAATTTTTATAAAAATTTCTTTAGTTAATCGTTCAATTGTGAGTGAGCTTTCTCTAAAAAGCAAACTGCTTTCTCCGCTTTGCTTTGACATTCGTTGGTGCAAAGTTTTTCAGTAAGAACGTCAACGCTGCGCAATAAGAAGATAGACAGAAAAACATTCGGAAGTGATGAAAACGTTCAGAACTATTTAATACGTATTTGTGTGAATATTGCATCTTATTATTTTGCAAAACTGATTAAATAATCGCAAAAATTAAGTGTAGCTGCTGCCGCGCCTATTAGTGCCGTCGATTCATTCGAAAAATGTTATTTTCACTTTCTCGCTACGCACTAAGGCGCACACGAATTTTCGAACCATTTTTTGGAGGCAGACAAATCAGGTTTAAACAATTTGAAGCTAGTTCAATAACCGATTGCGCCCCAGTTGGCATTGCCTTTTCTGCAATACCAATTATTATTGTTCGTTGTTTTTCGGGTGAGTGCGCTTAATTTATGTCCACGATAGACATACTATACATAGGTATGTGTGAATGTAGCTGGAGTCCAATTAAAATCAATAGTCCAGATGCTATATAAGCAATAGCATAGATGCTTTATACACCTCTATGTTTACATATTATCGCAACGCAACCCAAATTCCCCATTTATGTGAGGCGAAAACTGAAAGTCACTTAATTTTAGTGCAAAGCAATTAAAAGCTTATTTTTAATCTTCTATTTGTAGCTAAGTTGTTTATTTCAAGTACGTGAACAAATGGTTTCGCCTCTCTGGTTTTATTTCATCTTAATTCTTTTATCATTAGAGAAGCCATGCACTCATGGTCTTGCGGTGCTCCGTTTTGAGCCTGCTTCAGTTTACAATTTAATTATCTATTACAATCAAGTTAATACATATATACAAAGACCATCTTCGTAATCAGCATTTGCTGATTAGCTGTGTCAGGCATATGATAAATCACTGTGATTTATTGTTTCTGAGTTAAGTCCAATCCATTTTACTGATAAACTCTTGGACTCCCACAATTGGTCAAAATTCAAAAGTATTAGTATTATTATTGTTGTGATTATGTAAATCTGCCAAAAGGAAAACAACCCTTTATTTCAGCAACATTAACAATCTTCCTATATTACAGATTCATCATACCAACAAACTAGCAATTACTCAACGTCAAACAAAAAAACAGATTCCGGAAACATGGAAAATAAAAACGAAAAAGTTGCGGTAAACAAAGAGGAACTTCGCAAACGGCTAACACCTTTGCAATATCAAGTTACACAGAAGCCGGCACTGAACGCCCGTTTACAGGTTGACATAATAATAAGTTGTAATCACAACAAAAAACAAAAATTAATAACTTTTTTTGTTACAGGCTGTTACAACAAGCATTATGAGAAGGGTGTCTATCAGTGCATAGTTTGTCATCAGGACTTATTTAGCTCGGATACCAAATATGATTCCGGTTGTGGCTGGCCAGCTTTTAACGATGTGCTCGACAAGGGCAAAGTGACATTACATCGAGATGCCAGCATACCAGGTATGAGTGTGTGTATACTAGCACGTACCATATATAGAGAGATAAATTAGTTATTTCATAAATATTAGACATTTTCAAATATTTTGCGTTTTTACTTTAAACAGTTTTATTGTTGTGTTGCCAACTTTGTGTTAATAAGTTTGCTTTAGGCTATGCTACAACAAGAATTGTTATTGTTGATGTAGAATATACAGCTGGCGGTTTATCTCCTAACACTCAAATGAATCATTTATAAGGATTTACCTAAGCGCTTTGTACCAGTTTTGATTTGACATCATGCAACAAAATTGGTTTTGCGTAATAACTTCCAATTTTTAGTACCTTTTCTCAAAAACATTGAGGAATTACTTTTTATGCTTTTTACAAAGTTTTTGTTTCGAATAATTCCCATGTTTCAAAAGCCATTTGTGTTGTTTTTTTTTTGTTGACATAAAACTGCAAGCCATTTCGTTGGAATTGTCAAAAACCATTTGACCATAGATAGTTTTGTTGTGTCCCTTATTGCTTTGTTCTTGTTGCGTTCGTTTTGCTTGTTTTGATTAGAAATAATGATGTACATGTTTGTACCTGTTAATGTGTCCATTGTAGTCAACATTTTAACCGACAGTTTGTTACAACAGTTTTGTGTCCGTCAATTGTTTGTTGCTGTACGCGTCTTTTTGTTCCGTTTATGAATGTGCAACTTACTAAATTATAAACCGCAAACTAAAACTTAAGTATTATTATTCTTTTATCCTCATCTTTTTCCCCAACTAACTAATTCTTTCCCACAAAAAAAAAAATATGTATCTGAAAACCACACACGAAAATTGCCTTTGTTCTCTCAACTACAACTTAACAAAATACATGATTAAAAAAATAGTAGTCATTTCAAAAACGCTAGGCATGGTTCGCACTGAGGTGCGCTGTTCCAAATGCTCAGCACACATGGGCCATGTGTTCGATGACGGACCACCACCAAAACATCGGCGCTTTTGCATCAACTCGGCATCGATTGATTTTGTGCCTGGGAAAAATACAACTGCAACTACGACATCTAAAAAATAATCATATTCGTTTTTGTATGCTAGAAACCAAAAGAAAAGATGTTTTATGTGTTACGGTTGAAAGGCTTTTATGCCAAACTTATAGAAAATTTTATACCCACTAAGTATTTATGAATTATATGTTATGATGAAATGTAGGCAAGCATATTCGCAAGTTTATATGAAATTCTATTTAAACACAGAGGTTTTTGTAAAAAATCCAAACACATTTAAGAAATAACATTCGACTTCGGTCCGCCGTAGTGCTTATACCTTTGCAAACGTTCATAATGAAAATATATTGTTAATCGGCTGTATTCAAGTTTGAAGCTTTGACTTGTCGTACAAAAATTATTCTGATTGGAAAAAATCTATAAAATGCTTATAATGATTTAATACTAATCATGGTTTCTTAAAATAAACCATAAGATCTTAGCTTGAATCTTATTAAAAACATAATTGTTTGTTATGGAACGAACATATGCGTATTAACACTAAACTCTAAGGTCAAAAGAAAATATTAAGAAAAAAATACCTGTATATAACAAAAGGTTTTAAATAAGAAAGTTTGTTTTCGCAGTAAAAGCTCAAATATTAAGAAAATACTGGACTGAAAATTGAGGACTATTGTTTTATTTAGGCCTAGCTAGTGAAGAAACACAATAAAGTCCCAAAAAAATTAAAATTTTTAAAGCAAAACTCCATTGATAAATGGAGAATTTCATTCTTTTGTTTCTATTAATAACAGCTGGAAGATTTGTAGTTATAGTTAACAAAAATTTTAAGCGTCAGATTAAAGTACTCCTTAATATCAAATACAAAAATTGTTATTTTTTTCTGAAATATTTACTTTGACCTGAGTACTGAGCTTCAAAAATGAGTTAAATAGCAATTCGTGTATACTTTTGTTAACAACTTTTGCAATGGTATCAACATGATAAAAAATTAAAAAAATTATGGAAGGAGGAAACACTTTTTATTCATATTAATAAAGTTTCGTGTAAGATGTATAAATTAAAAATACAATACGTTTAATTATTAGTTTCTTATAAATGGTGTGGTACTTTTTGCTGATCAGATTAAAAAATTACAGATTCTATAGCTAATTGGTTAGTATAACAAAAGAGTAAAAAAACTACAAAATTTCACCGCTTCAATCTTGTAATCTTAACACTATTTTTGGTTCGAATCACATTTAACATAAAAAAATCCAGCTTTTTTATAACCATATAACCATAACGTTAATATGCTTGCTTATTACAATCGCAAGGCAGAAATTTAAAAAAAAAAAAAATTCAAAGCTTTTTTTACGTTTAAATGGGATAAGGAAAAGCATTCTTATGCTGCTTCAGGATAAACCGCGGCCGCTTTTATTGTTATTAACTTTTCTCACATTTATGGCATATGTTTTGTTTATTTTTTATTATATTCATGTGAATTGAATGTATGTTTGTTTTTATTTCTGTTACTCATGAAAAATGTTTTTATTTATGTTAAACATATAGCAACTATAGTATCCGAACCATATAATGTCGAACCAAATGAATAATGTGTATTTTCGTATATTTTCTATTTTCTCTTTTTTTAACTCGCTTTAATAAAATATAAACTACATAAATGTATGCCTGTACACACGTTCTTCGTTCGGGGGTTTGTTTGCTAACAACCACATATACATACGCATTCATAAACATTTATTGTCAAAATTGTTAACATAATTTACATAACACACAAATTTTTTTAAACTGCAATGACCTAACCATATAATGTGTATCACCTGCGAAATATGCGAAAACTCTTTGCTGCTATTCTATTTTAATTTCTTAAAACCTTGTTCACCTGCTCTCATATGCACTATAATCATATGATTATTTGTCTTGCTGTCCCTTCTTCTTTAAATAACTATCAATATTATTTTGTTGTTTATCTCCTATCATTACGTTTTCTCAATGTCACACACTATTGCATCATACGTTGCTCTTAACTTTTATCTAACCTTTAAAATGTTTTGAACGGCAAAAACCGATGAATGAAAACAACAATTCTGTAAAAACCAAAACTGTATCCAATTAATCTCACAATTTGCAATATACAAATAAAAAAGGGGGCAATATTTTACTACTAATTAAACATCCAGAACGCATACGCACCGAGGTACGCTGTGCACGCTGCAATGCGCACATGGGCCATGTATTCGAGGATGGACCAAAGCCTACCCGCAAGCGTTACTGCATTAACTCAGCGTCCATAGAGTTTGTGAACGTGGCGACGGATCCTACCGAGTCAACAGTTTCGTCATTAAGTCAGCAGCAAGGCGCTCCAATTGCGCAGCAGTAGGATGAGAACACAACAATCAACGAAACAAATGCAAAAGAGTCTAACCTCCATGTTGCTGTTAGGAGATTTTAACATCCTTAAATGTGGCCAATTTTAATATACATAGCTAATAAATTTGAACAAAAACCAATGTGTATGTTGTGCAGAAATAATGAAAATTGTCAATAGTTTATGTGCACTTATTTTATAAATATGTATGTATTTCGGAATTCTTTGTGTGTTTTCTGTAAATAGCTTATTTTACTTGTTTAATTATTTTTGTTATTCTCTGTATTTACAACATTTCTTAAAACAATAAGCGCGCTAAAATGTAAAATAAATATGTACTTTTTACCATAAAAAAATCCAATTTGTTTTCGAGTTGCCGCCTCTCATACGCGCATGCGTAAATAGAAGAATGTCCATGTTCAAAACAAAAGTGCAAAACAGCTGGGCTACGTAAAAAAAAGCTGCCAACCTTTTTTTTATTTTTTGAAGCAAAGTGCGCATGTCAGCTGCGGCTGACAGCTGTTGTGACGTAATTAATACCTAATCGAAATGAATTGCTCAATCAATGCATTTATTGTCGTGGCGATCGGTTATGTTAAAAAAAGAATCTTGGTAAATTAATTAAAAAAAAAAAAAAAAATAACAATCATGCTTATACAATATACAGTAAATTGACAATATCTAGCAGACGTATATTAATGAAATTAAATTTTGCGTAGGGTATTTAAAAGGCACTCTGAGACATACTATATAAACAGTGCGCGTGCAATTTTAAAAACATTTATTGTTTGTTTGTGTGCGTGGGGCAAGCCGGCAAAGATATGGCAATGGTGTGGGACCGCCGTGTTTTAAGTGATTATTGTTATTCTTTATTTTTGATCTGACTAGTCGTACAAAAAAAAAACACAATCAGCTTAAATATTTATTTCCTAATAAATGTATGATAATGGCATCTCAGGTGTAAATATAGCTTTAATAGATTAGATAGAATCGGCTAAGACCAGACATACAGTGGGCACACAAATTATTCAGAGACCAACAAACTTGGAGTTTAAAGCGCTTTGACTTTGCACATTGGTGTTATAGCGTTATGATCCCTATGTGCAAAGTTATAGCATGATAAACTCAGTTTGTTGGTGAATGAATAATTTGTGTACTCACTGTACTTGAACGTGCATCCATAAATATATTTGTTCACACCAGGCGTGGATCCAGAAAACAAATTTGTAGAGGGTAGACAAGATATCGTTCAGTATGATTTCTGAACAGGTTCATAATATGTATAAATAAACTCATGTATTTTGTGGGGTATATGAATCCCTCTTTGGATCCGCCTCTGAGTATCTGTGCATATGGCCAGCAACAAGTCACACAATATTTCCAACTTTTCAAGACACTTAGATTGCTGGAGAAATTATAACTGTGCAAATGAAGGTGCGACAATAACACAAATTTCCAACGTAAGACAAAGCGCCATAAAAACTGCCTGAATATGAAAACTTGGCTCAAGATTTCGTGCTTGCTGTGTGTTTTTGGCTTTGTGCGCGAAATTCGTCCCTCAGAGCCATATATTACCGAATACTTGCTGGGGCCATGGCGTGACAATCTTACAGAGGATCAGGTAAATAGTTAGGTAAAAAAGAAAAATAAAATAAATATGCTTATGCCTACGCATTTTAGCTGACACAAGAAGTGTATCCGGTTGGAACTTACTCCAATTTAGTACAATTGGTTTTTGTTTTTCTCATCACTGATTTTTTACGGTAAGCCTTAAAGAAACCAATCATTGATGAAAACCAATCACTATCTAGTTTTATATTGCAGTTATAAACCTCTTATCATAACAATCGGCGCGGCAGGTGTTATAATATGGAGCATGCTGATTTGGACCAAAAGTCTTCTAGCTCTCCAAATTGTAGAAGTATTTTATGGTACTTATATGGCCGCAGAAGTGGCATATTATACGTATATTTATGCCAAGGTTGAAAAGAAATATTATGGACGAGTTACCTCACACACGCGAGCGGCTTGTTTTCTGGGCAAGCTTGTCTCTGGTATATCGTCACAAACGTTGATTAATTTGGAGCTGATGGACTATAAGCAGCTTAACTACATATCATTGGGCAGTAAGATTGTTTTTTGTAAAAAAAGTTTGTGCGTATATAAAGTTATTTTCATACATTGCAGCGCAGATCACTGCCATGCTGTGGGCATTTGGTTTGCCGAAGGTAGAGAAAAGCGTATATTTCCATCGAAATGCCCACATAACGCAGTCTTCAGAATTGCCTGTGGCCACCGAAGACGTTGAATCAGTTCAAAGTCAGCAGACTAAAAAGATGGGAGCCGCACAAGTTTTGTGGACGCATTTTTATAATGCCTACACAAATACAAGGGTGCTTCAATGGAGCATCTGGTATGCAATGGGTTTCGCCGGTTATCTACAAGTAACCTATTACATGCAAATTCTTTGGAAGAATATAGAACCTGAGCCATCGGTCAGTAACTACCTTCTACCACTAGAGTCACTTGTAACTTAAATACTCCTTGTAGATTGCCTGGAATGGTGCTGTCGACGCTGTACTTACTGCTTTAGCTGCCTTAGCAGCCCTGGGCGCTGGCTATATACACAACAACCGCCTTAGTCAACGCGTTAGTCTACTCATTCTGGCTGTGCTTTCCGCTTTAGAAGGTGGCTGCATTCTGCTTTGTAGTTGGACTACAAACATCTACTGGTCCTATATTGGCTTTATACTCTTTGGCGGGCTTTATGGTTTCACAATTACTGTGGCCAGGTAAATGTTGCTGTATATCTCTGCAGAATTATTAACTTTTTTTTTCAGCGCGGAGGTGGCACGTAACTTAGAGGAAGACAGCTTTGGTCTGGTTTTCGGCTTTAACACACTTATGGCTTTGGTGTTCCAGTCATTACTAACAATTGTTGTTATTTCTGATGCCGGCTTTGGCCTTAAAATTGTAGGCCAATATACAGTCTACGCTTTTTATTTTATAAGTGTTGGAATTATTTATATGTTCTCTGTTGCTGTTGAGTACCTTTGGATGCATGAAAATTCCAATAAGAAATTAGCTGACGATTTGGAATAAAAAAGTCAATCTATGTTCAATTATCATGTAATTAATGTACAAGCTTATTACGTACTTACCTGTTGACCGAACATAATGTAATTAATTTGTAGATATTGACTTTAAGTCGACCTACTAGCATTCTAATGATATTAATCGTGTACCGATTTCTCGATGAAATTGGTTAATTGTGTACGCTTTTTCAGTTGTTTATATAAATAAATAAATTGAAATAAATGTTATTGTCACTTCAGTTTAAATCCAAATTAGGCACATAAATAAAAAAACAAGAATTTCTTGAGAACTTTATTGGAGTTTTATAAATTTTATTTGCTTGTATGTCTTAAAAATGTAATGAAAAAACTTATAATTTAAAAAGCAAACTAAGGCCACGAATGATATTCGCTCAAATATGAATAAAATAAATTATTTTAATTGAAATGTTTCCATGCCTGTACCTAATTGATTGCGAATTCGTTTAAGTTGAAGGTGGGTCTATCTTATAAAATAATTTATTAGGCATCTTTTTAATTTTTTACCTTGAGTAGCCCCATCTAAAAATATATAACACAAGGGAAATTCTTTTGGTAAGTTTGCAAAATTTAGGCCAAGGGTAGCTCAAATTTATGTCTGAACGGCTATTTTGTTGTCTCTCTTAAAACTGGTTTTATTTTGATCGACTTTCCGACTTTCAAGTTGAAACCTAATTTAACTTATTTGAATATTCATTATAGAAGACTTTTATTTTTCCAGTGCAATTTTCTGCTGAGATAAACACATACTTATGAGTCAAATAATTACTTAATTGATCCGTTGTTCAATGTTCAGTTTTAACAGATGCATTTAATAACCTGCATATAGGAAAAGCTTGGAACTTTTAGGTCACGTGAGGGGTCAGCTCAGCAGTGTGTAACTACAAGCGTTCTTATAACAAAAGCTAACTAATTCATGTGTACGAATAACTTTCACGCTGTTGCTTTTACGTATATGTTTGCGTTGTAAGCCATGTATAGTAGTGTCTAGTGTCACTGAGATAAGGTCGAAAAGTTGTTTAGCCACAGAAGAAGGTATGGAGCCATGGCTAAAAGTTTCCTGTTTTCTGTGTGTTTTTGGATTTTTGCGAGAATTGCGACCATCAGAGCCTTATCATGCGGATATTTTATTGGATGAATCGTTTAACGTTACACAAGATCAGGTTAATCGCGTGGTGTATCCAATAGGCACATATTCATATTTAACACTATTGGTCTTTGTGTTCCTCGTTACCGACTTTCTCAGGTAAGCAAAGAACTTTATGCTAAAGATAATTATGTAAAGATAAACTTAAATTACCACAGGTACAAGCCAGTGATCATAGCTAACGCCTTAAGTGGTATTATTATATGGAGTTTACTGTTATGGACCTCAACATTGTGTGGATTAACAATTTTAGAGATTTTTTATGGCTTCTATCAGGCTTCGGAGGTGGCATACCTTTCCTATATTTACGCCAAAGTAGCCAAAAACCATTATCCACGTGTTACCTCTCATACCCGAGCATCACAATTTTTTGGAAAACTAATAGCAGGCCTTTTAGCTCAGGCTTTAGTCACTTTGAAAATTGTGAGCTTTAAGGAATTAGCGTACATCTCAGTAAGTTGTAAGTATTCCAATGAAGGAGGATTTTTGTGCTTGGAGCTTAACAAATATTTAAGTTTAAATCGCAATTTCAAAACAAAGTGGCGGGCATCAGATTTGATTCGCATGTTATTTTTGTCTTGCACCTGCAGCTCAAGTTATGGCCATGGTGTGGGCCTGCTGGTTGCCAACCGTCCATCAGAGCCAATATTTTCATAACCAAGCTAAAGCCTTAAGTACCGCAACAACTAGGGATGAACTGCAACCAGTTCAACAAAATATTAGTGCTATGCAACTACTTTTACTGCATTTCCGCAATGCCTACACCGATTTGAAGGTGTTACATTGGAGTCTGTGGTATGCTTTGGGGTTTGCAGGCTATTTGCAGGTTAACACGTATATGCAGGTCTTATGGAAGTCTTTTGAAAATGAACCTGAGGTGTGTACACCTTATCTGTATGTCGCTTACATTATAAACTTTTGTTAATACTCCTTAGATTTCATGGAATGGTGCAGCGGATGCAGCGTCTACTGCCTTAGCTGCTCTATTTGCATTAATTTCCGGATATTTGCATGGCAGTTGGGTTAAATCACAAAATAGCTTAATTTTACTGCCTGCCTTATCGATGCTTGAAGGTGCCTGCATTTTGTTGGCATGCTGGACAAACAATCTGTATGTTTCATATGCGGGCTATGTGCTATTTGGCGGCTTTTATGGATTTACTATTACTATGACAAGGCAAGTTAAGCCCTATAACCTGTTCATGCTAATTCATTGATAATTTTTATTATAGTGCCGAGCTGGCCCAAAGCCTTGTGGATGATAGTTTTGCATTAATTTTTGGTATTAATACGCTTCTAGCGCTTGTTTTGCAAACGGCTTTAACTTTACTGGTCATCTCGGAGTGGGGTCTGAATTATAGCACTTTCGGACAATTTACTGTATATGGTTTCTATTTCATATTTATTGCTATTGTGTACTTCTTTGTAGCTTTTGTTTATCTATGTCTAAAAAGACATCAAAAGAAAGTTGTTGTTATAAACAAATGAAGTTTACCTAAGAGCATTTTAAATTCGTAACCGAAAAGTCACTGAAACCATACCAGTTCTTCTTCATGGACTCTGGCCATTCACAACGAATGTTTGCAGTTGCGAACAGCTGACGAGAAATGAGTAACATTATATGAGTACAATTTGTTATGCTTATTACTGCTCACAACTATTTACTGTGAATGAACGCTGTTTGTGCAGTTCCACTTAAAAATGCGCTAAACAAGGTAATTGTCGTTAATTAAAAGGCGCCGGTATTGCGTGTCTACAAAGCACTTTAATATAATTGCCAAAATATGTGAGTGTCAGATTGACGTTGTGTACTAGACCAGTTTTGTTTTGCATTTCAACTGGATATGCGTGTGTGTTTATATATCTATCTATATCTTATTGTTATTTTCTATTGAGCGTTGTTTAAAATTGCAATTTCATGTAGCTTAAGCTTAAGCATGCGCCTGTTACGTCGCGGAGTCGTACCAAAGATTGCAATTGCAACTCTTTGTGTATTCCTGATGCTTATTACATTGTACAAGTTAAGTGAAGAACACGATGTGGATAAGAGCGTCAAAATGTAAGCACAATTGAAACCTGTATACATCTATTTATAAATAAATAAGCAATTGTGTGGTGTGTTCGTGTTTGTATTTTTTTAGACAAATTATGGAGCGTTCGATACGATCTGTAATGAATCAAGGCGAATGTCGGCGACCTAATCTCCCCTTAAGTAATCCGGATATCATGCAATTTTACAAACCAGTTGCAAAAATCAATTGCGGCGTTGAAAGAGATTGGGTTATGTGCGAGGTCAATAATTGATAAATCATATCATTTTGGGCTTTAAAATGTTTTATTTACTTTTGGCTTTTTATAGAAATCCATATGCTTTGTAAAGCCTGAAATCAGTGCTAGTCACGACGATATTATTTGTTCCTATACGGACATAATACGCAAGTCCGATTACAAAGTGCGCTATGGGCGCACAATAAAAATGAAGGAGCCTTATGTATTACAGAAAAGTGATTTTGTTAAGGTAGTTTGTCATGCCGGTAGCGGTGCAAGGTAATTTACATATGTGACAAGAATTTTAATTATTTAATTTGATGCAATGAAATCTTCAACAGTTGGTACGGCATGGCACATGGCATACGTGATACAGTACAACGCCCCCTAATGCCAAATTTGGCGTCCAATCTGGGCATGCTGCCCGCAGATTCCATGGCACAACAAGAGCAATTATTGCACGACGTTCCTACTCCAACTTTTTTTAACGTCTTAATGCTGGGATTCGATTCGCTCAGCCACAATGCATTTATGCGCAAGTTGCCACGTACCTATGCCTACTTAGTCAACCAACTGGGTGCTACTGTACTGCAAGGCTATAATATTGTGGGAGATGGCACACCCCAAGCCTTGGTTCCTTTGCTTACTGGCTTCACTGAACTGGAGCTGCCAGAGACGCGTAAACGCATGTCCAATTCAGGCAGCGTAGACTCTTATCCCATGATCTGGCAGGACTTTTCGAGTCTTGGCTATGTGACTTCATTTAATGAGGATTTACCAAATGTAGGCACATTTACTTATCGAATGAATGGCTTTGAACGTCAGCCCGTTGATCATTATTTACGCACGTATTACGTGCAAGCGGAGCACTTATTGAGCGGCAGCTCAGCAAATTGTATAGGTCATGAACCTGATCATATGGTCATGTTGGATTACACTAAGAACGTATGTAACAAAAAAAAAAAAAAAAAGATTACCGAATTATCATTAAAACAACTAGACTGATTCAATTTAAAATTTATAGTTTATGCTGAAGTACCGTGAAGTGCCCCGATTTGTGTTTAGCTTTCACGGCGGTCTATCGCACGATTCTATTAATCTTATCGGCGCCGCCGATGATGATGTGCATGATTGGCTGGTAGCGCTCAAAGAAAAGGGTCTGTTGGACGATACTATACTCGTCCTTATGTCGGATCATGGAAATCGGTATTATTATATTAATTATTTTAATTTATTAATTATTATAATTTCAATTGAAATATTATAGCTTTGCGGAGGTACGAGCCACTCTCCAGGGCAAACAAGAGGAGCGTCTGCCTTTCTTTAGCTTCACATTTCCTGATTCGTTTAAAAAGCGTTTTCCAACAGAATACAACAATTTTTTGGCGAATGAATACAGCTTATGTACACCATTTGATGTGCATGCAACATTTAAACACCTAATACGTAAGTTCGCATTCATAATATTTTAAATTGGTGGTGAAATTATTTTATAACAATATTTAAATGCGTATTTTTTACTAATTCAATTCCGCAGAATTACAAATTTCTAACCTCGACGAAATGCTCGCTCAGACTACCTATGATACCAGTACGAATGATTTACGAACTTCAAAGAATCGTCCGGAAATTCATATATCCGAATTGGCGCGCAGTCGCGCAATTTCGCTATTTGACCAAATATCAAAAAATCGTTCATGCGCAGATGCCTATATTGAACCACACTGGTGCGCCTGTCTTAACTGGCTGCCGCTTCAACTAAACGATACAAAGAATACGGGCATTATATTGAAGGCTGCGGATAGCATAGTATCCGCCATAAATGAGGCAACAGCAGAGCAACGTCAGCATTGCGCATCCTTACAACTGGAGCGTGTCAACTGGGCCTTACGTTTACAACCGCATAAAGAACTTTTAAAGTTCAAAACGAACAGCGATTTTGATGGATTTCTAGCTGATATGAGCGGCCAAACGCAGGTGAATGAGCAAATATATCAGCTGCAGATCATAACTCAACCAGGCCAGGCGCTCTTCGAGGCGAGTGTAGTTTATAATTTGCACACCTTTAGTTTTGCAACGAAACTATCAGATATTTCAAGGGTGAATAAATATGGAACCCAAGCGAAATGTATATATGAGCGCGATCCAGAACTGCGCAAGTATTGCTATTGCCGTGACTAGTCAATGCACAACTGATTCTCTCTACACATTAGAATAAAGTATTTTTAGAATTAAATCAACAGTGAAAAGAAGCAATGAAGTACCAAAGTTTTGAATAACTTAATATTATACTAATTATCTTACATATAAAAAAATAACTGCAAATAAGGTATTTTTATCTGTAGATTTATTTGAATATTTATATATACTTTGCTTATAAAGCTATTAATACATATTTTGTATGCTCCATAGCACTGACAACTGCTCTCTAATGACTTTAGTTTAATTTTTTTCTTGTTTTGCATTTTCATATTCATTGTAATTTGTGTGCATAAATTCGTATAGCGTATTATTTATTTAACAGTCTATGGAATATTGTGTACAATCAAATCAAATTAATTAAATAATTTTACGTTTTTTTACGTAGAACTCATCATTATGAAATTGAAAAAAGTATCTTAAATTGTCTGTAGAATTCGAAGAAGAAAATTGAAATGTCAGGTACCGATAAACCAGACTCTTATTCAGAAAAGTGTACATAGAGCTGTATATAGGAGCCAGACTAGTTAATTAAAGAAATTCAAATATTTTTTGTATATTATATGTATGTTACGTATGTATATAATTTTATAAAGATTCTCATTTTTTTTCAACTTGAAAGTAAAGTTTTTTAAGACTATGTATACATGACTAAGGTCATGTGCCTCATAAGTTGTTGTGCCATGAGTAAAACTAATTTAATTATGGCTTAAGAAACAACAAGTCTATCAGCCAAATAATTTTTTAAGTTTAAATTTATTCACAATAAAAAAATAAAGCGAAAACTAATTGTGGCAGAGTAAGTTTATTTACATTGCATCAAATTTTAAAATGGCGTGCCATTTATTGGATTTATCTTCACAAACCTATTTATATTAAAACTAAAATAAGAAACAAGAAATAGCTGTGCCATCACTGAAAAATTAAAACTGCGTAGTGACAAATAAGAAAAAAAATTGTTCAATTTCGTGGCTCTCAAAAAAAGTGACAAGTTTTGTTTTATTAAATTTGAAGCCTCGATGTGGGCTATGGAATAGTAAAAAAAATTAGCAAACCCTTATTAGAATTTCCGGAATATTCCATAGCCTTGTTTATATGTTAAAGGTAGTATTTTTTCATATCTGACTAAGGCTTCGAGCTTATAACAATTGTCCTTGGTTTTTACCTTTCGGTTCGGACTTTTTTGTGTGACTAGTAAGTTATAAGCTGTAGTAGATATAATACCCAAAGTCAAAATTTGATTCTGTGTTACGTCTGATGATTGCTGTCATAAAATGTCTTTACATTGCTAAGCTTTTATTCGAATCAAACTAAAAAAATATATAAGCAAAGTAGGCATGAAGCAATGTAAAGACTTATTCATTCAGCGCGTGCAACTTAACTTTATGAGATGATTAATAATATATACTGGATTTGTTTGATTATAGATTTTTATGAAATTTATTTTCTAGACAACAAATTGGCACACACCGTCATCATAGAAATTTCTGTTTGACATTTGGCCTACTATATTTCAGATTTATTCCACAAAAATCTATTTTCTATTATATACGAAGTATATAGCTTATCAGGTATAATACCTGGAAAGTAATAAATAGAACAATACATCTGGATTTTCTAACTTTTTAGCTAGAAAAACTAAAATTAAATTTATTGATTTGGTTATATGCGTGAAAAAGACTTGTGCTCTGTGTACTTTTCGGTAATCTTATAAGCCATGTGCTTCAATTTTTTGTCACGACACAGAGGTAGCCAGAAACTCCTGCAAACGTTGCACGGTTCCTCGATCTAATTTACATAGATCAAAATCAAATGTTTTGTGTGTAATTTCATAGCAACCCGTTGCTGCAATAAGCTCCACAATATGCTGAAGTTCCTCGTTATCCTGCAAGGTCATGATCTTGTGTTGTAGCTCCTGTAACTCGCTAAGGTATTCTGTAGGCAAAACCGATGATGGTGTGGGTAGGGCCTGTATGCCAATTGTATCAGCAGGCGAATGTGTGTTGCTATTATTATTTAAATTGTGGTTATTGTTTGTGGCCATCGCGTTGTTGACGGTATTGTTATTATTGCTGCTTGGTGACGACATGCTATTGTTGTTTGTATTTATTAGGGAACTTGCCGGTGGTGGCAAAAAGCCGGTTGTGGCATTGGCTGCAGCGCCACTGGCCCCGCCAACTGCTATATTGGTAGTGGCATTACGCAAAGATGGCGACTTGGATTTTTCCCTAGGAGCCTTAATAAGCTCTTTTTTAATGGGCTTTGTGGGTGGTTCCATAAATGCGGCACCACCAGCTTGTGAGTTGCGTCTGTTTCGTTTCTTTTCCTCTTTGTCCACTCTGTCCAGTTTAATCTCGATGACAGGCTTTTCTGCCTTATCCACCCTATCTGAGGCTTTCTCTGGTTTTTCGCTTGTCTTTGACTTTTCTACATTTCGCACCTTGTGCTCTTTTCCACTTGATTTGCTGTCTTTTGCAATGTTTGGCGAAGCACTTATACTGCTCTTGGTCATTTGTGTTGGACGCTGGCTTGATTTGGTTTGCAAATCAGGAAAGCTGCTATTAGAGCTGTCCGAATGCTGTAAAGTAGCAGCAGTGGCTGCAGCCAAGGCACTTGTGGCTGCTAAATCTGGTGCTGATTGAGCTGAATCCATATCGCTGAGATCCAAATTGTTGGGTCCTTTTTGGGGATGCTTGACAATATGTTTGTCATCTGTTTTATCGGTTTCATCGCGCAAGCGTTTGTCCTCTCTGCTTGAGGATTTCTCCTTTGATTTCTTATGCTTCTCCTTTTTGTTGTTACTGCTACTGTTGTTATTGTTATTGCTGCTGACTGTACTGTTGGGCTTATCAGAAGATGTGGCAGCTGTGCTAACCTCCAATTTCGTCTCACTCGCCTTCTCTGGCACTGTCGTCTGCGAAATCTTCTCTTTTTCGCGTTCTTTTTGCTTGTCTTTGTCGCGCTCTTTGTCCTTTTCACGCTCGTTGCGCTCCTTATCCTTGTCTTTACTCTTCTCCTTTTTCTTATGCTTATGGGATTTTTTTTCCGAACTGCCATTACTGCCGCCCGACGGTTTATCAGTTTTCTGGTCATTTGTCTTCTCAGTGGACTTAAGTTCTCCTCCCCCTACATCCTTATCATGATTTCGCTTACCACTAATAAAAGCCGTGCTGCTGCTATTACTGCCCACCGAAGTAGGCGTACCTTTACCAGTCGTTTTTAATGCATCATATGTAGACGCTGCACTAACTGTAGTGGGTTGGTTGTTGTTGCCACTGGCTGGACTATCATTGTAGACACGCTCGTCTTTTCCCAAGCGTTTTTCCTTGTGGTCTTCGCGTTTTTCGCGTTCGCGGTCTTTATCGCGTTTTTCCTTTTTAGACTTTTTACTTGAGTTACGTTCCTTCTCCTTAGTGTCTGATTTGCTTTGCTTGTGCTCCTCACGTTCCTTAGAGCGCGAGCCAGTCGCAGTTTCAAGGCTCTTTCCCTTTTTGGGACTTTGGCTGCTTAAATCCATGAGAGAGCCTTTATTTGCCTTTGGACTAAGCGAACGTTTGCCAGATGTTGGAGCAGCTGCTCCACTCGTTCCACTGCTGCCGGTTGCATCGCGCTCTCCTCGTTCACGATCCTTTTCGCGTGATTTATCCTTTTTGGTTTTTTCCTTGTCATGTTTGCCATTACTTTCACTGGTCTTGCCAGATTTACGCTCTTTGTCGCGGCCATGACGGTCCTTCTTCTCCTTGTCACGCGTCTTATCTGAGCTGCTGGATTTATCGCGCTCTTTACTCAGCTTTTCCTTGGCATCATGTGAGCCGCTCTTTGTGCCGCTTCCCACTGATTTTCCTTCCGGCGAAGGCTTAGTTGTTTGGGCGGGCAATTGGCTACTGCTGTTGCTGCCACTTTTAGTGATTGGCGTTCCAAAGACCATAGAGAAGGAGCTTGTTTTGTCGCCATCATCATTGCGTGACTTGTGTTTTTTGCTGGAATCTTGTGCATTTGCGTTGCTGCTACCAGATTTGGATTTTCCACCACTTTGATCAGAGCTACCTATGTCGGCGATATTGGTACTCATATTAGCTCCAAATACTGGCACTCCGCCACCGCGTAAAAGCTTCGCTCGAAACTCTTCTGAAGGAGCTTCCAAAACGTGCGTCTTTATTTCAACCCGGTGATGTGGTGGACCAGTCTGCTGCAAATCTAAATCATATTGATACATTATGCGCTTGGGTTCATCGCGATTGCGAAAGAATATTTCGACTGGCAGAATAAAGCCTGCGTATCCAGATTCCTGTATGAAGTATGGTGGCTCCTTAATAACTATAGACATGAGAAAATAAATTATTTTTGGTGTGAAGCAATTGCATATTGCAGCCATACTTACCACGCTTTGGCTTGGGAAACGATTCATGTAAAATAAACACAACCTTGTCCACAAATGCGCTTATGTCCGCCTTGTTGACGCCCTGAACATATATTTCCCAGTCATGTGTAAAACCCTCAGGCGTTTTTTTACTTCGTAGCTTAGATGTATGGCCAATTTCAAACTGCACTTTGACCGCCATGAGTGTGCATCCAACTCAATTGCTTTAAATACTCTAAAACAGATCCACGCAATACGCGTGATTTTCTATCAACATACAGTATGTACATAAAAATATGTAAGTGCAAACATATAAGCGCGCACTTCTGCTTGCGGCGTAAGTTAAAGAAGTAATGTCGTGAGGTATGTGGTCTCTGTAGATCTTAATGGGTATCATTTAAGATATTGGGTTCCGTTAAGAAGAGTATCTGCAAAGTTATGCTTATTTTCATATTGTTGATTATAGATTCTTAAATTTATTGCCAACTGTGCACTAATTGGGGCTAGACTTTAACGTGGAAACCGTAATTGTATTTTCCATATTTTAACAGTTTCTTAACTGGTAACGTAGTGTTATGTAATTTTACTCACAATGTTTGATTAACTTTTATTTAAGCAATTGTATTTTATATTTATAATTAGTTAAATAAACCAAAAGCTTGAAAATACACGAAAAAGAATAGTTGGGCTGCCAACTTAACTTCCACACTTTTGCCTATATTTGCCGGTATAGGGCAAATCCCACTTCATTTCGATAACGATTTTGATAACATTGTTTATTTCAATAAAAAATTTAGTAGAGGTTTGCCACCAATGTTGATGGTACCTAAGTCTCTAAGTTATCTAATGACAGTGTTTTCATATTTTAGAGAATACGAGTTTGCAAACAAGTAGCTTACTAAACCGGACAGACAGACATGACTATATCCCGATCAAGAATATAGATATTTTATGGGGTCTGCCACGCCTCCTGCCCGTTGTATACATTTACAACATCGAAAATAAAAACATCGACTTTTTCGCAACGAACATTAATATCGATATTATTGAGAGTGCCTTCAAATTATCTCAGCACTATTTTGAGCTGTAAAAAGTGTTGCGACGTTTAGCGAAAAATACTATAAAATACCTAAGCTTTTTTTTCTTCGAATTACATGAAAACGTCAGTAATAATATAGACATAGGGTCAATGTGGGTAAATGCAAACAGGGGTAAATTTAAGCACAGCTCATACTTGCCACAGTTATAAGCTTTCAAATGTGCAATAATGGTAAAACAACATACATACGAGGTGTGTTCAAAAAGTAAGGTGACTTAAACAATTTCGCGGGCAACGTATTTTCGAGGAGCTTGGCTTGTCATTGGCATCTTCCCGGCCATCTTGGAAGAGTTTGTACCACTTGTAAACATTTTTTTTACTCAGAACAGTTTCATCGTATGCTACTGTCAACATTTCAAGTGATACGGAGCACTTAATTTTATTTTTTACACAAAAAAATCCGTTGATCCATATTTTTCGATAGCAAAAAATCGCCAAAACACTTATAACTTTATAGGCTTTTTACACTGAGCGCATCTGAGAGGAACGCATGGGATTGTGAGAAACTTGTTCAAATAGAGCACATTTAGCATTTCGCATCTGTCAAAGTGACAGGCTGACAAGCAAATGCAGAAAATTATGATAATATGTTATAAATGTTTTTTCAAATGAAAATATCAATCTTTTTATGCATTTTTTCAGCATTAACTATTACTAAGCAAGGGTTTCATGAATTTTTGTTGATAACATGAATTAATTGGGATTATTAATGCGAACGAAGAGCTGGTGCTAACTTGCACATACACATATACATACATATGCATGCATACATATTATACATATATGCAATCGCCACGAGCTGTTTGTATGTTTGTTGTTGTTATGCTGAAGTACTTCGAGTCCATTAGACCTCACCAATGTCTGAAAGCCACTGGTTTAAACATATTAGTAAAGTCATAATTTAAAAAACTATATATATTTATATAATATTTGTTTAACAAGATGGGTGCTACATCAAAATAAAGTCACCACCAGTTCTTGACTACCATAATTATTAAGTTAGTTAACAAAATTAAACTACAGATTTTCATATGTTAATCACCGCCGAATCATCGCCCATACATTTTAATGACCCACGATTTGTTATGGTATATTGAATTGTAATAAGTAAAATACAAAACCAATGTATAAAATTGATTTCTACATTTTTCCACTCATCAAACTAGAAGCTCTGAATGAAACGCTTGCTGGATCGGCTTGTATATTTACTTTATCTATATGTTGCCGCACATTTTAAATTGTGTGCCAGTTCCATAAACATATGAGGCTTTGGCGCCCTCTTACGAATTCAAGGCTGCCAATCTCTTTTTGGACATTGTTTACAATTTCGGGGCGAATTTAGAGTTGCACAGAAAAATAATCGAATAATTTCTCATCGGGACGCAATAAGATAGGAACATTTGCCACAGATGCGGGAATGATTTTGAAATTTTCGGAACGGCAGATTCATACGTAGCATCTGAGGCGGCAGATGCGAAATGCGAAATGCGCCCCAGTGTAAAAAGCCTATTACGCCTCTCACAACCAAACAAAAAATGCCATTCACTTGAAATTTGGTACAGATGTTCGATAATCGAAAATACGTTGCCCGCGAAATTTGAAACCTTGACCTTACTTTTTGAATACACCTCGTATGTACATACGTATGCGTTATGCGTGTGTACACTGATTTCAGTTGACGACGGCATTTTTCGAAAGAGGTTTGCTTTTGAAGTGTTGTGCAAGTCAGGAGGCTTCAAGAAAAATATATATTTTTTAACACTTAACATGTCTATTTTGGAATACAGTCACAAGCCACAGTTGTCATACTCATTAGATGAAAGAAAAAAACTTTTTGCCATTAGAAGTGGAGAACGAAATTGTTAAGTGCCTCCTTCAATGATCTTCTAGTGGTTATCCTTGCAAATAAGAAGAGTTGCGTTATTAATAGAAACTTAAAGACACCTTTTAATAACTCCAAGCCCGGTGAAAAGACATACTATCCTATCCCTTAAGAAACCAGGGGATTTGCTAAGTTCGTCATCCAAAGGTATGAAATAGTACCTTTAAATTTTCTCGTTCAAAGCTATACTATCTGGACTTTTTATTTGTTAACCTTTAGCTGCTTCATTAATTCATGCTGAAATTGCCGATTTAATCGCAGTTGCTCCTAATTCGCTTAACACAATTCCTTAAAGAAAAATCACTCCTCGTTAGAAGGAATTAAAATATGGAGAAATATTGACAACTTTCAATGTTCTGCAACGCTTAAAACAAGCTAAAGAAAAGAAAAAGCTTAAAAATGAGCTAAAAAAGAACAGCAACAGAAGTTGCTTGTATAATGTATAATAATGTATCTGTATCTTCTGAAAAAGAAAATCTAAATAACACGCCAGCAGATGATGATTTAGCTGATATAGACTGGGACGATGAAGGAAATCGAGAGGACCCTGATGAAGTAGACATGGAAGTCAAACTAATTAAAAGCGTTTAAATGGGAAAATTCATTTTATCGTCGTTTTAAGAGCGGAAAAAGAAACTCAATATTTTAAAAATACATATGTCGCGTAGAATTGGAAAGTATTAGAGATGCTGAAATAAAGGTTCAAGGTTTCGCAGCCTTTAATCCTTCGAACACTATATTTAAAGTCATTCAAAGCGATATCAGCTTTATTAAATTATCTGAAGACATTGCTATGCTTTCACCACCAAAGGAGGCATTGGGGATAACTGTAGCACCATTCATCTTTGACAAATTTGTCTCAGTCAAGGAAATTAACACATAAACTATAGTATTCCTTCTTCAATAATCTTTTGTAACTTAACAATAAATAAATCTTATAAGAAGGTACATTTTTAGATGGTTTTCCTTTTTACATGGAATTTGGAGTAAATGTAAACGTTAGTTTTTATGCCTTTTTCTAGCAGCATAGTATAAACAGGTCGCTCAAAAAGTCCCCGGCCTGACATATAAAGGGAGCCACAAACGAAAATTCTTTTATGGGGTTCGATAGCGCCATCTTTCATAAGATATGTGTAAAAATTTCATGTCATTTGGTTAACGCGTTCTCAAGTTATACGCGTCAATGTGAAGCTACCTCAGTGTTGTTATTAAAAATGGAAAAAAAAATTTCGTGCGCTAATTAAGCATTGCTTTTTAACCGGAAAAAACACGGTAGAAGCTAAACTTTGGCTTGATAAATATTACTCGGACTCTGCTCCAGGGAAATCAACCAACTGACACCGAAGACGCTGAACGCAGTGGTCGCCCAAAATCAGCTGTTACCGAAGAAAACATCATAAAAATTCGAAAAATCGTTTTGACCGACCGTAAATTAAAATTGAAGGAGATAGCTGAGGTCTCAAAGTTATCAGAAGGTAGCGCATTCACAATTTTGCATTAACATTTGGGCATGAAAAAAAAGTTGGCAAAGTGGGTGCCCCGTTTGTTGACACCGGACCAAAAACAACAACGAATTGACGATTCTGAGGCCTGTCTGGTGCTTTTTAATCGCAACAAAGCCGAATTTTTGCGTCGATATGTGACAATGGCTGAAACATGGATCTATTATTACACATCTGAATCTAATCGTGCATCAGCAGAGTGGACTGGGGCTGGTGGAAGCGCACCAAAGCGTCTGAAGACACAACAATCGGCTGGAAAGGTTATGGCCTCAGTATTTTGGGATGCTCACTGTATTTTGTTCATCGACTACCTTGAAAAAGGAAAAACGTTCAATAGTGATTACTACATGGCATTAATGGATCGATTGAGCGAAGAAATAAAGAAAAAAGGGCCCCACATGGCGAAGAAAAAACCGCTGTTTCACCAAGACAATGCACCGTGCCACAAGTCGATGAAAACAATGGTCAAATTGCATGAATTGCACTTCGAATTGCTCCCCCAGCCCCCCTATTCACCAGATCTGGCCCCCAGCGACTACTGGCTCTTTGCTGATCTCAAAAGGATGCTCCAGGGAAAAAAATTTAGCACCAACGAGCAAGTAATTGCCGCTACTGAAGCTCATTTTGAGGCAAAAGATCAAGCCTTCTACAAAAAAGGAATCGAGAAGCTAGAGAAGCGTTGGAACGACTGTATTACCTTAAATGGAAAATATGTTGATGAATAAAATCGAATTTTGCTAAATATTGTGTTGTTCTTAGTTAGGCCGGGGACTTTTTGAGCGACCTGTTAAATATTCGCATTTGAGTTAATTTAAAAAATATAATGCTTGGTTAAATGTAAACATAGTATAATTAACCTCAGCTAACATATTTTTAAATTAATTTCTTTTATAGTAAAGAAATGCAGTACTTTAAATTTTTCATTTAAAATTTTTCGTTGTGTAATAAAAACGTAAAAAATATTAAAGTCTACTTTTTTCAAAAATCAAGAATTTGTTTACAATTACCCACATTGACCGTAAAAAAAGTCAAAAAAAGTAAATTTTGCTATAAATATTAGAAAATTTGTATATAGAAGGGATACTCATTATTTTATCTTTAAAAATAAAAAAAGCTTTTCCGTGAGAAAATCTAAAAAATAAATCTTCAAAATAATCTATAGTAAAATAAAAACAGTCGCTTTACAGATTACGTAGGTAGCGCTTGAAAGACACATAATTCGAACAATGTTCAATCTTAGCCTAAAGCTGTGAGACTACAAAAAGTTAAAAATATTTGGTATAGAAAAAAATTGTAAATACTAAGAAAAATTAAGCTTAACGACCATAGGTTATTGGGCATCTTGGAGCAATCCGCTCAAATATCAATAGGAATCATATACGGATTCTGGGGAAGAGTTTTTAAATTTTTTGTTGTAAGTTTTGAGTTGTAAGTTGAAGTCAAAAGTTAAAATTGTTGTGAAATCTTTTTAATAAGATAATTTTGTTAAAAATAAATTCACGTTTAACGCTTATGTGATATATATATGTCTATGACAAATGTCATATGTATGTATATGTCATAACCAAATTCGTTATATTCAGATAAACACGGTTGAAGTCATTTCATGACATTTTTTATGGCAGCTATGTGTTTGATGTTGTGCTAACACAAAATATGTTTGTGTTATCTGCAAGAATGATATTGTAGAACTTCATGATTTAATTGCTTAACAAATATCAGACTTAAAGCTACAAAAATGTAATATATATAAATTGACTTTCTCAGTACACTTTAGTCTATTCAAACAGTTTGAGCTCGCGTGTAATTTTTTTAATCTTGTTGTCTAAAGTCTTGTCCTCATATTCGCAAATATAATGATGGCGGGATGTGCACTCCTGACCATAATACATGTAGGTATGCTTTGCCGCATTGTAGCTCATGCGCAAACAACGGCCTTGCCCACTAATCTCAATTGTGTTGTTCAATATGGCATCATCCTCAGTTGGCTCATTTCCATCCACCAAATTACTGTCTGTTGAATTCTCTCCTTTTTGTGTCATAGCTATAGATGTGAGATTTGTGTGAGGATTAATAGGCTTGGCCGAATTCGACCAGATCCACAGCAAGCCGGGGTTCAAGCCACCAAGCCAATAATCGCGTCCGCGATGATTCGGCTGGTTTAGTAAATATGCCATTATCTCCTCGTTCTCCGAGGCTCTCTCAAACTCAGCGAGGTGCGCATTGAGCGCTTTGCATGCCGAATTTGCAGTTTTCCAATTCACCTGCTGATGGCTGTTGATGTAGTAGCAATTATCGCTGATCCGCGTAAAGTTGGCAGGGCATGGATCACGCACTTCCTTTTGGTTATTTCCTGCCATAAGGTAATAAATAAGCTGCTCGCAGCGCCTCAAACGACTTTCGAGATAGTCCGCTCGAAAAACCAGCTTTTCTATAGCACCTAACAAATACAAATCGTTTTCGGATACAGCTCGGAATGTAGTCGGCTGATTGTGATGCTGTGGGCCGATATGTTGCTGTGGTTTCGGCTGCTGAAGCGGTAAAGGTTGCATATGATGTGGCGGATGAGCAGCACTGCTTTCTCCACCAGTGTCATCGCCGGATCCACCTAATCCAAAGAGCTGCTGAAAAAAGCCAGGTTGCTGTCGCTGCTGCTGGGTGTACACCATTTGATTCATGGGACGAAATTGTGGAGTAACCATGGGTATGTCAATAGGTTTTTGTAATTGTGGTTCGCCTTCCACAGCTTCTCCAATGCGTCGCCTTATATAGATGTTGCTGCCGGGACGTTTATAGGCAGATGAGTGATAACTTAAAGGCCTGGGCGGTCCCATTTGTGCTGGACCATTCATATCGCCCATATAGGGAAGATCTTTTGAGGTACGCTGGCTGCCACTTTGACTGCAAGCAAAGTTAAATGAGCAAAGTAATATTAATAAATATACTATTTAGTATAACAAACGCTGTAACTGAATTTAAAAGGTCAAGAAACACTCTCCTACTTTTAATTTGAAGTAAAATTTCAAAATATTTCAAACAAAGTGGAATTTTGACTAAACTTTTCAAAATCACTCAATTTCAGAAGAATTTTTTATCAATAAACAAAAAAAAATATAGAGCCACAGTTTTGAATGTAAAGTACAAAACAACTCCTATATGCCCTTACCATAGAAAACGCATGTTTCTCAAATACTTCTCTAGTTATCATTACAAAATTAAGTGCATGTAACTTTTAATTAAGGGTATGTTAGTGTCAAAAAACGCTCCGATTTATGTAAAATGGGGTTGATTTATTATATATTGCCGTTTTGTCCGTCCGGTTTACCCATTTCTAGAAGTCAAACTAGTTAACCAAGATACAATCTTGAAACAAATTTTTAAAACAGCTCAGAAAGTTCTCGAACGCCCTCAAATAGGCTATGAAACATTTAACTATTTAATAAATTCTTTTCTTATTTTATTCCTTTAACTCCCTTGTGACGTGCAGAATTTTGTAATATCCAATTCGAACCCACCTTACGACATAATCTTCGATTAACTGCGTCCAAATTGGTTGCTCTTCGTTTGTGCAAACACCCGGCAGTGATTCATTGGCGTATTTTTGCATATTTTCACCAATATTATGTTCGGACGCCTTACATAATGTAAAGCACAGATTATTGAACAAATTTAATAGCACTATGTAAATAAATATATTCCTCTTTTGGCTATGACCTTGCAAGTGACGTGCAACCATTGCGGCCAAGAAACTAAGTGCGCACAAATTGGGCACACGCAACAATAAATAAATAAATAACAAAAAATTATAAAACTATAAACACTTTCGTGCTTCGTCTGAATCTTCCGCTTTTTTTTTGGCAGTTGTTATCGCGTTGCCTTCTCTTTGTCGACTAAGTGGCGCATGCGCTTTGCTGTGCTTTGCATGTAGCTTCAAGCCGACTCACATTTAATACCCTAACTCATAAATTTATAGTATCCTATTGTAGATTTGTGCAGTGTATGTTACAGCCAAAAGAAGGTGTGTCACACCACAAGTTGATTATACCGAAATGCTTAGCATCAGCTTGGATAGTGGTAGGGTCATGTTCCGTCCGTAAGAGTAACCACAAATCGGAGTGCATTAACTTGAGACTTACAATTGCATTACCCAAACACAGATGAGTTTATCGTTATAAATTAATTTCCAGTCCCTCTCAGTCTGTAGGAGAATAATATTGCACTCCTTAAAGGCTTTTAAGGTGTTACACTTAGCAAATGTAAAACAGTCGGGGCGGTGTTATATAGTTTTGACTATAACTTTTATTGTATTTTTGCACAGATGTGAGTAACCACTACGCATCGCTATGTAAAATTTTAATTAAAAATCGCAAAACTCTACTACGAGAGAATGGGAAAAATATTGGCATAAACTTTAGAAAGATACTCAATATCATACAGACTGACGGACCTGATTCAATCACTCTCCGAGTTTATGACAAGCATTTTGTAAAAATATAACCTTTTTCATAAGAAAAGCTACAATCTTGGTGTGCAGACTCATGAGAGCCTAACAAAAAACGAAACATCGACTGTTTCTTAAAAGTATACCTTTTCTCACAGCTGACCAACTATTAAAGTCGCAACTTACAGAAAGGTGTCAAGATAATTATAACCAGAAAGCGACTAAATTCTATTCTATTCAATAAGTTTATTACTGCGGCTAACGTAATCTGTATAAACTTTATAAATCAAACTTTAATATAATATTTATAATAATTGTTTCTCGAATGATAAGCATAACATTACTTTATCTTGACGTTCTACCTTAAGCTTTCCTACTTTTAGACAAATGAGATATTGTATAGGCCAAAGAACGATCCCTATATTTTATCATACTTATAGTAGAGCGACTTCCATGTCAAATGTCAATATATTCAGCAGATTTCTTAAAAATACTACCATATTCTAAATATATTAAATATGCTTTATTAAAGTTTAAGTTATGTTTAATAGGTAAAAATAAGCATTTGCCAAAACATAAAAATATCTTGCTGCAGAGTATCCAAGTGTCGTGCAGCGCCCCAAAAGATTCACTTTTTTTATTATTTACTTTGTTTGTTGTTTCTTATGTGAAATGCAAAATTTCACTTTCTCCGCGACGCCACGCATATTCATTCATACTCACTCTTGGACAATGCAGTAGATAGAAAGCAAGAGTACGCGACATGTTAATGTAAAAGTAAATATATAAGTACCATATATATAAAACTATGTAATTCTGATGTTACAGGGCGAATAAACAAATGTATTTTATAACAACAAAAAGTATGTGACAAGCCCAAATAAAGATGTTTTAGAGCAATTTTTTTTTTGCATGGGAGACAATCTATAAATCTTCGAGTGTCTGTTTGTGTTTATGAGTTTTTTGAGCTACTCTCTCAGTTTCTTAACTGTTAAGGATTTTAAATGGCTTTTGTTACGCTTAAATAAAGCAATTATGTAATATTTAATAACAATTTATTATGCTCTCAACTTTAATTATTTAAAGAGACTATTTTGCACGCCATTAACGCGAAATATCATCTTAATGAATACTTTTCTACACTCCGTTTTGCTTGAATAGTGGCTTCACGGTTTAATAGCAAACTTGTTCAGATTGTATCTCCAGCTTGTGCCGAGTGTTGAATCTTAGCTAGCACAAAATAAGTTTTTATGGCACTTCTTGCAACAAGATCAAGTTTCATGCGACAGGACCACATACAATACAAATCCAAATATTTATGCTTTATTTTGTTTCAGTTAAAAGCTTTTTTTCCCATAGATTTCAGTGGAAACTTGTTAGTATGCTTTGATCTTAATAATAATTGCTATCTAAATTTACTTATTATCTGGAGACAGATGGGTAATCAATCAATCAAATATAAAGAAGAAAACATATGTGGTGAAGATTTTTGATGTATGTATATATTTAAAAAGAATCAAGATTTGCTGGAACCATTAAATGTACTGTCATCAAATGAGCATCATCATAAACCGTTGACTTTTTGTCTAAATGCGAAAAATTCGATACAGCCCTTATAAAGTATATCCATACATTCTTGATCAGCTTATCTGTATGAATAAAAAGGATGCTCATTATTTGTTGACATTTCAAGCTTGTTGATTTAGTCCAATATCTTGCCCCGATAGAGACCCACACTATATAACAGATTCCCGGTGCCGTTTGAATAGTACTTATATTGATGAGGAATATGATTATACTATGAGTTCGAATAAAAACTTTGAAAGATAGAAGTGTAAATTTGCACACTCCACTATGGTCCCAAAGCCGATTTTTTTAATGCAAAAAACACATTTTATTCCAATAGCAAATATTTTAATGAACTTAGAAATGAAATTCTTTTTTTTAACAGCCTTGTAATTTTTTCTTGGGCTCTGAAAATTGACTTTTTATTTTGTGCGCACGTGGTTAAGATTTACACAATATATTGTTCACTTTTATTTCCCTATAAAATAAATAAAAAAAGGGCCATTAATAAAAATAACTATGGAAAACATAGCTCCAGGTTTGTTTTACATGATTGTATATGTGTTTTGTTTGTAGATGTGTTTTTCTTATTGTTTAATATGATTTTGTGCTTTGTTGTTTAAGCCGACCATAACCTCACATAAATTTTAGTTCGTGGAGTAGAAGCAAGTATATTGTCGTGTATTTTCGTAGCTATAAATGCAGTCTTATGTGTCAATGTGTCATCTTTATAAAACACCAATAATCTTGTCCCCGAATTTCCCCGATTCCATATAATCGCAAATTTCACCAGGCAACTTTGAGATCGAGCACGCAGAATTGCTTGTAGTGTGGCTGTAGAACAAGCATAAAGCCTCGTCAATTTTTGACTTTATTTTAAAAAAGTTTAATGGAAGGCTTTTGGAAATTAAGGAGACGGAAATAGAAAAAAAATGTTATAACTCTGCAGCCTACGCTATGCAAAATGCAACTATATGGTAGAAAGATTTAAAACTGTTCCAAAACGTCCACGTACTTCTTTCTGAGAAGAAAAACCGCAACACATCCTTACTTGTCCAAGCTGCTTCAGTATCAGCAAAGAAAGCCAAATGTAGCGATATATCGTTCGTGCTAAAGGAAACAAAGCAAAAGGCTCAGGATCCAATTCCGTTGACACCCGATGAAGCTTTGGCATTTCTTCTGGAAAATAGTTTAACCAAGAACACTTATGTGAACATCAGGCTGCAGAGTAAAAGTCGTAATTGGGATATATATCCTAACTACATGCATGTGATTGAGGCAATAGAAAAGGGCAACCTGACAATATTTGCCGTAGTTCCTTTACAAGATAATTTGGATCGCACTGTAAAGCGAATAATGGCACTACAAAATGAAGTTTTAGAAAGGTTTGCATGAGTGAAAATTAATCTGAGGCTCGAAACAAAGTATATAAGCAAGATAGATAAACGCACGCGCGAAAAAATAGCAGACAAAACAACATACAAGATGTTTTCCACAGATGTATGGACACTGGCGATCCATTAATCTCAAGCTTATGTCTGACCCAGCGACAAAAATAAAAATAAAAAGAAACATCTTTCTTAGAAATGCCAACTTCTACACCCAGTGAACGTGAGCTATTGAATATCAGAGCGATGCTGAAGAAGATGACTCTGATATGGACGAGTCTGACTTGGACAAATGTGATTTTGACAACGAATACGCAGTTGATAGAGAGTCTCAATTTTTGGATGAACAATTAAAGTCATAAGCTAATAACACAAAATAAAAAATTGAAAAAAATACGTTTACAATTTATTTAAATTTTTAAATTAGAATTGTGCTGAAAATTTACATATTTGATATAAGTAAGTAAGTTAAATATTATAATCTAAAGGTAAAAAAAAATGTTTTGATTTACAAAGGTATTATTTAGTTGAATGCAAAAAACCAGACTAAAAAATATTGTGTAATTCTCGAGTTATTAATTTATGTAATACATAAGGGCTTTGGGACCATAGTGCACTCTATAAATTGCCGAAAAAATTAAATTTATGCTTAACCCAGCGTTCTTATGCTGGCTATTCGATACCCTAGTCTAGCTATGTTAATAATTTCAGGTATTTTGATTGGGTACTCTAAAAAACACTGATTTCGAAAACTGAAAAACGGTAGAGATAGTAGTTTTCATTCAAGAAAAAAAAAATTATTTTATTTAAATTAGCCTTTTAAACAAATAGCTTAATTATTCATGTGGCTCGAGCTGTATGTGTATGTTGATGAGAGTTGTTTTGTTCGTCTGTGTGCTTCCAAGCTCTTCAAGTCGTGTTGACCATGCAGACTGATTTCATTCGATCTTCGCATCTCAATTATTGTTTTCAATCTCTGCTTAAATTGGAGATTGCAGCGAAGGCCTCAGTCATCTCTTTCACATTAATATTTGTAGTCCGGTTTGGTGATGACGCATTTTTTTAATGTTAAAAGGGATTTTCCCAAAACAAAGGCATAACCATGAATTTTTCGACGTATGTAAACTCATGCTCATATGTGAGTTGAAGATTGTAGTAAATCCCAAAAAATTTTGAACTAGTTTTGACAATACAACCTATCCAACGAGCCATTGCAGAGTTCAACCAAGCTGATGAAAGAATGCAAAGTGTTGTGCCATTTACTAACGTAATATGTTTTTATAGACAAAGTACACTGTTTGAAAATTATGGGAATGTACATCAAAATACTCAGCACTTCAACCAAAATGGAAAATTGGTTTAAATTCATCTTTTGATCTTATTCTTAACTTCCATTGTGTTAGTTTTTTTTGACCAGTTTCAAAGTAAAATGTAAAAAAAATTCAATTTAGGTGTCGTCGACATAAAATTTATCTAGAAACTGTAACATTAAAATTGTAAATACATAAATATATTTGTAAAACAAATTGTTACAAAACTTATCCTCATTTGTATTAATTACAACAAAATTTTGGAAATCTAGCTCTGTCTATTGAAAATGTCACTTGAATTTATATGCGCTTCTGATATTTCAATTATGTTTATATGTATTTTGGGCTCCTCAGATTCTACTCTTCACACACTCACCTCGAAGCTGCACGCTTAACATTTAATGGAAGATATTATTACGAAATAAGTTAGCTAAGCTACCACTGAAAAGAGGTTCGTCCTATTTTACAATATCCCTGTTCTGTCCCTCACATCTAGCGCGCGCTAAACCGAAATCTGCCCCACTTTTCCTAGTATTTATTAGTGAGATTAAACACCGATTTAACCGCTACTCTCACCAAGCAGTGCATGCAGTACTCGTTTACTGCAAACTCACAAAGCAGCTGAAGCAGTTCTCTCTCCACTGCCTCTCTACAATGTGCTTCAGAATATATGAAAATCGGAAAAACTGTAGAATTGTGTTTAAATAGTACATAGTACATTATAGTCGGAACTTTGTGACTACATTTGATCCACTTTTTTCATTTATAATTAGTAATAAAAAAAATTAATGTCGTTTATTTAACGTTTATCTGTTAGCTACATATGTTTAAATGTACTTGAGTACTTATGTATATGTGGCATATATAATTATTATTAGAAAATAAAATAAGATACGAAACATCTACGAATCCATTATAAACTGTTTCCATACTTGAAGACGAGTTCCTAACTTTTGCTTTTAATAATGCCTTGGTGTTGTTGTTATTTATTTAGAAATATATTTTTTATAAAGATATACACAATAGTTGTAATTTTGGTATTTGTTTTTGAATATCATTTTGAGAAAACCGCTGTAGTAGGGTTCCTCCCGGTTCGATTTTTTTGCGGTTCCGCTCAGTACCTCATTTAGTAGCCAGCCAGTTCAGCGAATGTGGAGTCCATTTCATCGGCCAGAGACTTGTATCTATCCTTGTTGATGCCCAATTCATCTGTGAATGAATTAAATTTGTGAATTAAATAAAGTTATATTTTGGTTTTATAAGGCATATAACATGAAACATAATAATAAATAAGTTTTCCACGTCACCAACAAGTGACTAAGACAATACACTGGAAGAATCGAAGTACATTGTCGTTTGTTTACCTTTTAGTTGCTAGCTGTTTTAGGAAGCGTTTGATGTTTTAATATTGCGATTCTTTAGTAAAGGTATAGATATTTTAACAAAACTAAAGCTACAAGGATCTACAGAGTTTCTAGTAAAAAATGTACAGGCATTAAACACTTTGAATTTTAAGTGTAAAGGAAATCTTAAAAAATGTTTTCTTGAATCTAGGAATACCTAGATAGACTCTGTAAAACTATATACTTGAATGATAATAAATTAAGTGCAGAAGACTCTGCAGATAGAGCATAAGAGCAGTAGTGGCATAGATTTGGTATATAGTTGATAAAAAAATTAAGGTGGGCTTGTGTCTGGGTTGCAAGACAAGAAATCATGCCACAAAAACAAAAAGAAAGTTTATCATTAGCATACATATCTAGTACAATATGTACCATAAAAATTTATACAAAAATATTTTCATAAACAAGACATTTAAATCACCTGCTGATGTAAGCATAAATAACTAGAGTTGGCTTTTTCATATTGGAACTTTTAACTTAGCTAATTTTTACAGTGTATGCTTGAGGACAGGACATTGTAGTTAGGAATTTGTATAACGATGACCACAATTCGGAAGACTATTTACAGTGTAAGTTGTGACAAAAATATGGGGAATACATTGTTCAAAATACACTGTATAACTGGGCAAAAAGGTAAGTTGTGTGTGTAAGTGTCTGTCGGGAGTCTGGGAAGTATCTGGAAATTCAGATTCTGATTTTTTTTTGTTTGTAAAGTTTTAATATCCAGTGAGTTCGGCAAATGTCTGGTCCAAATCGTCGCAGATTGCTTTGTATTTTTCTTTTTCATGGAAGAGACGGTCTGCAAAAAGCATTAGTTATTTATTTAATTAAAGTACATTAATTTCAAAAGCAGTCTTCCAAAGTTAAATGGACATTTGTAGAAAAAAAAAAAATCATTTATATATAAAAACCATTTCTTGTACATATTTACAAGGTATGCGTTAGTTGAAGCTTTTTGTACATACTTTTATAAATAGTTTGTACAGCATAAATGTATATGAACAAAATTTATAAATGCAGCCATATATTTGAAATGTACAGATAGATATAGAAAGTTGAATTTGATAGACTTACCCTCTAGCCTGTCGACTTCCTTCTGCAAGCGTTTCACTTGCTTCTCAGCGTGTTCGGCGCGCTGTTCGGCTTCCTTCAATTTGACGGACAAGGTCTTCATTTCACGCTTGAATTCCTCAACACGCTGGTTGGCCTTCTCCTCAGAGACTTCCAAAGATTTCAACGAGTTTCCTACAACCTATTGGTTTTGTATTAACAATACACGTCAAGCTAGACTTATAGTGTGTTATAATTTTTAAAAGTGGCTGCTTACCTTCAATTCTTCCTCCAACTCCATGATCTTAGATTCACCGGAACGCACACGATCCTCAGCAACTTCCAACTCATCTTCAACGAAGGCCAGCTTGCGGGATACTTCATCGGATTTGGTATCAGCATCCTCAGCCAACATACGGGCTTCCTTCAATTGGTTGGTCAACTGATCCATACGCTCCTCATCCTGCTGGGAACGGTTCTCCAATACTTTGCACATACGGTTGTTCTCATCAGCCGATTGTGTGGCTTCCAACAATTTCTGTTGTGCGGTAGTTGAGCGCTCCTCAGATTTTTCCAGATCTTCTTCAATCTGTTGGACCTTACGGTTCAAGGTGGCGACCTCGGACTCCGTGGAGGTCAACAATTTTTCCTTCTCTTCCAATTCGTGGTTGGCCTTCTCGAGAGCTTCCTTCGATGCGACCAAGTCAACATCGACCTGCACCAATTTCTTCTCCAAATCGCGCACTTCCTCATTGAGTTTATCGGCACGGGAGTTGGCATCCTTAGCTTGATTTTCACAGGTATCAGCCTTGTCAATGGCATTATCCTTCTCAAGCTTCATCGCTTGCATCTTCTTCTTGATGGCGTCCATGGTGTTTGTGTTTTTGTATTTAACTTAGAAAGGGAAAAATCTGGAAAAAACTGTTGAAAAAGGCAAGAAAATGGTTATCTTCTTCAGTTTTAAATTCTTATATAGGTTCAAAATTAGTTTTCAAGTCATTAATAATAATATTAAAGAAATATCTTAAATGGCTTTCGCTGTAGCAAACTGTGTCTCATGAAGCTTTATTTCTAAACTTACACATTTATTAAAAAGTTTTTGAAATATCGATAGTTTGCAATGAATCATTCAACTCTTTCTGGCAAGACCAGCTTGGTCTTAACTTATCTCCTATAAGTTTGGTTGGAATTCCTTATACCTCTGCAGCTTGGAGTTTTCAATTAGCATATAAACAATTCTCTCAAACTCAGCTCTAATATAAGTTCCATCTAATATTCAGACATTTCAAAGTTCGGAAAAAGAAGAAAAATGTTTTGTTTCTTCGTTTGGTAACGCTAAGTCCCAGCGGACTCGATAAAAGTATACACGGACGGTTCCAAGCTAGACGACCGTGTAGGTGGAGGCGTCTACGTTGAGGATTTAAACAGTAGAACTGCTTTTCCACTCCCAGACCACTGCAGTGTTTTTCAGGCAGAGGTCACTGCAATCCAGGAGGGCTTAATAACAATAAGAAACCTACAAGTTCAAAATAAGAACATTTGAATCTATTCGGACAGCCAAGCGGCTATGAAGTCCCTAGTTTCCATGACTTCGTATATGAAGTCAGTGAAAAACTGCCGCTTGTCTCTAGGGGAGATGCCTGAGTAGTTTTCAATTCACCTCATATGAGTCCCAGAACATAGGGACTTCGAGGGGAACTATATTGCGGATGAACTGGCTAGACTAGGAACTACCAGAGTCCTCCTACAAGACAGGCCTGGGTATACCCATGGCCAGCTGTAAACTGAGAATAAGAAATTTTTTCGCTCTCAATGCAAATAAAACGTGGAATCGGACATCGAACATGTGTAGAATCTCGCAACAAACTTGGCCGACGTATTGCAGCAAAGGAAACAAAAAACTTTGCTGTCTTAATAGAGCCCAGTGCCCATCTGCTATCCGTGCCATCACGGGACACTGGTTGGTAGGAAACCACGCATCCAGGTTGAATGCTCCCCACCATGACTTCTGAAGAAACTGTAGTGGGAGTAGGAGCTGGAGACGGTGGAACACTGACTGGTCAGTAATAGATTTAGGTTCCTACAGTCACACTTTCTAGACGATTTATCTCAGCTCTCTGAACAGAGACCAAAATGCTTTTTAAGGTTTATTCAGGCAGCCTGATGGCTTCCTCACCTTTTATAGGGGACCTCTATAGTGGGGAAGAGTGGTGGCCTAAGTGAGTTGGGATGTCAGTCCCAACTGCCGCCCTCACCTAACCTAACGCTCAGTCTCTCCAAGGAATCCTTTAATTGTTTGATAGATCGCAACACCATGTTGTACCCAAAAATGAATACTAAACTGATCATCTACGTCTTACGAAATTCAAAATGAATCGAGTATGATGTCTATACAACATTTTTTCCCAAGGCATCTGTACTTTTTTAATAGACACCCAATTACCTACTTATTTATGTACTCGGCTAATTAAATATGCATTCTAGAAATTTGTTTACATAAAAAAAGAAAATTGTGCATTGCATTTTTATACCAAACGGAAATACATCCCGAAAAGTGGATTTCATATATGTAAAGTATATAGTGTAGTAGTATTAATTGATATTGAAATTAAAAAGTCTCCATGGATTTTTATATTTTGAAAACGCCTCTTCATTTTTCGAACACAAGAAAATGTTCAATGCTTTGAAAAAAGTTTATAAATAAACTTGATATGTTTTTGTGTGCATGGACCAGATACCTATCTGTATACATGTACGTTGGCTTATAAGAATATCCAGCCGGTGTATATAGATTTTGAATGCCTGGTACATTATATACTATGTACATTTTTGTGTTTAATGCTATATTTTCAAAGTAATTCTAGAGTTTCCAGTAAAAAGATTTTTATTTTTTATGCTGCTTGCTCATACAATAAAATGATTACAATTTTAGAAATTAAATTTTGTTTGTATCTTTTATGAGGTCAAATGTTGGTGTGTGGGTGTCCATTGACTCTGATTTTATGTGTGGGTCTGAATTTGGGACATAGCCATTAGCCAGATGTCTATTAATTTGATGTCTATTAAGAGAGTGTAAAGAGAATGCTAACTGCAATACCTTCTGCTATCTAGATCTAAGCTATAAAACTAAAATAGTAAAAATATCTTAAAGATACAAATGTAATGAACAAAGCAAGTAAATATGTGTAACGTTTATTTTAAACACGTAACATTTACGTTAAGTTTAAAGTTTTAGGTTCTAAATGCACTTCAATTGCTAATGAGATCCCTACAAACTTAGCAAATTTTCAAATTTCAATAAGTAGTTGTGATAAGAACGAATCTGTTAAAACTTTTTTTTTTGCTTTAAGCTCTACAAAGTAAAGAAAGTTTCGAAAACTTGCAGTTCCAAAATGAAAAATTTTGCTTTTGCAATATACAAAATCAAAAATAAGCCAAAAGTTTCAGGCAAACAATTTATGAGTGGGCGCTAGCTAGACGTAGGTAGATTTGTACATACAAACACTACATATATAGTATATATCTATATATAATATACACACTATAGCTAGCCAATTGTCTATTTTTCTTGTTGTTTAATAATGGGCGCTACTTTCTGACAGTACAACAAAACGACATAGATCCAAAAAAAAACTCAAGGATAAATACCAAATGCTCGACGTTTATGAGATCATAGAAAGCTAAGCAAAAAAAAAATCGAAAAGCTTTTTCGTATAAGTTTCAGAGTAAAGTTAAAAATAAAATGCCCCAAGTTAGGCCTTGTATATGTGTGAGTGCGTATTGGCAAGCAGGTGTCTGTCTATAGTTAATTTTGTAAAAAGCTACAAATTGCTGAGCAGATCTTGTCTGCGCCTATGTTAGTGTATATGTGCATGTGTGAATGTGTGCGTGTATCTGTGAGTTTGCGTGTGTATCTATGAGTTGACACTGTGCGTGGAATCAAACTTTTCTTGCAAGAGATTATACGCATTTGTATGCGTGTAGCAAATTTTCACAATTTCTCATACACACAGCACACACACACACACACACACAAAGCGCGCGGAACTTTTTTTGTTGGTAGTTGTGCCAACAGATTTAGTTACAAAATGCCTTTTTAAGAAAGTTTTTCACAACGTCAAAATTGATCAATACTTTTTCGACTTTTTACTTTAACTGCATATTATTAATATTATATTAATTATTATTAATTGCAAATTTTAATATTTTTCACTTTGATAAAATTATTTGCAGCAAACTGTTTGTTTTTTTTTTTTTTAGTTATTTAAAAGTTTTTCTTTTCTTTTCATTTCAATAAACTTTATTAATTTATTTTTGTGCACATATTTATTTTTATACATTAGCTTTCATTTATACTATATAAGATGGTGCACTTAAAAAATTGCCAAGTTTTGCCACTGTTCGTCATAAATTAAATTTATTTAAAAAACTTTATTTTATGCCTAATTGCAGCGTTATTATTATAACTTCAACCTTTCGTTAAACAGCTAAAATTATTTTTATAATTTTTTTTTTGTATTTAGTATTATGATAATCCAATGACTTTTTGTGCAAAAATCCTGGTAGCAGCCGTAACTAACCTTAGCGTTTCAAACACACTATACGCTGTCGAAACTCCGAGAACACTGATGAGGACCAAGTCGCTTTACCTAGAATGCGACCTCAAGATATAACGCATGAGATACACACACATGCATAGTATGTACACACGGTTTTACATATACATATAAGCACACCAACGCAGTAAGCTTATATTCAAATTTTATTTCAAAAATTTCCCCATAATAAATAGAAGCCGAAAAGCGCTTTCGCAACTTTCCTATACACAACAGCATAAGGCACGATCTCAATGGCGCAAAAATTTCCCTCTGAATTTCCTCAATAGTCGCACACAAACACATGTATAATGCACCGATACACCGATACTTTCCACGCACAGAGAGATTTGAATTCCTGCTCTCGTCTTTTTATTTCTCAGCATACTCTTTCAATATTTGATAATTTCCGACTTTATTATTAAAAATTTATATACTGGGTAATTATAATGTGGTTCGTGCCAACAAAAAAAGCTATCCACTATGTTTAATAGTGAATAATTCTACTCTTTTTCATAAAACTGCAATATTTTTCTTTCTTTTAATTTCGAATCTAATACATAAATTGAGCATCTTTTAAACAAAGAGTATTCAAAGATCGTACATAATAATTTGTATTTCTTAAATTTTTATTCACCAAATATTTTGTATTTTTCTTTAGCTCTTCAATCTATTTATAACGCTCTACTGTAACATTTTTCGTATACGGCACAGATGAAAAATTTCATTAAAAATATTTTTTCTTTTTTAGTTTTAATATGTATATTTATATGTAGGTACACATATCCTATACACATTGTGCATATACATAGAGCAAATATTTGGTTCCATTCATTCTCAGACATGCTGAGACTACAAATTTCCATACTCTGCTCTGTGGTATACATAAAATAGTTTGGCATTGCAAATCGGGCTGTGCATGAGAAATGACCTTCCAGCTTATTATGCATCCACAGCAGCTAGGGGGCTGCGCCAACTAGATCAAAAAATCTGCTGTTGTATTTATAGAGGATATTAATCGCACCTGTTCTACGGAATCACGTACACTACTCTTTCTACACAATATCCGTCATCAAATTAAAAATGAATTAAGATTTTGGTTTACATTTTTTTTTAATCAAACGCAAAAAATCTATTTCAAAAACGAGCTAAATGAGTTGCTAATTCTATTGAATTTAGTTACGAGCTTTCATTTGATCGGAACATATTTTTCCTTTTAAATGTAAGCCGTATAAATTTGTAAGAGGAATGACTTCTTTTATAGCTCTTGTCGCTCACAAGTTTTCATTAGTATGTAACACTAATTTTTTAAATTACTTACTCTTCTGCCGGCGGACTCGATAGACTAGCGCCTGTGCACTTGACTATTACCCCATAGGTTGTGGGTGTATCCCACGTAAAGCAGGATCCTGCACTTTGCACTTTTCCTATTCCTCTAATTTTTCCTGTCTATTCTATATCCTTATCACTTACTCCCATTATGAGTGAGCTTGGACGCTAAGTTGCAACTGCCGCCTTAACCTACCTACCTTGTATTCTGCCACAAAAAAATACAAACTAAGCCCCATACAATCTTCTATATTTGATTCGGTATATCGTCGACTAAATTTCCCCTACACTTTCCTACACAGCATTAACTGGCAATTAATGCTCTTCTAGCCTGACTCCCAATTCTTCTATATTTTATAAAAATTACTTGATTAGTCTAGAGTCTTGATTAGAGCCAGACGAAAAAACAATTTGTAAGTGGTTTTCTGTATTCCGTATAGGACGTATGAGCACCGAGGACGAAAATGACTGTTACGGGAAAGCTTCAAAAATCTCCAAAAAAGTATTCCAGATGACCGTAAAGGTTAGTTAATCGAGATAGGTAACACTCAAAAGATAACGTGCTGGGCTTATCATTGATAAATATTTGGGTATTGAAACGCTCTGTGTAAAATGGGTGCCACGCAACCTCACAATAGACCAAAACACCGTGTCCCAAATCAATACAAAAGATGGTCAAATGGCAAGAATTGGGTATCGAACTACTTCCGTATCCCCTGGTCTCCAGATCTGGCTTTAGGTACTTTTTGCTGTCCTCAGACCTTAAGAGAATAATCGCTGCATAGAAATGAAGCGCCGATAAAGAGATAATCGCAGAGACTGAGGCCTACTTTTAAGCAAAAGACAAATCGTACTACAAAAATGGCGTACGTAAAGTCGGGCGCGGACTACTTTAGGATACCCTGTACCACTAGCATGCAATAAAATCCGGTTCATTCACAAAAAACCAAGAAGAAGAATTTTTAAGCAACATTCTTTTTTGACCGATCGTTCCTATGGGAGCTATATGATATAGTCAACTGATTTCAATAAAATTTGACACAGCTCTTAAATACCTTAAAAAAAATCTAAATGCCGAATTTAGTTCAAGTATCTTTACAAACAAACGAAATACATCGAATTTTGTATAAAAAACGTGTTTTTGGACCGATTTGGTCCTATGGGAGCTACATGATCTAGTCAACCGATGTGGATTAAATTTAGTACAGTGCTTAGGAACTATAAAACACTCACGAATGTCAAATTTGGTAACAATATCTTAACAAACAAACGAAACACAACAAATTTTGTTAAAAAATCGATTTTTTGGAAGATCGGACCTATTGGAGGTATATGATATAGTCAAACGATTTTGTTCAAATTTGGCCCATTTCTTAAGTGCTCTAAAAAATTTCCAAACACCAAATCTGGTTACGATATCTTTATTAAAAACGGAAATATAGCGAATTTTTCTTTAAAAAAATTATTTTGGCCGATCGGTCCTATGGGAGCTATATGATATAGTCAACCGATTTTGATGAAATTTGAGTACAGTACTTGGGAACTATAAAAAACTTTCGAATACCTAATTTGGATACGATATCTTCATAAACAAACGAATTATTGATTTAAAACTTTTTTTTTGTCGAGGTCGTCTCAAACACCCCTATGGGAGCTATATAATTTAACCCCGATATCAAAAAAATAAAATAAACTTGTCTCCTATGGAATAATATGGGAAAAGTAATAAAGTCGCTATAATCAGTTTATCGCTTTCGATTGCCACTACAGCGTGTTTTTTTAAATGTTCATAACTTTGAGTTGCTTTTGTTAAGTTTTTTGATATTTCATTATCGTTAGATTTACACCGGAGCAATGCTTGCAAGTTGTTGAAATTGTTTATGAAAATAATGGTTCCGTTCATTAAGACTTATTCAAAATTCAAAATTTTGTTTCAGTTCAATCAAGCCCATTTGTGATTGAATGGGTAATGGGTCGTAAATAAGAAGAATTGTGGCATTTGGAGTGAGGATAATCCACAAGCTTTTGTTGAAACACTATTACATCCACAGAAAATTACTGTTTGGTGCGCTTTATGGGCTGGCGGACTCATAGGTCTATATTTCTTCAAAAACGATGATGGTCAGAATGGCACAGTCAATAATGAACAGGTAAAAGGATTTGATTAGAAATTTGTTCATGCCTCAATTAGCTGGCGTTAATCTTTGGAATATTTGATATAGACTTAGTTTCATTTTTAATAGTAGGTGATCGACCAACTCTGTCTTTCAATGGTCAAATCCATGATAAAACCTAGCACATCTTGCAATGCTGCTACAATATCATTGGTGAATTCACCAACAGTACTTGTGTAAATCCGCATTTTTTTCGTGGATCACTACTCTCAGGAGCTCAAGACCTCTACAAGAATTCCATCGAACTCTATCTTTCTAACCCATGTAGCTTATCCATTTCTTTCTTAAACTGCGCTAGTCTGGATGGTTCTTTAAGAGTCCAAACGTTCCAGTTCCATTGTCCGATTCTTGTCCGTTTTTAAATGCCTATGGTCGTCATCGAAGGTAGTCCGCTACTGTTCGTTGTTCTTGTATTGGTTTCTGTAATCATTTTTGTTGTTGTCGGTCGAACTGATGATTGGCCAGATGCAACTTAACCCACTGGTGGGGCTGCCATCTATCGTCAGCAAGGAGTGGCGTTTTCGGTTGTTGCTATTCTTTTGGCGCTATGGGATAGCGCAGAAGTTGAAGAGACGTCAACGTTTTTATACCCTGTACCGTATGGTACAAATGGTATATTAAGTTTGTGCAAGCCGAAAATGTATGTAACATATAGAAGGAGTCGTCGGACACACCCCAAAGTTACCTAAAATATGATCAGGGTGAGAAGTTGACATACCGTTTGAACGCCTAGATCTCAGAGATGGTAAGAGCTAGAGTAACCAAACTTTCACATTGTTTCGATTGCTTGTGAAGATATTGGAATTCAATTTGGCTCTCGTAAGTTTTTTGTTGGTCTTAAGCATTGCACCAAATTTTATTAAAGAGTCGGTAGACTATATCATATATGTAACTCCCATAGGACGAGTGGGTCAAAAAAAAAACGTTTTTTATCCAAAACTCATAGTGTTTCGTTTGATTGTAAAGATATTTGAGTTAAATTCGGCATTCAGATCTTTTTTAAGGTATTAAAGCACTGTGTCAAATTTGGTCGAAATCGGTTGACTATATCATATAGCTCCCATAGGGACGATCGGTCAAAAAAAAATGTTGCTTAAAAATTCTTCTGATTTTGGATTTTTATGAAGGTACCAAATTTTATTGCAAGCTAGTGGCACAGGTATCCCAAAGTCTTCCGCGCCCGATTTACGTACGCCATTTTTACGACAATGCACTTGGAGATATTGGTTGTCCTGTCCAAATAGCGTAAGGGGGATGATAGATGGTTACGGAAGACATGACACTGAATGGCATCAAATATTGAAAAATTTTGAGAGGAAATATAAGCTGCCGCCATGCTCTCGTCATGAGTGGAGTTCGAACCCACGATCTCATGCATGGCGAGTCTGTGCGTTACCCACTGACCCATATCGCCCCCTTTTGTCAAGCCTTTAAGCATAATAAACCCGTCATCGTTGCAAAACTCCATGAAATATTCTTCTACCTGGTTTATGGTTGTGTCTTTTGCCTTACGTACCGAAGTATTTGCAAGGAAATGCATATTACGGCCTTCAGGAAACTCCTGCATCTTTTTTACGTTTCTCACATGTATGTCACCTATAATTATGGGACTTTGCGAGTTGAGGTCATTTAACAAATCTTCAAGTTTTCTTTATATGTCGGTATCATTGTGAATGTTGTTGGGAACTTAATTATTGTAAGGGCTTGTATTCCATTTTCCTGCATATTTTACGTTGGGTCGCATGGCATTTTGTATTCCCATAAGTACACCTCCTATTCGTCTGCCAAAATTTGGACTACTGAAAGGCGGCGTTTAATATGTCTTGAAGCCCCTAAAATATTTTTGAAATTTCGGAATTTTTTCATTTTTTTCTTGTTTCTATGAGAAAAAATATTTCAAAGAATGTGACATACTCAAAGAATTGAAAATTATTAAGTTTGTTCTCCATGCACGTTATATGATAATATATTAAAATCTTGCACAATAATTGCATTTTCCTTTTCAGTATTATTATCTAATTTTTCCTGCAATCTTCGACGCATCCCAACTATTTTTTTGCACTATGGAATTCAAGTAGTTTTTTCTAGACCTGTAGAACCAATTCCCATCGATTAGCATGCGCTTATTACGGATTTGCACCTTCTTATTTTAATTAAAACTTAACAGCTCTAGGCGAATAATAAGCATGGGTTTTTTTTTTGATCCATTTCCATTTTTCCAGACTCTATTCTTATTTTCAATGGAATGTTTTTATTTTTAACAAGCTTTATATGCTGATTCCGTGGACTCGACAGAAATTATTATATTTTATATATTTATTTTTAGCTAAAAGTACACCAGGTCTTATTTGGAAGCAATATTTTTCAAACTTAATCGGCGTATGAATAAGATATGCCGCTTGGTAATATTTATATGGAGTCTATGTTTATCGATAACTTCCTTATAAATGGAGTATGAGGGTTGCATCGCTTTAACCGTTAAACAATCTGCTACAACCAGCAGTCACTTTGCTTTTTTCTGGAAAATATAGAGAAACTTAGAACAGCTTGATACAGGTAAAAACGAGAAACCTGGGCCGTTCCAAGCTTTAAACATAGTTAGTCCTTGTATTGTTGGCTCATATACGTTGTGACACAGTAGATTCATTTTATTAAAAAACCCTCAATTGAAGGATTACGCAAGATTTCAACTAGTATTGCAGGGACTCGAACGATGTGACTTACTCAGAGCCTTCCGGTTTTCGAAATGGAAACTGCCGGTTAAGCACATGATCAATACGAAATAAATATTGTCTCAGCTTACGGTTTTCTTGCTACTAAATATTATAAAAAGATTTCAATATTAAAAGCAATAGATCGTTTATATAAATCAAATTAAATTTATTTTATAGAAATACAAAAGTTATGAGGATATTTGTAATGTTTTTTTTTTAAATATATATTTTTTTTGCATTCGCATACAAAGGCCATAAAGTTTTTTTTGTCTTGTTTTATATGAAATCAAATTCTCTTTTAAGCCAAATATTACGATATTAAAATAAGATGCAGAAACAATTCGATTTTTTTAAGAGCGTCAGTAATAGCTTGCAAGCTTAAAAATGGTGGGTTTTTTTATGGAATGTTTTAGCAAATTATTTCTATGCACTAATGCTGATTATTGTTTAAAGTTTTGAATATATCAAAATGGGCAGTTTCTATATTATATAGCACTACAAAGAGTGCCATAATTTTTCTTAAATTAATTACATTTATAACTTTTAAAAAATTGATTTTGTAGTTTTTGTTTAAACACTTGGATATATTAGTTTTTTGTTTTTTTTTGTATAATTATGTTTTGTGTCTTTTATATCATTTTGTAAATTGGACGTCAGAAAGCATTCAGACTCCAATAGTAAATCGCAGGCTGCATTTTGTGTATAGCTTAAGTTTGTCTGATGGGGGTGGTTAGTAGTTGTTCAAATCAGCATATTCCAGTTCCTGGGCAATAGTTTTATACTTCTCTTTACCTTTGCTGACTTCGTCTGTGAATGGTACAAGTCAACAGAAAGAAAAATTTGCGACAAATATTTAATTTTTAGAGTTTATTGCGTATTAAGGTTACAAAGAAAAATAAATATTTAATTGAGTTAAACAAATACAAGTTTATAAGGTTCAACAAAATCTAAGACAACATTTAACTACACAAATATCTAAGTCAATTAATACAGAGGCAATTGTTTACAGTGCGCCTATAAGTATGTTACAAAATAATGTGTAGTTGGTACAGTGTTGGTAAATCTTGCTAGACATTGCTTTGTGTTTTGGCGGCGTACAGTGCTGCTTATTCCTTGAGAATAAGCTCGACGAAGGCGGTGTCGAGATCGTCGCCAATGTCCTTGTATCTCTCCTTCTCCAACACAAGGTCGTCTGTTGATGGTGTGAAAATCATAAAAGAAAACAAAAACAATAAATTATAAGCAAAATTAACAAAACTTAATTACTTGAAAAACATAGACCTAACACGTACATAAATAATTAAAATAAAATAATTTTTAAATAATCACCTTGTTCTGATAAAATAAATTAAAAGCAGCAGGGTTAATAGGCGCACTGCTTGGTTAAGTCGCATCTGTCGATAAGGCAGTGTGCCGCTAGCTGTTAAATCGTAAATTAAAAGTGAAACGCAAACAAAAAAGAAGGCAGCATATTTGTTCTTCAATGCTTCATAACATTTTAATAATGTTTTAGCTGAAAATTTTTTAAACATGCGAAAAATTAAAAAAAAAGCGGAACAATTGATGTAGCAGCTTTGTAATGCGGGTTTTGCAGCGCAGCAGAATGTTTCAGGAAGTTAAGGATTGCATTTGGTTATCAGAGCTTAGGCTGGTGCTGCCTCTGCAGGTGCAGCTTCGGCTGGTGCTGCCTCAGCAGGAGCAGCTTCAGCAGGTGCTGCTTCGGCTGGCGCAGCTTCGGCGGGTGCTGCTTCGACGGGTGCGGCTTCGGCTGCTGGTGCTGCTTCGGCGGGTGCAGCCTCGGCTGAAGGAGCTTCAGCAGGCGCAGGGGCAGCCGCATCAGCTGCTGGTGCACCATCAGCTGGCGCAGCGGCAGCTGCTTCACCTTCAGCTGGTGCCGCACTTGCCGGTGCACCTTCAGCGGGTGGAGCACCTTCAGCTGGAGGCGCACCTTCCGCTGGTGGTGCAGCCGCAGCATCGCCTTCTGCAGCTGGTGGTGGCTCGGAGCCGGGTGGTGGTGGCTCATAGTTCTTAACGTATGGCACTTCAGCGCCCTCTGGTGGCAAATCGATCGAGTATTCGAATGGTGGTGGTGGTGGCGGTGGTGGAGTTGGTTCCTTTGGTGGTGGTGTTGGTTCCTTTACAGCAGCGGGTGCTCCAGGAATAGGAGCAGCACCTTCAACAGCTTCACCTGCAGCAGCAGCAGCTGCAGCCGCAGCTTCTGCTTCAGCTGCTGCGGCTGCCTCTGCTTCGGCTCTAGCTGCTTCCATGGCAGCAAGTTCTTCGGGTGTTGGTGTGGGCAGCTTTGGCGTTGGAGGCTTTGGATTGCGTGCTGTCCAGAATGGCTCCAAGCCCACAATTAGATCCATAAAGGCTTCATCGAGACTGTCGCCGATAAGGCAGTAACGTTCTTTTTCAACGATAAGATCGTCTGTATTTGGCAGATGTGTTTAGCAAGCGATGCGTGATATTGGTGGAAAAGCGTTACAAGCATAGCGATAAAAAAGAATGTAAAGAAAGATAGGCATGAAGCGGAAAGTAAGTGCAAAATAAAAACGAAATTAAAAAAAAAAAAACAATATGCTGCACTTGTTAGTGGAAAAACGCGGGTGGGGTACGCCGTACATTAGTCAAAAGACTCAACAAAGGTGAGCTACGAAGCGAGTGATTTTAATACAAAACACGCATGTCCTATGGACTTTTTGGCGGTACAAGAGATCCTCTATCTATTTCAAGAAACTTTTAAACAAATTTGTGTTTGGTTTGCTCTATTTATAACTAAGCTGTTGGCGCTTCAGCTGGAGCTGCTGCCTCGACGGCTGGAGCCGCATCAGCGGCTGGGGCTGCTTCCGCGTTGGGTGCTGCCTCGACGGCCGTAGCTGCCTCAGCAGCGGGTGCTGCATCAGCAGCTGGTGGGGCTGCACCTTCTGGAGCAGGTGCAGCACCTTCAACAGCTGCACTTTCAGGAGCAGGTGCAGCGCCTTCAACAGCTGGAGCCGGCTCTGCAGGTGCCTCAGTTGCGGCTACAACTGCATCACCTTCAACTGCAACGGTAGCTCCTTCTTCTACCGGTGGAGGTGGCAACAAATCAGCTGGGTCACAATTCTTCACGTATGGCACTTCAGCGCCCTCCGGTGGCAAGTCGATCGAGTATTCGAATGGTGGTGGTGGCGGTGGTGGAGGAGGAGTGGCTTCTTTAATTGGCTCGACTGGTGCAGCCGCAGCTGGAACTTCCACTGCTTCGCCATCAACAATGACAGTAGTTACGGCACCTGCTTCACCAGCTTGTTCAGCTTGCAAAGCTGCTAGCTCTTTAGCTTCTGCGGCAGCAGCAGCCTCCAAAGCAGCAGCTTCAATTGCTGCTCTTTCCTCATCGGTTAGCTCTGGTGTGGGTGGCTTGGGGTAGCGATCATTATAGAATGGCGGCATGCCCATAAGTTCGACGAATGTCCAATCCAAGCTATCACCAATAAGCGCATAATGTTCTTTTTCGTTGATTATTTCGTCTAGTTAGTTAGTTGGCAGTGTTAAAAATAAAAGCTTGTATTAGAGACAAAAGCTAATGAAAAAAAATAAGCTAGTGTTTTTTTTTTTTTTTTTTACTTTAAACTGCTTCAATGTCCGATTGTGGGTATAGACGAAGACAAAATTAGGTAATTAGTAAAAAGTCGGAGGTAGAGGTACACGCGAAAGACAAACATTGTAATTTGTAAGCTGCTGTAGAAATTCTGCATGTGTAGTGCATCTGTGTAGTATGTCCCACCTTACTTATCTTTGTATCGCGGCATAAGTCCCGACCGATTTCACAGATTCTACTGGAAACTCGCTACGAACGCTTTTTAGTTTTTAAAAAATACTTTATTTGTGCAATTGCAGCAGCATTGGATTATATAAGTATATAAATAATTATTTTATGTAAATCGTAAATAAATCAAATTTTTTAATTATTTTTCAAATTTAATGTCGTTTTGTTACGTCTTGCCAAGTTTTTCCTCTTTAAAATGGAAACATTTTCACAATATTTATAAATATATAGGCAGATAAAAAATCACTTAAAAGGACATTATGCCTTTCGTTTTAAATGATACGATATTGTACGCTGCATGTCATCATTTTTCATTAATTTCACCGCTTATGATTATGATTTTTAAATATTCTCTCTAAAAAATATGCGCAACTAAGTGTATGCAAACAATAAAACGGTTTGCAAAAAGTTGTTTAAATTTACAAACAATGTAAATCATAGCAATTTAATACAGTAAAGCAGGCGAAAAAATACATTCAGCGTAGAGTTTACATTACTTTTGTTTTTTTTATAAATAACATTGTCTTTTTAAATTACAAACTAAAAGCCGGCAATTTTTGTTGCAAATTGAGTTGTCATACTAATTATTGCATTTAAATTAAAAACAAAGAAAGTTTTGTAAATAAAAAATATTGCAACAGTGTCATAAAGCGCCGAAATGAAATGCAATGGATAAGCCATTCACAACGAAACGCTTTGATTTGATTTTACTCGATTATTAATCGCTCGGCCCCATTGGTGATGGTTCAAAAATGGAATGCGCGCTTGGTATGTTTTTGATTTTTAATTTTTTGTTTGTTTTGTTTTGTCTTTTTTTTTAGCTGCTCTTGTCTTAGCCGTTCTTATAGAGCTTATAGTTGGCAACACTTCCATTAGTTTATGCATTTTTAGTGTACATAATACATATTCTATGCCAGAGTGTGGTCCTGTGCGTTTGTGTGAATGTGTTTCTATTATTATTAAATGTAATATGGAAAAGCGCCAATTTTGTGTGTTGACGTCAAAGCAGGCAGTTTAATTAATTTACATAAGCAAATTATTTCCTTTACATGTTCTGTATATCATGTAAAGTGGCTTCCATTTCCTCCTGCAGCAGTTTGTTCTTGGCGCGTACGTTCAACAAGTCGTCTAAGTGTTTACGTTATTCGTATATATATAATATCATATACATAATATAAGTTTATAAACGCACGACACAAAAAAACATGCAGCATGTTGAACAAAATATTAAACATAAGGGCGGGCGTTGGCAGGCGGGTGTACAGACGTACGGGGAGCGTACAAGCGGCACAACGAATTGGGCATTTTGTTTTGTTAAAGCACAGCAAATACATATGAAAAATAAAATAATATTGCAATAATTAAATAAAAAATAAAAACAAAGTATTACTATATGTACAGTACTAATAGCTTAAAAGCAATAACAAGAAAAATTAAATAGAAATATAACTAAATTATTGCTTTTAAACTTTCTCTGAAAAAAAGAGTCTTTTTCTTAATTCTACAACAAAGGATTCTTGACTTGGGCTAAGGAACTCAATTTTGTGCCTACTTATTTATGTATACAAATAAAAATTTAAAAAAGAAGTATCAACATTTTTAATTTACTGCAATTCATTTTTATAAGTTTTAGAAAAATAAGTATACTAGACCTACATTACATAAGGAAATTGAATTTCTTTTAATAAATTACTTATAGTCTTAATAAAATTTTGAAAAAATCAGTTATGGACATACCTTCGAGCCTGTCGACTTCCTTCTGCAATTTCTGAACGGAACGTTCAGCGAATTCAGCACGTGCTTCAGCCTTTTGTAGTTTTCAAAATTGATTTGATTGATTGGAGAAGAAGTAAAGAAATACCATTATTTTAGTAAAAATGTTTTTCGATTATTTGGTGTAGTGGTAAGTTGCATTATGTGGACAACAAAAAGTGGCTACGAAGAGCAAGCATAAACAATTTCAGGACTAAGTGTTAAAAGTGTTATATGAATTACAATTTTTAATTTTAAATGTACGTATATAATTATTTGTTTATGCTTGCTTTTAAAATCCTGTTTCAACGCTGAGCTTGGCTTAAACCATAAGTTTGGTTTATGCCACAACTCAGTGTGTTAACAGAACTTTATCAAAATTTTTTCAGTACAACTAAAAAAGCTTCCCAAATATGCTACCAAAACCAGCGTTAAAATAGTACAAAAGTGAGATCATGATATGTATGAATGAATTAAATAATGTTTTAATATATTAAGGTAATAATTTGTAAATAAATGTTAAAGTATTGTAATAAAAGCATAACAAAATAAACATAGCTTAAAATAGAAATATATAATATAGCTACCATGCTCTTTATTTGAGCATACTTATTAGATATTCATTGAAGACTTAATATTTTTTTTTAACTTTGGGTGTTTAGACAAAACCTAAATGACAAATTAAATATCATTATGGGAGTGTAGACATAAAACTACGATAAAAACTGTTGTACGACGCTACGCAGTCTCTGCATAAAAAGACAAAAAAAAGAAAAGAAAATAATAGGAAAAACAGTAAATTTGAAATGCTGTTAAAATGGTTTGATTTGGTTTTACTTTTTATTACGCGTGCGCAACCTTTTAAAAGTTAAACAACTTTTCACTTGTGCACCGACTTACAGTTTCTACATTAGATTTGAATTGTATGAGCTCCTGTTCAAAATATTTATGATTTTCACGTGCCTAGACGTCGAGAAATATACAATATACAACATACATTTATACATATGCTTAGTTTAACAGAGTTTCACAAATCACAGTTAACATCAACATCATCATCATCATCATTGTGGCTTAAATAACGTACATTATGCGTGTGGTAGTGTATGTTCTTGAGTGTCGAAAGGCCAATTAGAAACATAAAATGTCTACCGACATAACTCTTTTTACTATTTAGTTATATTTTTACTTTTTCAAAATCTTACAATTCATTTAATTATTTATTATTCGATTACACAACAGTGAGTTTTGACAACACTAACAACATAGTGCGTAACATAGCATAACAGTCCAGTCCAGTGTTGGTAGACAGTTGAATGTATATGTATGTATACGGCGGAATGGCAATTCAATGCACAAAAAGTTGTTTTCAATTTTTAAAAAATGTACACACACACAATGTTTTTTTTTTTTTTGTTTTCAAATACTTGCCATAATGTACGCTAAAAGTTTAAATATCTGTGTTTGGGAACTTGTTATTATAATTTTTATATTGTATATCACATACACGTCTGGGCAAATGTGAATTCTACTCGCCTATCTCATCTCTTGAGAAGAGAACATCGTTTTATATGCATAATTAACAAAAACAATTGAATTGTTGTTGTCCTCACGAATCTCTATGTACAGTTAATTTAAAATTGAGAATAACGATTTGTGCAATTCAATGATTTTTTTTTTTTGTTTTTTTCAAAGCAACACAAGGATTTTTACTTAGTTATTATTAAGATTATTATTATTATACTATATACCGGCACCAGAGACCACAAACGTACAATGCATTATAAAAAATATATATTGTTATACCTCTTTCAATGAATGATCCAAAACTTTCATTTTTGTTTCAAAAGTTTCCTCTTTTTGTGTTGCCTATATACATTATTATTTTTACATTATGTGGTCATTGGTTGTTTTATTTATGCATATCCAAGAGCAGCGTTGAGGATATGTCGGGTTAGCATAAACATAAAACGAACAAAATTAAAAAAATTCGAGACATGCATAATTATGGGCGCGGCAAAGCAGGCGTTCAGTGTTGTCAAACATCCAGTGCGCAAATTATTTCCATATTTTTCAATTTGAATGAAAATAATTTGGATTGATTTAACATATAGCAACGAGCGGGCATATTTTACAAATTTAAATATATGAAAATAAAACAGAAAAAATATTAATTAGTTAAAATAAACGATAATAGCAGCAATAATATAAATAAATCAAAGGGGTTTCGCAGTTCATAACTTTTGCTGTGAAAAAGCCGAGGAATATGTGGGAAGCTAATTGATTTTTTTGTACATAAAACATTTAAAAGTTCTAAAAAGTTTATTCCCATAGTCTTTTTAACAGCAAAAATTTATGTGCAATCTGCGTAATCACATCTCAATGCATTTGTATAAATAAAATAATTGTAATTATAGGCCGGTAGACATTTTATGAATTTGCACGACAGTTAGTAATAAATACCCAAAGAGTTTTTGTAACGCCTTTTCTTCGATTTTTTGTTACTAAAGAAAAAACGATCAAAACACTTCATCGAGTATATATATGCAAAATATTATGTATTAAACAACAACAATATAAAAAAAGAACACTGGTTTGGTTTCCATATATATGTATAGTATGTATCTCTGGCATTTGCCACATAGACAGTCCAAAACATAAAAAAAGACTTTTATCTGGGAAACTTTTTCGCATTTGCGTGCCACTTTTTGGTCATCTTTAAAAGCGGCAAAATATAATGGTTTTGTATCTACCTCCTTTAGGCGGGTGTTCAAAGTTTTGATTTGGTTCTTGTATTCTTCCTCACGTTGGTTGGCCTATTTATTGTTGTTGTTGTTTTTTTTTAAGTGGTTGTCGATTTGTGGGAATTTGTAATATTTGTAATATAAAGCGAAAGGAAATTTTTTTATGTTCATCAAGAAAACTTTAACCTTACAATATATTATTATACATATTTGACTTCTTGAATACACTTAAAGCACAGCCTCTAAGTGTTACAATTTGTCGTCTATTAAACATTTTAAAATCATTTCTTATGCATAATCAATACTGACCTTCTCCTCTGAGACTTCAAGGGATTTCAAGTTGTTACCAACAACGCGGAGCTCTTCTTCAAGCTCAACGATTTTGCTATAATATAGAAATAGTTTAAATAAGTTTCATTTCATTGATACCAAATAAAAATTATTTCTTAATAGCCACAAACATTTAAGCTCTAAATGTTCTTGACAACTAAAAAAATCGGTGCAGTTAGTAAAAGAAAAAATGTATAAAAACATCGCAACGCAGTGCAAAGCCAATTTACAAACCTTTCACTAAGTTCAACTTTTTCCTCGGAACGTTCCAGATCCTGTTCCATGAGTACTAACTTTCTGGCAACCTTTTTTCAAGTGGCAACACAGCAGGCAGGCAACAATGGTTAGCGCATGATTCAGGAACAAGGTTAGGGCAAAGAGCGGCAACAGCAATGGCATTGGTTAATTAACATATAAAAAACAACATATTAGTCAAATAATTTCGTAAATTCACAGAAATTCGGTCAAAAATTTGAATAGCTTTTGAGGAGCATTACTTTTTGCAAATTTTTGACCAAATTTTTAGCATTTATTTATACAAAAAAGCTAGCTAACTATTAAAACAACATTGCATTGTTATCGTTTCAAGAACATGAGGTAGGGCACACATTAGTCGGCTGTTCTGTTCTGTTTTGGTTTTGTCTTTTAACAGCAACATTAACATCAATTATTATCTTAACATTAGATTAGGTACAGTAAAAATTGAACAAGCATTTGGCAACATTAAAACTATATTTTTAAACGTACTTTTCACCCTGTTCGGCACGTTCTTCAGCACGCTCCAAATCAGCTTCAACCATGGCCAATTTACGGGCAACCTTTTATTTATACATATTGTGGATTTTGTTGTTTTTTTTTACATAAATTATTTAAATAAGTCGTCGTCAAATTACACAGAAAACAAAGAATAGGCATATTAAATATGGGTAGACAATTAGGAAAATATAGATATAGATTGGTTAACATGCTTTAAGGCAGTTTTTGGTTAAATTTGGTAAATCGCACTATAGTACATTTTATGAAGTGTGTACTAACTAGTTGGATATTTAAATATTTTTAGGGAATAACATTGTAAATTGTGTGTGTAAAACTTGTGCTTTCCTGTTTGGTCTTATTTTTAAATCCAATAGTCTCTTATCTTAATATTATGCAACCAACACATTTGAATGTAAAGTTTTCCATTTAAAAAAAAGAAAGTATTTTCCTAAGGAATCTTAACTGGTATGATCATTTTCAATAAAACGTGCTTAGTCTTATTATTCGTATTATTCGATTGTTTGCCCTTGGGGGTTTTTAATATCCACCTCAGTACCCCGACTAAACAGGAATCAAAAAGAAACGTGTTTTGTACTTTTTCCATTCAAAACCATAAGATGAAGTAACTTGTTAATTCTGACTGTAGCTTTCTTCTCCCAACATCTTTGTAATCAAACTTTCTGAAATCCATATTTAAGGAAACTCATCTACTGTAGCATTGAAATCTCATTCATACTAAAAATGGCAACATGTAAACTATGTCCAAAACTCATGTCACAAAGGAAATAGGTTTAACCAAGTTGGTAAATTGATAAAAAAAAAAAAACATACTTTAAAAAATCTCCATATAAGTGCATATTACGTTTTTTAATTTATTTAGATAACTGATTTTTAGATTCCCTACGCAAAAACTTGTTGCCGTAGTAATGATTGGATATAAAATGAAAGCAAAAATGAATCATATATTCGTAAAAACAATCGAAATCGTTTCGAAAGTAAATGACAATCGTTATTGTAGCTTTTTGTTAAAAAAATATTTCATTTTCTGAAGATGAAATATAAAGTGGCGCACATATTTTTACAATGACTCATGGCTCTCCAACTCGCTTCAAAGATTGACCAACGGTGGGCGCAGCTTTGCACATAAGACAAAAAAAAAAACATTGAAGGGTAAGCAAGGTTTTTGAGCGCAAGTAAAAATTATTAATAAAACCGGTCCCCCATCTATTAAAAAGCCATTATTTGTTTGGCTTTCTTTAGTACTCTCTAACCCATTTATGGCAATTGCGAGTTAACCAAAAATATAGTCCGTCCGCCTAAATAAAGTTGTTAATCTCTGAAACAAACAAAACCTACTAAATGGAAAACTTTAACATAACAAACGATAAGCAGCTCCATTATTTTTAAGAAAGATAAGCTCGTGAATATATAAATATTTCAATTTTTATAAACTTTATTGCAAAAATGTATTAAAATAGTTATTTTATAGGTATGTGTATTATAACGTGTTATCCTTTTATATATAGATATGCAAGTTTTTTTTACATACAACATTTTTTGTTATATATTTTAATATATAAAGTTTTATGCATCAATATAATTTTTACAAATACAAAAAATGAATTGATTAAATAATAAACATTGGAAGAAAACAAGACCAAATACATTTTCATTTTAAATCTTTACATATAGTGTTACGTATTACGTGAAAATAGAATTTTCTTCAAAAATTTACAATTTCAAAACTTGATTTACTATTTACACAAATAAATCATTTTAAATAAAGTATAAGCAATTTAATATGATATAATATACATATAGAGAATATAAGGCAAGCAGGCTGGGCTGTTTATAACTCCTATTTAAATGGAGTCTAACTAAAGCTGCCATAACTCTTCAGCCCGCGGCCAAATTCAAGGTTTCAATATCCTTTAGAACAACCTCATAGATAGCACAAGTTTTACACTCATTTTGAGTTCTTTGCCAAACTTGTTAAGATTTCAATAGTAGCGTTTGGGTTTTTATTGCAGCCAACCCATTATATAAGATTCAGTTTTGGCAAAGGGCGTCAAAATCAAGTGTCAGTATTATTAATAGTTGCAGTGTTCTTGGCATTATTATTAAGTTTCGTTGTTTCAGAAGTTTCTATTGCCGATAATTCAGAGGTGGAGGATAAAGTAGAAGTTTCACCAACAGCAGTAGCAGTTGCTTGATTGTTGTTGTTGTTGGTGGTGTTGTTATTATTGGGATTATTTTTTGCTTTACTGTTACTGTTGTTATTATTGCTTAAAGATATGAAATTTGTTTTTAGCTGCACCTCATCGTATTTCTTGTCAGCCTCCTCAGCAAGGAAACGTGCTTCCTTCAATTGATTCTCAAGAGCGTCCATGCGTTCTTCATCGGCAAGGGCGCGATTCTCAAGAATTTTGCGTGCACTGCACGAGACGTTGCAACATGCCCATAGAAGACAGTGACCAAGTTGTAAGCGATGATTTGTCAATTAAATTTTGTTGGTACAGCAGAAAAATTAGTTATCGTATTCGTGAATCATTCGACGTCATCATCCACACATCGGTCGGTTGTTGTGAAAGTTGTAGAGTAAATAGTTGTTGTTGTTGTGGTGGTTGTAGTTGTAGTAGATGTTGTTGTTGTTGTTGGTTATTATGGCATTCATACATATATATGGTTTTATCATTGAAACATTTCAAGTAGTAGACACAGAAGGGATACGGTATAAAGATCATGGTTTTTGGTAATTTGAATTGAATTTTTTTTTTTTGTACATTTGCGTTCCGTATTTTTTATGGAGAGAGAGAGAGTATTTGCAAAAGAAACAAAGAATTTTTGCTTGTTTGAGTATACAGCATTAAATGACAATTACAATTAAGTACAAATAACAAAGTTTACTAAGTGAAACAAGAGCTGAAACAATGTTGATCCTTATTATTCTTGAGCATCTGTATAAGCAATGAGTTTTTTGTTCATTCATCGTCAAGTAAACAACTTTGTTTTAGCTTTTGTCATACATTTTTTACAGCCATAAACTAATATACTACCATAAGCTGGTCATGCCAAATACATACACTATTTACTAGTATTTTATACAAAATATATATCTTATAAAAACTAAAATAGTTGGTCCTTCTTGGCGATGCGTTGCTGCGGTCGTTGTTGTTGTGCTTAAAGTCTAAGAATGCTGTTTACAAAATATTAAAGCTTAAAAGAGAGCGCATTATCCACAACCTAACCTAGAAAGAAATAGTTGACGCACCTAACCTCAAAACGTACCAATGTTCTGCTGCTAAAACCCTAGTCCCCTATTAATCCTGTAGATTTTTGAATAAGAAATTAGTTGTACCTCTTCGTATTTTTTATCAGCTTCTTCTGCAATTAATTTTGCCTGTGCTAATTGATTCTCCAATAGAGCTACTTTGTCATCCTCCATATTTGTACGATTTTCAAGCGCTTTTCGTATCCTAAATTTTTGAAAAATTTAAAGCATAATTCAACAATTCTATAATATTTCGTTAACATTAGGCTTGACTCTTAATACGTTTTGTACCTTGAACTTGACTTAAGTTATTAATTATTTGTAATAAAAGTATATAAAGTTTTAACACTAAACAAGATTGAAAAAAAATGTACTAACCGTTCGCTTTCATCAGCAGCTTGAGAAGCTTCCGACAGCTTGGCGGTGGCTGAACCCAAACGCTCCTCAGAACGTTCCAAGTCTTCTTCGAGCAATTGAATGCGACGGTTTAATGCAGCGACTTCGGATTCGGCCTATAAAACAAAACGTGTGTGTTGGAATGGACCAAACCATGTACTTACTATATAACAAACTTAAATTGTATACCTAAAAATTAATCTATAACTTAAATATATAACTTAATATCTTGGCAAGTTTAGCAAAAATATACTCTTTTGAAAAATAACAATTTTTGGTATTCAAATAATAGACGTACGGCCTAGCCTGAAATGAACTATCTAACATTTTGCGCTCTCTTTGAATTTAAACTTAAAATTCTGTAACTGCCGACCGCAGCTTCCACTCCATTGAATCTGAAAATAGTTATTTGTTGCGACTCCAGGGCATCATCATCAAAATTTCAGACGTTAGGAAAAAAAGTTTGGATAGGCGGGACATATCGTGAGGACAACGTTGTATATGGTTCATCACTAAAAACATGTGATTTTGAAATTTGACCATCGAAGAGACTCACAATTATGAAAAGTTGTTATCCAATATTTGCAGCTTAGCACATGACCCAAAACTACCCCAAATAAGTCGAATAATGACCTCATGTTTGTACAACCTTGACAATTGTCGAACATCAAGATTGCCAAGTATTAGATACAAATGTTTAATTAAAAAAGTTTAGCAGTTAGCTCGTAAAAAACCAATATTATATTAAAAAAAAAAACAAACAAGAGAAAATGCCTATTAAAAACAAATACATATTTGACATTGACAACGCCGTGTTGCCATTTAAAGGCGCAACGATGAAAAGCGAAAAGAATTAAATGTGCATGTCCAAAAATGGCTAAAAACATTGACCAAAAACAGCAGCAATTGGACAAGGTAGTCCAGTAGTGCCCGGCCAAAGCACTATGACTGCTGCTATGACTGATATGGTTGGGGTGGCAACTTTGCCGATTTTTCTATGAACACGTAACGTCGGCCGCATGTTCTATACAGAGAGATATGCCAACTGACTGACTGACTGACGGAGAGACAGTCAGACTGATGGTTAGAAAAAAAAAAACACTAGCTCGTAAAAAATGCTATAGTGAATTGGAATCGCTTATGTATGTATGTAGCATGTACATTTGTATGGAAAATCTTACGTCATCGCTAATAGCGACCGGCAGCATACAATACATGTGTGCACACATACATATCCAAAGCCCGAAGATTAAAGGCATTTCGAATGGGGGAGCGCGTAAAGCAAAACGTAGCTTTCATCACACAGAACCATTCGTTGATGAAGCAGCAGCAGAAGAAACTACCACAAGAGCGTATAATTTCATTCAATTCAGTGGCAAATACAGGAGGAGGTATTGAGGGGTTTAAATACCCCAGTCAAAATTTAAATTTCTTGAACACGCTCTGTGTTAATTCCGATATCATTTTCTGCATACGCCCCTGCTTTATACATATGTATGTATGTAGCGGGAGTCGTTGCTGAAGCCTTGATCGTGGTTTAATTGGCGTAAATGGGTATGCCAGAGAGAGACGACTGGACAGACAGCAAGCAATGTATATGAACTCATTAATAAAAATATATTGAAATTTAAGCACTCTATTAACTTAAGCCAAGAGCAGCTAAAATCCCAGTTAAAGATAAAAACAGAAAATTCCAATGCTCATGCCCAAGATACGTCATCAACTTCAAATAAGGCTTGGAATTTTTATTTACGGCATATTGCACCAAAAATCGCTGAAGGCTTAGTCACCAAAACTTGAATTGCCGTGGTAACAGCGGAAAAAAACAATAACAACAGCTTTTTACATGACATAGGGCAGGCAGGCAGGTGACCCCGCTCAGAAACGACGCGCCACGATTGAGTGCGTTATGTTCCCCCCACCAAACAAGCAGGCTGGGGTGTGTGTATTTTACTACTTTGTACATACTTTTTACTCTTTTTCGGTTTAAATTTTATAACCGAAATCGGACCTTACGTCACACGTAACGTTGAATAGAGAGAGAGCGCGCGGAGACACACACAGAATTAATAGCTTTAAATCAAAATCTAAATTTGTCACAATGAGCATTAAAATTATCAATGCTCAATTTCCCAAACTGGGGCGGCGGCTCTCTCTCCCTCTCTCTCTCTCGATCACTCTCTCTGAATGACATTGAATTAATTTTCTGAGTGCTGCAGATTTTGTTTTAATTTAAATGCGACAAAACCGTTGAATGATTATTTATGTGTGTGTGTGCACAACAAAAACAATGGTAAAATTGTAGCAATAGGTGAACTAACTTCGAGTGCAGAGAAAATGACGTCAACAAATAGTTGTTTTTGTTGTAGTGGTTGTATGCCTGCTGCTAATAAGAATAACCATGTAAGCAATGCTAACAAAAAATTTATTGATCTATTCCTTGAACTTAGGCAGAACCTGATCTATCTTTCATATATTCATATATATATTTTGTTTCTTTTGTTAACTGCAGTAGTAAATAAAAAATGTAAATTACACATACATATGCTAATAATCTGCTTGCTTAGTAAAAGAGACCGTGTTGTAGAGAATATGATGGTTGCTATGTTTGGAAGGTTAAACTTGGTCACACTCACACACATGCATACATAGTAAACAAACATATGTATATATCTATATATATACAGTATATGCTGTTGCCGGCTACCGGCAGTTTAAGCTTATACTTATTATGCACATATTTGTTTTAAAAGATATACATATATATATAAATATATGGAATAAGAAAGCAAGCACATATTGTGTTCAACTTTAGAATAAGATAGTTACGAAAAAAAAGACGCACACTCATATAAACGAAACGGGCCATCCGACAGGAAAAACTTAAGAACAAAACAACAAAATTTAGAGAGAGGTAGACACCAAAATTGAGTAATTGGTCGTCTCGCTTGCGCACGCACGCACATACACAAACACAAAATCGAAAACGTTGGCATTAACAGAGCTCGCTCCCTGTCTACTCTAGCTTCGGCAAAGAAATATTGTATGATGGATCTGCCTGTTGTTTGCTTTTGATTTTAAGCTTTATGCAAAATGCCCAGGTAATTCCATTATTATTTGAATACCAAAATTTAGCTTATTTTCCGCACTTGTCCAAGAATATTTAACATTTATAAATTTCGTTATGTTGGCTTACTTCTTCGCGTCGCACAACTTCAAGCTGTAAACGCTTGTGGAATTCCTCGCACTCATCTTTATACTTTTCCATTTCTTCTTTGGTTTGACGCATTTTTTTCTTGAGTACATCCAAGAGTGTACCTTGTGGAATGTTGGTCGTCATTTTTGCTATGGGTTTTTCTGATCTAAGTGTTTACACTTGAATTACACAATATATGGGCAGGCGGCGTTTTAAGCACTCTTGTATTATATTATATTTAATAGAATATAATTTATCTTTATGGCAGCACCACCAAAAAATATATTTTTGGTTTCACAATAAAATTACTAAAATAAGCAAAACTTTAACTTTAACACGCACGTAAACCACTACAAAACCGAGTGGTGGTGGAGTGGAGAGTGGAGTGAGTGACACACAGGCAAGAATATGCGCCCACCGGTTTTTTTTTTTTTCTTTTCTTTTTCTTCTTTCTCTCTTATACTGCTTCTTCTTGCAACGTTGCTGCTTTTGCTGAGCTACTCTTGCAACGTTTTCTCTGTACTGTCTGGTTTATAAAAAAACGCACAGTTTGGTTGAGTTAAAAAGTTTAACAACTTTAATTTAACTATGCAAACATGTAAAAATTTTGCAAAAAAACACAAAACACATACACACACCAATAAACAACACACACGAAAAATGTTAAACGCGACAGCGACAATGAGCTCAACACACTCTGAAAACTCAACTCGGAATGAAAACGCTCAGGCACTTGGCATGCCTATGAAGCGCTGCTGCGGCTGTTTAACTGTGCAGAAGATAGTAAGTGCGACTGAGACAACTACTTTGTTTGTGTGTATGAGTACGACTGGAAGTCGTGCCTCGCCTAAAACAGTCAAGTGTATCGTGTTTGGCAATGCGCGTGAGTGCGCCAACATGAGTGTTTGTACATATGCGGCTGGAAGAAGAGCAGACCTGCTAAAAGCCGCTCAATTTTTGTCATTGAACTGTTTGTAATATTTTTGCATTAATTATGAAAATATTATGTTTCTAATACTAGTTGTTGTGCCAAATATAAAATTATGCAAAAACTTAAAATAATGAATCATTTGATAGCTGAAACAAATTGGCTTGATATACCCCCCTCACAAACATGACACAACCCAAGGTGTTGCAATGATACGTATGTGTGCGTGCCGGTGCTTTATCAGGCTTATCAACACGCAACGAACACAGCAACGAAGACGGCGACGACGACCACGACGGATGGATGGATGACAAAACAGTCTAATGACTAATCATCAAGTGGCTCTATAAGTAATGCATATAAATACACCAAGAGAATTGTGTACTTTGTTTTTGCCCATATGGTATCATTTCTATGTCAAACCATTGAACCTCATTGAAAGCAAATTAAGAGTGCATAAATGACATGTGAATGTTGGCTGGAACGTTTATATGGTCTGTGTGTTGAAGAATTTTTCGAGTTTATCTTTCGATGTAAAAAGAAAAAAGTTTACACCAAATTGATGCAGCACGAAATTCAGTAATGTTTACTCCAATGTCACTATCACATTTATACAATTTTGGATGAAAAATTCTTTAATCTAAAAAGCCACGTCTTAAAGCTAAGATTTGGCCCATTGTAATACCATGAAGAGTTCAGTTCAAAAAGTTGTTTTGATACTTCGTTACAATTTTATAATTTTATCATATTGAAGTTTAACCACATAAACCCTCTTATTTCCCTCAGCAACTTCAATGCAACAGGTGTTTGGGGGTTTTTTTCTGACGATGTAACTATCGGAATTTTTTTGCGCTTTGAAAATATGCAGCAACATGTTCAATGACCTTCGTGAACATAAATACCAAACTAGGTCAAGATTTGCATTAGACGACAAAAAGTAGAAGAAAGAACACACGATGGTGGAGATTAAAATTGTGGGCAACATTAAGAACACTAGCCAAGTGAGGGTTAAAGTAGAACAATATGTGAAAAAAAAGGCAAAAGGCAATAACGAAGAAGACTACGTAATCGAATAGAAATGTATGCACATACATACATACATTCGCACATACCGAATTGTACGCATACAAATAGTATATAAAATATTTAAACAATCACACACATTCTACAAGATATATGCACGTATGTATGTATGTATGTATGTGCGTACACGAACTTCGAACCTAACCAAACAAAATTTTTTCGCAACTGTTGAAGTTTGGATGATGATGCCGCAGAGTCACGTCGTAGCTTAAATAAGATATAGAAATAGTTATTAGTGCAGTTCTGAACAATCGAAGTGCCGCCACACCCCATTAATTACCCGCTTCAGCTGCGTATTCATGATGTTATGCAGTTCATTACGTATAATGTTGAACTTCATCATTGTATCTGAACTAAAGATGGAACGGCCAAATGCCAGACCCGGATAATCTGCACAACGGCCCTTGTTGCGACGCGCCTCTCGCTCGGCAACAATTTCGGCTGCCTCGCTCGTGCAGCGCAACTGTGCCCATTCAGCTGCTCCTGTGTCCTCATCATCGGCCAGTGCTATGCCCTCATCAATAGCGCCTGCGCTGAGATCTGTGGCAATGCTATCGCTGCTCGCCTCCATTGCGCTGTTGGCACTGCCGCCATGCCTCTTGCTGCGCTCCCGCTTGCCCGATGACGATGATTTCTTTTTGCGTTCTCCGTTCTTGTCCAGTTTTTCGGCCTTATCACGCTTTTTCTTCTTACCGCTAGAGGATTTTTTGGGCTCTACCACAGCTGTGCTAATTGGTGCAGCAGTGTTGTTAACCTGTTCATCGACAATGCTGCTCTCATCAGTAGGCGTTGGACTATTACTGGCCAAAATTTGTGTTGCTGATTCGCTGTTTAGTGGCAAGGTAAGCGTGGACTTGGTGTCTGTTTCAGTGGGCTCGTTGTCAACTTCACCGCGCAGATTGGACAGCACAGCCCTGGAATCGCCGCGATATAGCGCAGCTAATATTTCTTGTACGTTCGGCACATTTGGTCTTCGTGTACCGGCAAAACGTGGATGATGCTGATGGCCTCGCCTTCTCAATGAACTAGGCACTGTAGGGGACGGAACAGCTGTGCTGTTGCTGCCTGCACCACTGGTGCTGGACAGTGCATCATCGTCGATGCTATTGTGTGACATGACGTCGCATTCACTGCAAATATCGTCGTTTGAGTCGTACTCGGACTCGCTGCTATTGTCGTGGCTGTCTATATGCTGGTACTGATATCTTTCGTAGAGCTGTGCTATATACAAATTTGCCTCTTCATCGCAGTAGTAGAGCAGATCATCCAGCACATTGAGTTGCGCCTCTATGGAACTCCAACGTGAAGAGAGCCCCGATTGTGCCCCGTCACTGCTGGCGCCGTCAGAGCGACGGCCACGCTTAAGTTTTGTATTTGTTTTGTGTGCCTGTTGTTTGCCGTGCTTAGACTTTTGCTTATTATCTTCACTTTTTTTACTAGAAAAATGTTTATTTACAAAAGGCTTGTTTTGCTGCTTTATGCTTGTCTGTGGTCCTGTGGGGGCTGCAGCTGTGCTACGTGCTTTTTTCACTGCTTTAGAATTAAAATGACAAACAGCTGTTTAGCTTCAATGTGACCAGGTGGCAGCTTTTTTGCTTACACGCGCACAATAGCTAGACAAAAGCTGCGTGCTATGTTTGCACAAGCATGCTGCAGCTGTTGTCCGTTTGTGCGCGCGTAAGCAAAAATTTAAGTTTTGAGTTGAACTTGGTTTTTTAATTTTTAGTTTGTATATAGTGTAAAACACACATGTTAAAGAATTATGTGTTTTACATTATATGCAAAACATTTACATAATGTACTTTTTTGTTTATTTTTACGCTGCTGCTGTTGCTGCTGATTCTGTTTATCGTTGCCACCACTAGTCAATAAATGACGATGTGCGCGTTTTATTTGATGCGCCAACGTACTTGATTTGTACTGCCGGTTTTTTGAACTTGTTGTTGTTGTAGTTGCTGTTGTGCTTGTTGCATGTTTTGCACTATTTGTTGTTGTTGCAGCTGCTGCAGCAGACCTAGAACTAGAGGTTTGCTGTCTATTGTTTGTTTTATTAATGTTTGTAGCTGCCACTTCAGTAATGTTTACTTGATTTTTAGCATAATTAACTTTTTGCCAAGCATATGCATTATTCACTTTTGCAGTTCCTATTGTTGTTTTTTCGTACATAGTAAGCTTTAGTTCTACTCTAAAAAAATATTGTTTTTATTCTATTTCGTCTTGTTTCTTGGCATTAAAGCTTTTTCTATGCAACACTTTTTTGGCATAGACATCAATTCCAATGGATCTTTCTTTTTTATGTAACCAGAAATTGCTGTGGTTTATTTAAATTGTATTACATTAAATTATATATGTTGTGTTGTTTATTTAACTAATTATGTTTAGTTTATATCCAAATTATTTTATAATTTTTTTTATTTTTTATATTGGCCGCTCTCGGCGGCAATCTTCTGCTGCTTGCTTGCTGCCTTGACGTTATACTTGGAAATGCTGTGCGTTGCGCCAGCGCTGCGTTAAGTTGTGGCGACCATGTGGTTCTCTCTCTGTCGGATCTCAGATAAGTTTGCTTGCCGAGCGCATCCCCCCTCTAAGCAAATATGTACACATGTACACACATGTGCGAGTGAGTCAGTAATATGTGTATGTATGTATGCACATGCAGCACGATCCAAACCACCCACACCCTGCTGCGCTCTCTCAGAAAACTTTCTTGTACATTAGATACGCTCAGTTCTGAGTTTTTCCTGTAAATGTTGTTTTTGTTTGTGTTTAATTGTGCTCATTTTTTTCTTTTTTCTTTAAATTTGCACGAATTACTCAGCAGAGACCCATCGGCGTCATATTTATTTTAGCGAGCAGGGCAGGGCCATACATAAGTATACGTGTACATGTACATACATACATTTGTTTGTACATAAATGTGCTCATAAAGACAGAGTCATCGTAGACGAGTCTTTATCTTTTACTTTTTTGTTAATGGGCTTATGTTTTTAGATAGCATACATAATTATAAACCTGTCGCTCTGTATGCTTATCTTTTTCGTCACATTTCAACAAAGAACTGTTTGTCCTTGCACAACAAACTTATTTAAATATGCTCAAAACTAAAAAGAAAACTTAAATATTTCAAATATGCGTGGAATGAACGCAGCATTTTTCGAAAAGCTATGAGTAAAAACAAAAATATTCTTCATTTTGCCTTTCTTTGTGTTATTTGATATTGCCACAAAAAAGCACACTATATATGCGTCTCTTTCACGCTTGCCGAAAGCTATTTTCCCGTTACGTACACTGAAAACTAAAATAGCAACTTTCTAAACTTTTCTCCACAACAGCTGGCAACAGTCAAAAAGCAGCGATCTGCCATAATTAAATGCTGCATTTAATTTAAAAAAAATACCTTTATGGAACATGACAAATGATTAAACGTATACATATGTATATACATAGTTATCGAAGGGCATTTATTTATTATTTGTTAAATGCATCTGAAAATTGACGACATAAAATAAAAGACTCATGAAATACTTCCCAGATGTTCACGTGTAAAACAATTTTTTGGTTCTCTCTCTCGCTAAGCTTTTAAGTATTTTGACACACTTTTAAATTGAATTTTAGACAATATACTATATATCGTGTGTATACCTAATGCATGAGGTATACATATGTGTATTTATGTATATACAGTAAATACTGGCCAGTTACGACTTTGTCCAATATTAAAAAAAAAAAAGAAATAAAATTCCAAAGAAATGTATTATTCAGAAGTTTTGACGCCTATCCAAAAAGTACAGCTCATTTATTTTCCATTTAAAAAAAGATGAGTATTAAAAATTAGTCGAAATTTTCTACAACGAACGTAATTCTATGTGATTTTTTGTCAAGTACTTTACGGCTTCGTACCCAATTTTGTCTCTTTGGACGACAGACATATTAAATTTTTCATAAACGCTTTTTAGAAATTTTGATGAGAAATAAACAAAAGTGATACCGATTTCTTTAAAAAATACGTTTAAAAAATAAAAACGAAATAAATAGTTTCGAAGCAATTTTCAGCTTCAATGTTGGTTCGTTATGCGGATGTTCGACTGTATTTACTGTGTTTTACTTTTTGATTATTAATGTAATGTTTTTAAATATTTCAAATGCCTCAACTAAGTAAAATTACATATTTTGTGATATTAAATTTAATCACAATTATTTTTTGTGTTATGTAATCGACTTTATATTTACAAAAATTTGTATACCCTGTACTAAAAGTTTCAAAGAGTATAATAAGTTCGTGCAAATGTATGTGACGTGCAAAAGAAGGTAGACCCCATAAGGACATTAATGTACTTAATCAGCGTTAACAGCTGAGTCGCTGTAGCAATGTCTGTCTGTCCGTATGACAGAAGAATTTTAGAGATTACAAGACCTACGGAGCTGAAATTTTACTAAATGTGGCAGATCAAGTTTCCGATTTATTTCGGTATGTATAGAATTTCGCGATTTCCGCATCCGGAATTTGCATCAGAGAAGACATAAAGTTTAAGACTGCAGAGCAGGAAAGCTATGCAAGGAACAATATTAGGAGCACTATGCATAGAAAACAGATCAGAGAAACGTAGACTTAAGCATTGCACTGTAGGAGAGTGATAAAATGGGTAGATCGCAGAACTTAGACGGAGAGCAAGGAAGTAAGGAACATTGTCAAGAGCTGACCCAACTCTTAATTTAGTGGAGTATGCAAGGGACTTGCAAGAGTACAGTCACGACACGATAATGAGAAATGGAAATCTTCCTTTTTATTCACTTTTTTATTCTGAATCCTTTGTTTAGTTACTAGATTAGAAAACTAAATCATATGTATGCAGCTCCTATAAGCAAAGCCCCTACTTTTAATATCATTTTTATAGACTATCTTATTAGTAAAATATAATTGTTAAATTAATTAAAATATAATTATAATGTTTTTCGGGTAACGCGACTTAAATTTGATTTTTTTTATATTTTTGCTGTGACTTGCCAAAATAACCTTAATTATTTTTTATTATGTCTTCGCAGTGCCGAAGTTTGTAAATTCTTCTCGTAATTTAAGTTATAACATTCATATTTACTCGTTTTGATTTTTATATATAAAAAGTATTACAAGCGAGATTTAAGTTAGGTGAGTCATGCCATATTCCATTTTAGATTAGGATTATCATCGGAAAATCATTTACATAGTAACATGAATTAAATAATAATTAAAATTTTTTCATTGTAAAATTCGGAGCTCAAAATTTCGGGCTTCTACATATATAATTATATCAAAGAATTTGAAAGTTCAATATTACTTCTTTTATGCGTGAAGAGTTTATTTAATTCATAATAAACTTAAGGTTAACCTAGTTAAGTATTGAATCGGGAAAACTTTGAACTTACGTTTTGCAGGGCCTTGTTCTTCTCCTCGAGTTTACCGGTGACAAGAGTAAGAGCTTCCTGGGTCTGATCCAATTCGTTTTCAACTGTCTGGATTTTCTTTTGCAATTGGCGTGCCTCTTCCTCGGCCTAATAGAAAATAAAGCGCATTTGTTGTAATTATATCTTGCATGTTTTTTTCGCACCTATTTTTTATTTTTTTATTGTAAAGTGTTAACAATGTAACTACAAATGATAGCGTTAATATAATATGTTTAAAAAAAAAAACAAATTGACTTAATTTTTTTTTTATTTTGCCAAGTTTCAGTGCGTATGTTAGTTATAAAGTTACTTTGTGCGTGTTTGGGGTCTTTGGTCGGGGAATCTATGGTTGGCTTACCTTCTCGGCGCGAGTGTTGGCATCGCGTGCCTCTTGCTCGCAAACAAGAGCGCGTTCCAATGCTCCATCCTTGTCGACTTTCATCGCTTGCATCTTCTTCTTGATGGCATCCATGGTGGCTGGTTTTTTATTATACTGCTACACTCGAAAGAAACTGAAATGGAAATTGTAAGATCGAAAACAATAAATAAGTCTTATTGCTATCACCATAAAATCATTTCTTAGAAGCTTATATATTATATTGTGTTTAAGACTTGGAATGGCAATCTTTAAAGAGGCAGACAGATAGATAGATAGTTAGGTGCAACCGCTTGACTTCCATGAATGAAATAAATAATAATTATTAAATATAAGCTGTTTATAGTTTTACACATTCAATCTATCTATAGTAGAGATAAAACAATTGAAATCTAATCGTAATCGTAGTTGGCTATAATTTTATATACTCATGGCGCTCTAATTTGCTATAAACAAAAACAGAACGAAAGTAGAGACATTTGCTGCTTAAGAATTCTCCGTTTTTTTCCAGTTTTTGAGAATTTTTTCCTTGTGTGCTCTGCATACCAATATATAAAATTCATTATTAGCTTTATTGTGCTTAATGAAATATTTGGCACACATGACTTTATTTTTAAAACTTTTGTTTACATTGGTTCTGTTTAAAGTCATGCAACCAATCAGTCGTGTCTCAGTCAGCAAAATTGAATATTTTATATATTACAGTATAAAGTATATATAGGTATTGTACGTTTAAATAGAAAGATCGAGCAAGGAAGTACGAGTAAACTTCTCGACTAAAAGATGCTCTGTAAATGTTTAAATCGATACATCATTCTTTTCATGTAAACCTAAATAAATGTTTTCCCACAAAAAAAACGAAAATATTTGGAAACTGTTGGGGCTATTAATAGTACAATTTGATTAAACATTTTGAAGTACGTTTTTTGGCATTTCCGTCAAAGAAATATTATCATTACATTTACATATTATCATTATCTTACAGATTTGTAGATTCAATTTTTCTTTCTGAGTATTATGATCTAATAACTGCAACCATTGCTTAATTTCTTCTCTTTTAAACTGTCTTTAACGATAAACTATATTACTTCTTCTATCTTGAGACGTCTACATTTATCACTTCGAGCATACTTATACCATTCAGACAACGACGAAGGAGTTTTGGCTTTTTTCTAATAGAAAGTTTAATTTTTTTCGTCCTTTTTTTTTCAAACGTTGTCATTGTAAATATTTGCCTTATTGGAGATCCGTGGATCCACCCTTCTAAACATAAATATTTTGTTGTGTTACTATTTTACTATAGACGTTGTTCTGCCCAAACTTTTTGAATACTCAAGCATATAAACATCGTAAGATTCTCTAGTTGGCTTATCTTGACAATTATATGATTTTTGGATTAGTTTACTTTCAGTACACTCTAAAAAGCTGTATGGTCAAACTTAAATATTCTTAGAAATGCTCGCTTCTCCATAAAAAATAATATTGACATTAATATTTATACGATACTAACGTCACTGAATTGTTTTGCCTTCCTGAAACTAACACTTAAATGTTATCGTATGGTATTAAAGTTCAAATTGGCTTTTAATTATTATTACGAACCAATACACCCAAATCCATCGCAATAGGCTTAAGACCTCCATATTGACAACCTCTAACACACGCAAAAATCAGATTTGAAATTCATCAACGCGTTCATGAGAACATCCGTAACACGTAAACCATAAGTTTCTTTTTAATATATAGAAGATAGAGCTTTGCGATTGTATACTTTATAAGGAATTATCGCTTAAAAATCCTCAAGACGGCTACTTAACTTATTTGTCTAATTAAGCACCATCCAGACCCTTTAAGTAGTTCAAGAGCCCATTTCGAAGGCGCCACTTTGACTGAATCAGATTATTAAAGATGAATCAAAAAAGGCATTCCAAATTAAAAATGACAACCCTCTTTAAAATGGTTTATTGAGGGCTAATATTTTTAGCACTCTTAAAATGAGTAGCCAGAAGGCAGGCAGGGCCGTCGAACAAAAAAAGTGGAAAGAATTTAAATGTCTTTTGAAATCTTCGGATTCTCTAGGAAGCTCCACGGCCCTGAGAGAATCTTGTGACTTGATATCTTAGGCTCTTTTCATAAAATTAACAATTTCATAAATAGTATAGCAGACCTACTATTTCCGGCTGATCTAGGTGATTAAGAAAGTTAAGGGTCCCATCTCTTTTTCGAAAATCTGATATGCAGAAAAGTTTCTAAAGGCATATTGATAAGGGACTACCTTCCCCTAAGAAAACTTCCAGCCTTTTACTTAAACTATTATCATCCCTAAGTAAAAATTTTGCATGGCTAAGCGAAATTACGAAATCATAAAGCATCTTGCTCAAGATATATGGCACATATTGACTATATACATAGACATCTCATTTAACCGAAAGGAGAAATGGTTTGGGAACTTCGCCAAACCAATGCCAAAATTAAAATCCTATAGTCGTCTATGTTATGAAAAATCTCTTTACTTTTTGGTGATGTCAACAAATGGGTTTTCTTATTTACTTTTTAGGATTTTTTTTAATATGATACTTTCAAATAAAATGCATCTTATAAATATTATGGTGAATGTCGTTATATTAAATTATAAGAATGTTATTTTGGTGCCAATGTGAGTGTCAATTTCTCACAAGTTCCTGAAGGTTACATACACAGCCACAAATTAATATACTCCTCTTGGTTTTTTGCAAGTCTAGAGTGTATGAAACTGCAATCGCGGCGCATTTTTATAAGAAAACATAGGGCCGTCCGTCAGGCACTTGACCAAGAAAATGTTTATATACTATACTACATATGTACATGTGTGTATATGTGCATATACATATGTAAGTATATTGGTCACATATCGAATGAGGTGACACAATGAATTATGCTTGTGTACTCAGCATAAAATCTTTTGGTGGTTTTGGTGACACGAATAATTACAATGTCAAATACACACACACATTAGCATATCAGTAGATAGTATCTGTAACAGGTAATATATGCATATTCACGTATATAACTTTATTTTAAAGGGTATGCCTTCTTTTATTAACCATTTTTATATATGTATATAGCTATAGTATATTTTACCTATTCATTTTAATTTCAATACACTAGCCAAGATCTAAATATGTTCTTGAGAGAAGCTTTGCATTTGCGCATGTGCGAACAGCTACGAAAAGCTCGAAAGAATCTCAGGATTTCAAAACGTGCTAAAAATAACAGATTGGGCATCTGTTAAATGTTTTCTCGGATATTACTTAATTCAGCTTTTTTTGTGTATTCCACATTCTTAGTATACACTTAAATATTACCTCAGTTGGATTGCGCCAACGATTGCAACATATACTTCGACACCTACGAAAATAAATTGAGGGATAAGAAAATCCGAAAATCGTATCGAATTTCAAATGGAATCTGAGAATAACCAAATGGCGATTTAGGAACTTTTATATGCATAAATCATTTGAGCTTGCTAATGTTTAATAGTTTTTTTATTTGAGTTTTCTGGATATCTTAAAATCTTTAAGAAAAATAATAAAATAAAGTATATGAAGTATAACTATCAACTTCTTAAATAACATCTGTTTAGTTTTTTCTTAAGCTCAATTTGCTTTTAACACAAATCAGCTGTAGATCAATTAAAGAAGAAATCTAAAATTTGAATTTTTACAGGCAATGTCTTAACTGATTTTGTAAACTTTAATTGCAGAATAAACGAGAATAAAAGCCTATTGACTATGTTTATATATCTCATGCAATGTACTTAATTGAAATACTAGAAGCCAAGTTGTGGTTTTAATATAAATTTTAAAAAATGTTTGTTGCCGTACTCTAAGACATTGATTAGCTTTGATTTAAATGTTTCAGATTTTCTTATAGAAGCACCAACTAATGTTGCTTAACCCAACCATGTGGTTAGTTAAAAAAAGTAACATATTTGCAGCAGAGGGTCTCAAGAAGTCTTAGCACTTTTATTAGTTTAGTTGAGTGTTTTATTTATTATTATTATATAACTTTTTAGAACTGCCATTCTTTTTATTTATTTATTTTTTGGAACAAACGCACTCGATTTATTAACTAACTTTTATTTAAACAATTTTTTTTAACACTATAACACAATATAATTTTTTTTTTGATAAATTTATATTTATTTAAATAAAACGTATTCCTTTTACTTACAAAACTTTTATTCGGAGTTATCCGCGACTTGAACGGATTGTGATGTTCAACTGAAAATATTTATTCAATATGTTGTCTTTCGATGCTCGCTATTTTTTGAATTCAAGCGCACTGCATTGGTGTGTGTGCACCAGCTGCATGTGTGTTGGTGAGCAAGAGCGCATGTATCTGTCAGATACATTTTGGTAAAGCCAGCTACTAGTCAGCTACGGTTCGCTTTTGAATGCTCAAAAACAACAATAACAAAAACAACAAGCTGCTGCCTTATATTTTGCTGCTCAAATTGGTTGTAAGAATTAAAAACAACATCTACTCGAATGTATTTGCTCTCTTTTAATATTTTCCACCTGTGTAATGATCTAGCATGTTGAGACAGTGTGTGTGTGTGCTGAATATGTTTATGTATTGGTCGCTTTTTTCGTCAATATTCTAAGATTCTTTGATTTTATTTTTGGAAATTTCCCTTTATTTTTTAAGTTTTACTCCCGGTATTTTGTTCACTGCAAAAATTTTTAAGTATTCGAAAAAGTTTTCTTTCGGCTAATACATAGATACTTATAGCTTTTTGCATGTGTGTTCGTATCTTTTTGTTTTGCTGTTTTATTTGATTTTTCAGATCCTATTTTTAAATTTCAGTTATTGATATGCCAAAAATCTTGTTTCGCATATACATAACTATATAAGTGTGTTGGCGGCATTCGCTGGACTTTATAATGCAATTTTTCCTAAATAAATTTTTGACCTCATTGTTTTAATTAGCTCAAATGAATTATAAGTTTTAAATTATATTGCTATATTCCAAAAGCTATCAATTTTCCTTAACAATTTATAACCTCATTTTGTTTTATCAGTTTATTTAAAAAAAATTTGAATTAACATATGTATCTGCAAATTAAATTAATTTCTTATTCCAATTGTTTGTAAAAGCTAATTTAACGGTTCAGAAAATTTTATTACTTTAAATTATCACAGCTTTGAACTTTGTATCTTTTTATGTAAGATATTCTTTTACGGAGCTTAGTGGTGCCACCTGCACCAAGTGGCTCGATTTACAAATGGGTCATTAAAGCAGGACTGGATGTTATACACCAGTACGTCCCACAACCATGTTGTGATTTGCGAAAGGTTGGTAACCTTTCCGATAAAAACGCCCCTATCCAAGAAGCGGTAGCAAGCCTCGGATACAGATCAAAGAACCCGTTAACAAGAATATAAGAACACTCGCGGAATTCTCCCGTATTGTTTATGGCTTATGTGAAGCCAGATGGCCTGGACTGGAAGACTTTTCTAGCTAGTCGGGACACTACTTCATGTACAGCGGTTTCACGACATGCCGCCTAGGCACCTCTATAATAGTTTTCACGCCAATATCCGATTTAGAAGTAAATTTTAAAATGATATAATACAACCAAATATCTAATATATACGAACAACTAGATGAAGCGTTCCGGGATATCCCAAGGGAAGATATTCCCATATTAATGGAAAATTTGAATGCAAAAGTTTCCGCAGACAGCAACGGAGCGGAAAAATGGGTCGACACGGTGTCGGGCCGTCAAGGAATGACAACAGATCTCGTTTTCTGAACTTTTGCAATCACCTGATGGTCGCACTCGCAATCAAATAGACCATATATCCATGATCAAAAGTTATCATAACGCTCTATTGGACATAAGAGCCTCCTGGACATATTTTTATTTATATTCTTTTATTTATTGGAGGAGTACAAATTAACTCAGTTGATGTTATCTAATAAAAAAAAGAGGATATATATTTAGAAAAGAAAAATAGAGGGCATAACTAATCTGTGTCTCTAGCCCGATGGGTGAACTTTATAATGATATGCTCCATCCTCACATCAAGAACTGGCCAGACACTTGGATTTACAATATAAAAGTTGAAACAAAGAAGCAGGATAAAAATTAAACATTACATCACAAAAAGTGTCAAGGGATCACCGTTGACCAAAAGGGTTACTTATTATTTAGGATTGGCCAATGATGCTCGTAGTGGCAAGTCAAGATAACTTAAGATAGAAGAAGTGATAGATTGAATAGACCATTAGAATAAGAGGAAATTGTAAAAGCTATTATAGTTAGAGCATAAGACACGGAAAGGATCGTGTAAAGCATAATTAGATCTCAAAATTGTAAGGTCGAAAAAGTCGAAAGGTCGAAAATTACGCGTGACTCAAGAAGGTATGACAAAAGTAACTTTGCTAAGAAGTACATTGAAATCGATAAGACCAAGTAACAGCTTGTGCAAGAATAACACGCCATGCCAAGTTCTACGATGATTTAAAGAAGACAATTTTATAAGGCGAAGTCTATCAGAATATGGCCGCAGTGGGATGTTTGGGTCCCAGCTTAAGCCACGAAGTGCAAAAAGGAGAAATTGCTTTTGAACGGACTCAATCATATATGGATAAACGTAGTATTGAGATCTCCAAACGCATGAATTATATTCTAAAATAGGACGGACAAGAGAGATATAAAGAAGTTTGGTTGTGTAAGGGTCATTAAAATCTTCAGACCAACGTTTAATAAAAGCAAGAACACCTTTAGCTTTATTGACGACGTTGCAATCTATTTAATAAATTTAAAGTTATGATCAATCAAAACGCCAAAGTCGGACGCACTTTCGATGCGTTCTAAAGTAGAAGATTCTAAAGAAACCAAATTAGGTGGAGAACGATAAAATTACGTTACATTTCCGATTTTGGATTTGAAGAGTCAAAAGTGGTGATGCTGTAACAAAGGGACATGACGAATCTTCAAATCCTATTAGTTTTGATGGAAGAATTCTTTTTGAGGACAATTTTCTTGGCAACATCCAATTGATCGATTTGTTAGTTACAGAATCTTCGTTAAGCCATTCCAAGCTATCTTTTGCTTATTATTCTTCAAGTTATTTTTCCTCTACTTAAAACTAATAAGATTTGCTTTAAAAAAAATTATGTTTAAGGCTTTATCAACAATCGTTACACTACATTAATTCATCTTTGATATATTTTGCTGAAGCAATAACATCCAAATATTATTTTTGAAGGTTTCAAGTGTTTTGAATTTCTCTGAATTTCTTTAATAGCTTTTGAGTCGGAATTTTCTAACAAAAAAGAACAGCCTACTATTGTATAATAAATAAAAACAATAACCAATATATACATACAATACAAATCATCAACCATCAACACTTCTTCATGAATTTTGTGTATCCAGCTGTATTGCTAAAAAAAATTTGATTCTTCGAAGTGTCAGGAGCATTGTAATCATTTTAATCAGAAAAGGGCATTTTGATCAATATTTTGCTGAGAAAATGGGCAGTAAAGATGCAGCAGTCCGCTAGATGGTTTTTTTATTCGACTAATATAAAGCGTATTCCGAACTACTGAAAATATAACTTTTTTTTGCATTCAATTCCAGCCCGCAATGTCAATTGTAACATAATTTGTTGATTCATGAGCGCACAATGGACGAAAAAGCAAAACAGATTAAATCCGGAAAGTATGCGTCATGTATTGACTGTCCAGTACAACTTTTCCGATTTTGCTTGCTGTGTCTTTAGGAAGTATTTGTATAAGCCAGAAAATTTCTTCATTATTAGTTAATCCGAAAAGTACAATTACGAATGTAAGAGGACGGATTGTTAATCCAAAAGTGAAAAAAATCGAGTTTTTAATACAATAAAAAATGCATGTCGTTAATATGACAACTGTTCGGAGAACTGACAATGATTCCTCTAGAATTCGACAAAAATCAAAAACTGAAAATGTAAGTAATTATAAAAAATTAAATTAAAAATTTAAAAAACCCCCGAACTTAAGTAATTTTCATTTAAAAAGTAAAAAATAATAAAAGAAACTTAATGTTAAAGTACCTAAGAATCTATTAATAATTCTTAAAAAAATACGTCGCGTTGGGGGACACGCGAGGGCAGACGTCGTTGACGGTCGTATCTTACATGCAAATTTTTTGAAGTAATTCTATGAAAGTTTTTGAAGTATTTTCTTAATTTTGTTTTTAAGTTAATCTTTGTTGCTTAATTAGACTATTTGTATTTAAATTGTTAGTTTAGGAGCGGTCCCCCAACGCGACGTATTTTTTAGAATTATTAATAGATTCTTAGGTACTTTAACATTAAGTTTCTTTTATTATTTTTTGCTTTTTAAATGAAAATTACTTAAGTTCTGGTGTCGGAGGTTTTTTAAATTTTTAATTTAATTTTTTATTTCATACTTTTTATAGGTACGTTAGGTTAAGTTAGACTTTAGTATATTATAATATACTTACTATAATTTAGATTCTTGTTAAGGTAAAGATTACATTTAAAGTCAAGCTCGTTTGCTTTTTTTACGCATTCTCCCCACTTTCACTCCCCACAACTTTTAAACGGCTCAACCGATTTTCATCAAACATGTCTAGGAACACTCGCTCACCTTTAATACAAAAAAAAACTAAATTGAAATCACTGCATGCGTTCGGAAGTTATGATGCCACAGACAGACAGACAGACAAATTTTAAACCAATCGGACAAAGTTGATGTTTTTAACTTCAAATGGCCATAACTTTTAAACGAGAAGAGATAGAGCAAAAATAACCTCAGATTCGAATCAGTGACGTCGTCAGTTACAATAGGACCAAATTTTAAGCCAATCGGACAAAGTTGATTTTTTTCTCCCCACTTTCACTCCCCACAAAGCGTATGTTTTCGATCTTAGCAAAATATTTAATCATTTAAAAATTGCAGCGCCTATAAGGTAATAAATAATACGCGGGGGTGTATGGTGGTTTAGAAATGTCCCTATCTATTGGTAAACTTAAGATTCTTGGCCATACGGGTACAGAGTATAAAAAAATGCAATTAGAGATTTAAAAGAGGTTTAGAATTAAGGCATATTAGTGATATGGCATTACCATAACACCATATTGATTGGATAAAACCTTCAATCCCCCAAAACAACATACTGTGTATATTTTTCATATTTCAAAAAAGTTGCAAATAAAAAATTATAATTCCATATTTGGTGAAAATTGTTACATGCCTCCATTCAAGTTAAAACGATTCATGTCAACAAGTGCATCGTACAAGTTGAAGTCGTAGCCAACTATAAAGTGTGATTTTCAATTAACAGTCGTTGAGACGGATCAACGATTGGGTGGCGCTGATGGCAGTATTGCTCTCCGTCTAAATCATACCAACGAAGAGCTGCATCGGTAGTTTCAGTTGCCGGCTTCTCTTGTTGTATAAGTTTTTACCGGGTCATTGATGACTCAATTATTGGTGCGTTGCGTTAAAACGACTTCAATAGGGGGATTTGAGGCGATAATTTTGCCGTTTGGTAATAAAAGGAAATTTGACTAGCCAGTTACCTTGTGATTGCAAAAATACGCTGTACATCGGTCAAGGTGGACCAGGCGATGTAGCCTTGCGATACATATGCATCTATTTTTTTATATTTTTATATATGAAACAAATAAGCAGTCGTAGTAGCAAGTGACTTATTTTATGGGAAAACTGTAGCCCAACGAATAATTTGAAAATAGTTTTGAAGATTTTTAACAACAACTTTTGCTCACTAATATTTTTGAATGCTAATTTTTAAATAACAAGATTTAAAGAATTTTATTATTATTATTAATTTTTTTTTTATAATAACAAGCAACTAAACAAATGAACCAATTGAGCTTGAATACTCTATATTCAGTGGCGGTTTGAGCAACAGGCAATATAGGCTGAAGCCTAAGGTGGCAGAATTAAGGGGCGGCAAAATTTGAGTCACCTACTACTACTACCTACTAAAACTATATTGTAATAAAGCACTGATGACAATCACAATGGCATATAATATATATATATTTTTTTTTTGTGAAAAAAGGGCGGCAAGCTATGAATTGGCTAGGGGCGGCAAATATTTAAAACCGCCACTGTCTATATTTATAATATATTTTGAAAACCAATCTTCATAAATGATGCACTTTTTTGACCAAAGCTGTGAAAACTTGTTCCCAAAAATAAACAGCTGCTAAGAGAAAAGGAAATGTCCGGACGCGAAAAAGACTGAATCGCCACTGCAACTATTCGATTCCTAAAATATGAAAAAGTTTAAATACAAAATCTCAAATAGGCAATCCTAACGGATATTGTCTGGATTACTTGTAGGACACAACGGTGGCACAAGGCAGAAAAGAACCTGTCTATCATTGACATCGGGAATTGGAACACATAAGTGCCAGCTCACAAAAATTTACTACAATAATCTGTTGTATTTAAAAAATTTGGAAAAATTAGCTTAATTTATTTTTGGATGCACAACGCTTTAGCAACCTTGCAGAAAGCGAAAACCAAACTCTTACTTAAAATGTATAGAAACTTAAAGGCAATCAGGCATGTTCCCGATTTCGATTCCGATTAAAAGCGTCGGAATCGAAATGAAAGGTGTTTTGGATTTCGATTTCGATTCCAATTAAAAGTGTCGGAATCGAAATGAAAGGTGTTTTGGATTTCGATTTCGACAAAAGTCGAATCGTTTTGAAAAGTTTGGCTCCTAGCTGTCGAAATGAAAAGTATTTTGATTTAGTTAAAAAAAACGCATTAATGCCATTTGAATTAATTTGTATTATTCTTGAATGTTTTAAGAAAATTAATATGTGTTCAGTTGAACGGATTATGGTTAATTTTCATTTAATATTTTTATTAAAAAATTTTTCTATTAAAAGTGTGTAAAACGAATGGAATGAACACGTTTTGTTTTTTTCGAAAAGTTATGTGTTGAAGTGTAGCACAAATAAATTTGATAATAATTTTATAAATGGATGGCATAAAGTATGTATGTATGTATAAAATAAATTATACAAAATTTGTAAATAAAGAAAAAATATATGTCACTTAAAAAGATGTTGGCAAACAGAAAAAATTGATTATTTAGTTAGTCGTTATGACCTAAACAAATGTGAAATGCTTATAAAAAAAGCATAAGAATAAAGGGTTATATAGCAGAGAAGTTCGGTGTTATACTTATAAAACTAAAAGCTAAAAAACTAAAACACTAAAGCTGCTGGATGCTATCGCTGCCATTTAAATTTTGCGTCACATAAACAAACATAAGCCATTGTTTGTAGACTAAATCTAAATGAAAACGATTCGAAATTGCTAGACTGCTCAAAAAAAAAGTTTAATACAAAATTCTAAAGCCTTTTTCGAACTTACACAATTGCAGCATTACCTGTTTTCTATTTTTGTAAGAACAAACATCAGCTGTTTCGAAATGTGAATGAATGTAGCCTCAAGCGATGCCGGTAATCGTTTGAAGTTATTTGTCTTTGGCACATCTCTAGGAAATGTCGCTTCTTTTATGATCTTCTTATTGTAACATACCAATTTAATTTCATTTTTAATTCAAACTGAGATTCTTTGAGGAAAAATAATACTATTCATAGTAAAAAGTTAACGTTTTGCCAAAAGTGTAAATTACAAATACTTTAATTTTGCGCCAACATATCAATCTATCGATTGTAACTTATTGATAAAACGATTGATGTGCATCAATAAACAACCATATCAAAATAGTTCTCAATTTCGTCACATCGAAATTTATTAAGGACATGAATAAAAATGTTAAAAGAATTGAATTTAAAAATGAAAAGTCGCAAGATTTGCAACCTATTGCAGAAGGTCTGAATTCTATAAAACGCAGCAGCTCGGAGGAAAATTTTCCACGAAATGTTCGCGCCACCACCTCAAGTAAAAGGAAAACTAATGGTAATGATAATAATGTAAAAGTAACTGCAGACGTCCTAAACTCTCCGAAACGCAAAAGTTCTGGAGAAAATAAACCACGAAATGCTTGCGCCACCACAGCAGCTAAAAATAAAACCAATTCTCGCGCAATTGCTAACAACAGGGCATTGACGTCTGTGAAAAATAATAGAAAAGCAAAGTTATTGCCAACTCCAGGACAAATGAAAATAGACAGTTTCTTTAAAAGTACATCAAAAAGGTTTATGGAGATGTCTGCATCCTCGACAGTTAAAATATCACAATGTGTACAGAACCGAACACGACCCAAAGGAAGAAAAAGGCTTTTTATTGAGACATCACCGAGATCTATGCCAGAAACAGGGAAAGTAAGTGCCAAGAAACAATCGCCACAAAACGATGCAGCTTGTCAAACAACAACAACATTTCAGTCGGCCGTCATTGATCTTTGTTCAGAAGAGGAAGAAGACATAAAGCCTTTGTTGATTGATTTAAAACCATTGACTCCGGTTAAAACTATTGAAAAGCCTTCAAACTTTTTGATAACGCCAAATGTTCAAGTTAATACGAATAACTATCCTTCCAATCCACAAAATATGGTTAATGGAAAGAGAAAAAAATCACGACCCTGTCCGCCATATAAAATAATCGAAGGCACAACATTTGCAGTAGATGGTTTCCAATTCGGGGACATTCCCGGTGTAACACACTATTTTCTTACCCACTATCATGCAGACCATTATATTGGGTTAACAAGAAAATTTTCACATCCTCTTTATATGAGTCCCATAACGGCACGCCTGGTGCGCGCGTTCATACCTATAGATGAGAAATACATTCACGAAATTGATACTGATGAGACTATAGTTGTGAACGATATTGAAGTCACTGCTATTGATGCTAATCAGTAAGTAACCGATGTTTTAATATTAGTTCTATTTCTGAAAATAATTGTATTCAATAGCTGCCCAGGTGCTATTATGCTCTTTTTAAAGTTCAGCTCTGGCGAGTGCATTTTGCATACTGGAGATTTTCGCGCAAACTTTGAAATGGAGTCACTTCCACTATTTTGGAATCATTTAAATATTGACGTATTATACTTGGATACAACCTATTTGTCGGCAAAATACGATTTCTGCCATCAAACCGAAAGCATAGACCGTACTCTACGACTGGTGCGAGAATTTCGAGAAAAACATTTGGATAAGCGTATATTATTCGTTTGCGGCTCGTATGTTATTGGCAAGGAGAAGATATGGTCAGCCTTAGCCGATGAATTTGATCTTAAAGTGTGGACTGAGCCTCATCGCCGAAAAGCTGTTAGTTGTTTGGAATGGCCAGATTTGGAGAAACGATTATGTGAAGATGAGTATATGGCCAACCTACATGTTATAACTATGGGCAAAATTAGCTATCCGGTAATAACATTTAAAAAAAAAAACCATAGTCATTAATACAAGCATTTTTTTTTAAACAGCGTCTTGTGGAGTATTTCCAGCCGTTCAAACCAGCTTACGATATGCTATTAGCCATACGGCCAAGTGGTTGGGAAAAAAACTCCAAACCTTCATATGGCAAACTCATCAGTGTTATTGGAGTCGAGTACTCTGAGCATTCTAGCTACAAGGAACTTGAACGCTTTGTTAGGTTTCTAAAACCTAAACGTGTTATCAGCACTGTTCCAGTAAGCCGCGACCTTTTCGTTACTGGTCGGGTACCCAAGTGTTGGCATCAATATTCGGGACATGGAGGAATGCTGAGTAAGGGCTATCAACCTTCAATAACTTCGTTTCTAAAAACGCCACAAATCAAATCGAAAACCATGGTTCAGCGAACAAAGGGCAACATGCTTATTAGCCCACTTAAGGAAATCTTTGATAAGGACAGTTCCAATAATGGCGCAAGCATAACATCTAGATTAGTGCATGAAAATGGAATGGTTTCATCAAAATCGAAAACAGAATTGCCAGAACCGTCATATCGCCAATCGCATGCTCTCGATATTAAGATTTTAGGTAATGAAGAATCGCCCGAAATGAAACCTATATTGAATTCAGATGCTTCTGATGACTGGTTATCTTAGCGTTAAATCTGATTGTAGAAAGTGATGCGTTATGTTGTTACACTGTTATCCATTTCCATTAAGCTATTAACAGATTAATTTTTATTTTGAAAATAGTTATTACTTTTATAAATCGCTGTTTCAATATCAAGTAACATTGAAATGCACGGCGGACTGGAAACAGTCCGCGGTACTTAGAAACGCTAAAACATTGACATACAATCTACATTATTAAAAATTCTTCACATGTTTTCAATTTCAATATATGGAATTTATTTTCGCTAATGTTTATAATTTTTACAAGTTTTGTTATTTTAAAATAAGAATCCACTGAATCATGTTGAGATGCTCCACTCACAGTACACTCGGTATATATTTTGATAAAATAAATTTAGTTTTTGACTAACTGGAAAACAAAACAAGACAAATAAATAATGTTAGTGTAATTAATAGGATTTGTATTTATGTATGTTCCCCTTATAAGACGTGTTCGATAAATTTGTGTGCATTGATGAGTAATGTTTATATTTCATTGATATGTTTGTATACAAGTAATGATAATAATAAAACTAAAATATAAAGCGGCGCTTAAGCGTTAACTTTGGAATGGCGATTATACACAATAGATACGTATATACTTACTATGAGCTTTTATGCATATAAAACTGACTATAGGAATACATCAAAAGCTTTACTTTAGTGTAAATATACATAATTAAATGTGTATGAATTGTTTAGATAAGTAAATGGGTTCAACAATTTTTTATAAATTAAAAGAACAAATAAAAATATACTATAGGCAACAACAAAGCCGGTTTTAGAAACCTGCATTCATAAATATACTTGATGCGGGTAGGAAAAACAGCTATAACATAGTAAGTTGGGGTTTATGTTTGGTGTTATATATGTGTGTATGTATAATATACTAAGTGTATGTATTCCATGGTTACCGCCCAGTTACCACCAAGAGAAGAAAGGGCTTTTGTTCTGGAAGCGCTGGGTGAACGAAAAGAATCGACTTCCGCTGGAACTGAAGAAAGAGAAGTTTATGTTACTGGCCACATTTAATCAGAAGTGATAGCCAATACTTACCGCTCCACAATAACCGCGGGCATTTGCACCAGCTGCACTGGAGATTTACCATCGCGTAGTGCTTGCGTTAAGTTTAATATCTGCCCTCGCATCACAGACATTTGTCGCTCGAAAAGGCGTTTATCAAAGCCGCGATCTTGTTGAAATAAGTACAGCAAATCAGTACAGATTTCCTCCACGAAGTTCATGTCGGACAGTTGTGGTAGCACAAGCTCCTTAATTTCTTCACTGAATGGATATTTGGCTTGCGGCAGCCATGCCCAATGATAAGGATAGGCGCGCCAAGAATCAGGATGTTTAAATGGAAACGCGAGACCATTGTCTATAGCAGCTATGTTAATTTGTGGGGCATCAACCACATTCCATGTGGTACGCTCTTTTTGCTCTTGCATTTTTGAACTAGTGTTTGGTCGCTCATCGTCGCTGCTACTGTAACTGCTGCTGGTTTGTTCATTTCTTTTACTTGAGCCAATGTATATAGATGTCGGTGAAGGTCCACCGCCTGTGGATCGTACTAAAATGTCTTCCGTGTCATTGATGTCTACAATTTGTTGCCCAGACGGTCGTAAGGCGTTATTTGGTACAGAGGCCATGCTCTTGCCGCCTGTACCACCTACTTCGCCTACCACTTTAGGTGCTACATATTTGATAAGCCAGTTATCATTTCCACGATCTGTGTTGCGTATTATGTAATCAAGCACAACTAATCGTTCAAACTGAAGCTGAAACGATTTCGCTAATCCCGGTGAAAGTTGTTCGCTTTCAAAGCGACGTAGCCAATAGTCAGCATCCTTATAACCTTCCACAAACAATTGAAATGAGCCGGTCTGAAAGAAAGGAAAGCATTAATTCACATGAACTATTTTTAAAAGATTATTAAATTATTTGTCACGAAGTTTTTCTTTATAAAAAAGATTAAATATAGTATTTATAAGAAATACGTATCATCAATATACTTGAATTGATTAAGGCAGTCACGCATATCTTTTGTCAAATAATTTTCTGCATAATCGGACAACCGAAAAACCATACCTTTAGTGGTAAGCTCATGCGATTAAAATGTGCAGATGGATAATGTTCCTTGATGCGCTTCTTCAGCTTAGCCTTCTGCCGATCGATTCGCGCATAGTTGAAACTTTCCGCTACCAGTCTTACTACGCGTGTTTTTGGCACAACATTCAAGTTCAACTTACGATCGACCAAACTAGCGCCAGATTCCGAAAGATAACTGCAAGACGCGAGAAGAAAAATTGCAATTAAAATTAAATGCTAATAATAAAATAAAAGGTTTAGCGCATATTGCACTTTTGAATCAAGAAATCGAAAACTGTTCACTTTGCTGCTTCTAGGTTACGTATAAACATTAAAATAGTCTCTAAGGTCTAGGTGCCCTTAGGAACGGTCAGATGGATATAGCCACTATATTTGATTGAAAAGTATTCTTTTAATGTTGACAGGAACAACAAACGAAAACCATGAAGACCAACCTCCAGCACTAATTACGATATAGTATTCGATGGAGCAACAAACTTTACTAGCTCTATTGGCATAGTCAAACGGTTGGTCTGGTTCGGCCATGTTGTGCTTAAAGACACGGAATTTCGAAACATATAGAAAACTAATGCATATGTTGATGGAAGACAGCGAAGGTGTAAGCCAGAAGACGGCTGAAAGGCTGCTTACAGTTTATCCAAAATAGTACGAAGCCTTTGTTTCTTGGCCCAATAAATGATTTTATAGGGTTCCTTATTAAGATCAATTTAATTTCCTTTTCATAAAAAGCTCGTAAACATGTAAAATCGGATACGCTAACACTTACCCTTGATTTGGTATTAGGCAAGCGCGTCCGAAGCAACATGGGCAACACAGCTTATGCATCCATTTAGTCCACTTGGGGTTCAATCTACCATAGGGTTCCTCATCTTTTGGCTTAAACACTGCTAGACAACGCTAAAATTAGATACGTTTCAATTAATACTTTCTTTAATATAGTGGTACTCATTTTAAAGAGTGTTGTTTCAGAGCCAAACCAAAAATCTCACAGAAGTCAACTTGACTGAAAGATTTCCCCGTTTGTATGATATTTTTTATAAGCGCTGTGTGATAAAGGACTTAAATCGAATGCTTGACGTTTAAAGACCTCTTTGCGTGACGCTACAAAACAAAACAAAAACAAAACATTTTTATACTTACACCAGTAGAGTCTTTTACAAAATAGGAGCCACTACTGCCTTGATATATTCGTTCGGGTAGAAAACCCTGATCAATAGCATACTCAGCCTGTGCTACGATCTCAGAAAAAAGCGGGTCATCTGAAAAATAGATTTTTTAGTATGGTTTGATACGCTTGAATGTCGCGGATTGAATGAAAATGCAATGCATAGATTAATCTTAATTGGGCTATTTTAAAAAGGGATATGTATATTTTATATGTCGCCGTGTTACTTTAAATATAAAAGTGTGCACTACCAACTTAGTCACAGAAACGTTACCATTTGCTTGAACTATAAAGCTAATCGAGTTAAAGAAGCGTGTCAGATAATTTAATGTTCCCAATCAAATCAAATAGTTAAACTATAGTTTGAGATGGTCATAGTATAATTTTTATATTATTTATCTACTTAGCACACGGTACAAAAAAACATCACCAAAGATACAGTAAAAAATTAACTCTTCGCATAGAGAAGCCCCACAAAGACACACATGGGCTTCACTTAGAGAACACGCAAGACAACCTTTAAATACTCTAGCAATAAAAATATGTATGTACATAAACTCATGAAAACATTTATGTAGAAACGACATTCTCTTTTTACGTTTATGACCATTTTGAACCATTTTGGCCTGGTTTTTTCTTAATATGTAAAAGTCATTAGGTAATTGTTTTTGAATTAAAAACGGGGATAGAAAAACATCATTCAATTGTTGAAATTTACCAACAAAATCAAAACATCCATAAAATTCTACAGCCACATTCTCCTGACAAATGGTGAATACACTTTGTATAAAATTTTCCCGACTTGTATTTAAAAACTGCGTCATTGGAATAAATGCCTTCAAATAAAGCAAACCTTTGCGTTACAAACCAGTGCCACAATGGGAATCGTCAATTTGCGTAACTAACACAATTTGATAAGGGCGCAGTAAGTGGGCTCTTACTTTATATGTAAATATGTGGTTTTGCTATAAACTTACACAAATTCTTTAGCGGACAATTGGCGCAATGACATTTTGGTCGAGCAATTTTAACTGTTACTGTATCATTAGAGTCGCTTAGCATAGATGGCGCATTTATTATGTATGGTGGCTTCTCCTTGTCCTCGTCAGGTTCAATAAAAGACGTGATAGATGAGTTACATTTTTCCTTATTACAGCAACATGCATAGGAAACGGAATCAGAATCGATCGCATCCGTTGATTTGGAATCGGAATCCATCGCAACCGTTGGTTTGGACTCTGATTCGGTATTAATGCCATAATTGCTGTCATTTTTTTTCATACTTATATTTTAAGTTAAGCCGGCGACGTGTGTTTTCATGTCAACGTCCATTTTTTAAGAGCACAACGTTTTGTCAAAAGTCGTCGCAAAAAGAGCGTTTGGAATTAATACAACAAAAATACAATGAAAAACATTTTACAAACGACAAATAAACGTAAAGTAATGAAAAACATCAGTTTGATAGTCAAGTCGAATGACACTTGTGGTTTCCGAATATAGTATATGTATCTGGAACCTGCAAACACAATTCATGTCTGGCTTGATTCTCTTGGGATTGTAGATTATTATTTAAGACCCACGGATTTATAAATCTCTTATTGAGTTTGGTATAGCTACAAATCCATAGCTTTCAATCAAAGAACTGTTTGTGATAATGAATTGTATTTTCGACAGGATACTACTAAACTTAACTTTTGCCTAATTGGGAGTTGCACTTTTATTTAAAAGAATTTTTTAATAGATCGTCCCTATGTCTGCCTCAAACTCTTACAAACTTAATATACTTTGCTTAAGGTAAAAAAAGTGCGTACTTTAACACCTTAAACCTATACATTTACTTTACTTGTATGGCTTTTCTTCGTAGGCCAACTGACGAGTGCACTTATCTGCGTTAGTATTTATATGTATGCAAATGAAATTCAAATATTTGCATGTGTATGCATGCACATGATTTTCTACTTTATCGTCGCCATGCCGTTTCATTGCTTACATTGGGCTAGATAGATATTTAACGAAATAAATCAAAATTTTATTTTTATTACTTACCACCAAATGAATTGGACGCCAAATTTACATGATCGTGACCCCGTCCTAGGCCAAAAAGCTCACTAAACCGACTGCTGTGGCTACCTCCGAGCAACGGTTGTGACTCTCGATTGTCTATATCCGTAGGCATGCCCTCGAAATCGATTTCTGGCACCAGACAAATATCGTCAACGTCCTCTTGCAGAGCAGTGCGTTCGTGTGCGGCTTTTAGCGGTGATGAAGTTGTTGTTGAACGTCTTGTGGGGGTTCCTATATGACTAACCGATGGCTGCGGCGGCGTGGACGAAGCTATACCGACGCTCTCATTACATTTGCCGTTGTGCGGTGAGTTAACAGACTCGTTGGTCTCTTTATGCAACAGAGCTTGTTCATCGTTGCCGTCTTCATTATGAAGAATAAGCAAATGCTCTACCTGTTGCTGTTTGGTCACAATTTGGTCGTTATCACTGCTTGATTTTGTTGCATTAAGCGCATTCGTATCACCACCAGCGCCATAAATAAATATATCACTTTCAGTGGCATCAGCACCACCGACATCATCGCCGTTATTGTCGACTGATAAGAGCATATGATCTCTATTAATATTTTTGTTTTGTGTTCGGTTGACTGTCGACTTTTCATGCACGCCGACTGTATTGATCTGTGTGCAGAATCGTTTTGATGAAAGAAAATCTTTTGTTTTCATTTTTGCTTACTCACCTCCACCTTGGTTGTCAGTTGATTCGCATTGTTTAGATCGAAACCATTTAAATGCTGCACTGGTAAAATTTGATTGTTTACAGATTGTGGTGTAGTTATTGGTGGCGCAATCACAGTTGCAGCTTGTTGCACTTGCTCGTTTATAAAATCGCCTATAAGATCAACTTCATCTTCGAATTTCACAAGCGGAGACTTGGAATTCATAGCTATGTGATTAGAGCCCCTTGTGTGGGAGTCAAAATAATCTGTAGACTAAATTAACAGGCACGACTTTGTTTAACGCTATGTGTTCGTGGTGACGAATTTTGGTATGTACTTTTCAGACTTGCAACAAATTGTTGTTATTCTGACACAAAGTTACAAAGATTTTTTGGGCGTAAACTTTGTTATCTGCTGCACCTTGCATGTATGTTGTTCATTATAAAGTTGTTTTTACAAATAGGATATCATTGAATTTTTCATTAAATTGCGAATTTGTTGCTATTTTGCACTTATTCTAAGTGAGAACTATTGATTTTTGTTTTAGCGCAGAGCGGAGCCTTTCGTTGGTATATTAATTTATTTACTCGGCATTTATATAGATTTCCAACAATTTAAAAGAATACATCGCTGGCGTTCGAACAATGATGAAATGCCTGCGCAATAGGAATAAATTCCCAACTATAAGAACAAATTTCTTGTTCTCGAATTTTAATAGTATTAAGCAAAAAATGGTGACACGCAAAACAGCTGTACGTTTGGGAGTGTCCACTTGCTACTTTTTGCATTTGTTCTTTGTCGGTAAATTAGTTGGCAGCTTGGTTGAATAAAAACATCGCATCACATTTCATGTTTTTATTGCTTTTTAATTTAAATTACATTACTTTTTGGTACAATTTATATTACTCATGATTGTGTTAAGCTTTTACGTAGTTTCGCTATGAAACTGATGACAGCACTTAATTCGCGCTGCAAGTTAGTGCTTTCAGTCACAAGGTCAATGCAATCCTTGAATTTAGTTGCAGCGTTTCGCAAACTCGACGGTGGCAGCACACTAAACCAATGAAGCGGATCAACATAGCCGTTCCCCTTATCAATATTATGCCGTTCAATGGTTACTTCAGAATCTTTGTTGGGACTTACAACTCGGCATAGAGCATGAAATTCTGCACTGTTTTCCGTTGGAATTTGTGCTATTGTCAAAGTATTGCCTCCTTGCTGATATCTTGTTCTAGCCAGCAATATAGCTCCACTTGAGTTAGTGCGTTCAATGTTTACACGGCTCTGCGTATGCTCCTCTATAAGATGAAGCATGTCCAAATAAAGAAGGTCCATAAGCTGGCCAGCATTAGTATTTTTATTTGTAGTCATAATTATATTAAAATTGCTTCACTTTTCAACCTTTTTTATTTTTAACAGATGCAAACACAGCTCTTGGTAAATGGTTGCATATGTATGTGTGACTACATCATATGATTAAATTCAATCCATCCCTGAAAAATTTTCGCTCAAGTTGGCAACGCGAGCTATTTAAAAACAGTGCATTTTGGTGGATGGATTTGTAAACAATAATAAGTTAATTATTTTTAAAATGCTTCTAAATGAATATAAATTTAGTTCAAGAATATTATAGGTTACTGTAAGTTTGTTACGTCCACATTATAAATAAGACAAAAATAGTCTTAAATTAGGTAAAACAGCTGTTTAATATCAGCAGCAGTTTTGAGTCATCTGTGAGTACACATGTAGATAATTCCATTATTGTAGCTCCTATCAACAGTCGTAGAAAAATATGAATAGCAAGTAATTTAGGTAAATAATAAAGATTAAGTATTTGTAATAATAGAGATGTCCACAATGCAAAAACGTGCAACTTACAACCGTAGAACGTTAAGCGAAAGTTCGGCAGAAGATATAACTCGGGAAGTTGAAGACGAACTAAAATGTTCGAAATCTACCTGGCAAAATATGTGCCTGGTTAAAACCAAACGAAAATACCTGGAAGGCAAAGATTTCATAACTGAAGAGAATAATATCAGTATTCAAAATAGTCAAATAAAAAGCAGTGACATCATCGATATATTAATACGTGTTGCCATTGTACTGGTTTTTATGTAAGTTCAAGCTTTAATTAAATGTATTTACTAAAATTACACAATTTTACAATAAAAAAATTTAATTTCTTTCAATTCCTTAGTAAACTAGAATTATCCAGCGCCTTTAAGCGTCAGATACATGCAGAAGAGTTATGGTTGTATAAGAATCCCCGACGTCCGGACATAGTGCCGCCTGCTGAGTTACTAATATCTGTTATACTCGGTCCACTATTCTTGACATGTATGTTCTATTTATTTACCAAGGATAAGCAAGACTTCCGCGCGGCAAGCTGGGCTTGGACACTTGCTCTTTGCATGAATGCTATACCGACCACTTTATTAAAGATATCTGTAGGACGACCGCGTCCTGACTTTTTTTATCGATGCTTTCCCGACGGAGTTATGGTATTAAATGAAACTGCGTCAATGACATCACTTGGTCACACGTTATTAGATTTTAGCTGTACTGGCAATCCAGTTGAAATTAATGAAGGGCGTAAAAGTTTTCCGAGTGGGCACTCTTCATGTAAGTCGTAAATAGTTATACAATCTTGATAATAACTTTAACGTTCTTGTTTATGTTTACACCTAGTCGCCTTCGCTAGCTTTGGGTTCATTGCATATTATGTAGGCGCCAAATTACATGCTTTCAATGCTAGAGGACGAGGACATACATGGCGCTTGGCCATTGCAATGACACCTCTTGTTGTAGCTGGACTAGTGGCTGTTAGTCGTACCTGTGACTATCACCATCACTGGGAGGATGTCACTGTTGGAGCACTAATCGGATTGGTTACTGGGTACGCATCATATAGACAATATTATCCGTCTGTATTTGCACGGGACTGCCACCAACCTTTTAAGCGTTGGCATATAACCACACGAAATTTGTATGGTCAAGTTGAGTTGAACTTAGATGCTGCTGAAGGCGGTGATGATCGGCCATTGCTTGTCAGTGAGCAAACAAACTGACCAATTCTTTAACTATCCCTAGATCTGTAGAGGCTTGCAGTATGATTATTTTTTAGTTTGGTGGCTGTTCTCATAGGATAATTATTGTTCCAAATGCATTCTTTTTTTTATCTATAAATTAAAGCTTTTAGAGGTGGATTTTGCATTATACATATTTCAAATTAATATTCAACTAACACATCTTATTAGTGTGAACGGTATGCCCTTCTGTAATAATAATCGCTTAGAAACAGACTGTAAATAAAAAAGTACAATAAAATTTTATTAGTAAATTAAAAAAAAAATGAGATCATTCATGTAAAAATTGCAAAATCTTTATGCAATCATTCTGACGGTAAAAATTATTAATATATTATATTTGTTGCGTTTGTTACTTTAAGACTTGACATCAAACTTTTATACATCCTGCGTTCCTTAAGGTGTTTTCCAAGTACCATATGACCGAAATTATTTTACTCTAACTTATAGTTTTCAAAAACAACATATTTTGCCGAAGGAGGATTTTAATCAATATTCTTTTTACATCGAAATTCAAATTTATTTATTTTAAATTGCGTTTCCAAAGAGTTTATAATTAATGAGGGGCTGCAACTCATTGCATTGAGTTAAAAGCCTGCAAGAGTACTTGTTTCTCTCGTTCTTTCTTCTTAACTACATCTAGGCTACGTTGCCGCCAAGTGCTCTTTCGCAATTTAATAGGTCGGCTGCCCACATAGCGTCCATCCATTTCCTTCATGGCTCGAATAAAGTCTGCTGGCTCTCGAAAGCTTACAAATCCAAATCCCTTACTTTTGCCGGTGCGTTTGTCACGCACAACACGTGCTCGTTGGAATGATGGGAATTTGTTAAAGGTTCGAGTGAGAACCTCATCGTTGACATCATTTCCCAAGTCGCCACAGAATATGCGAAAGTCATCATCCGGCCAATCGGCCAGTGAAGAGTCTTCCCATACACTACCGCCAGCAATACGCACAGTTTTGCGATCTTTCTTTTTACGTTCTGTGGTCTGAAACGACTGCAGCGCTGAAGAGGCTCGAGCTGCTTTAATTGCTTCCTCTGCGATGGGATTCGGACCAGATTTTTCGGCTTTGAGTTTCTTTAGCTTTTGGGTTACATCGAATTGGATGGTATTGATATCAATTTGTGGTGCAGCGGCTACTGTTGGAACGTGTACAGATTGTCTGCACTGGTAGAGTTTTGGGGCGCTACTTAACACGACGGGTGTTGTTGATACTGGTTTAAGTAAAGCAGCGGATACGTTGTTTCCAGTCGGAACAAAGGTCGACATAAATGTAGGTGGAGGTGGTATGGGTGGTGGTGGCACAGTTAAACGGGGCACAGATGTGGCCCCTGGATGGTTCTGCTGCAGTTTTTGCTGAACGTTGTTATACGTATTTGCAGCAATTATTGGTCGCACCTGATTTGGCACAAACATATTCCTTGTGTGGGGTTTTGATATTTCAGCTTCAAATCGTGATAGCTCATCTTCGATATTACGATGTTTCGAACCCATTTCTTTGACTAACAATTATATTTTATTTTAGAATTTCATTTAATTGTATTTTATAACTTCAGAAAATTATGTTGATGTTATATCGACAATGAGGTTATCGATATTTCCATATCTCACAATTATCGAAGAGGAAGACTGAAATTCTGCTTTGGTGCAAGTAAGAATAAAGTTAAATTTTGTTTAATATGCACAATAAAATGAAAGTGAAATGAAATTCTGTAAAATAGCTCAATTTTACAAGGTTATTTTTTTTAAATCCCATAACATGTTAGCAATGGTAACAGCACCTAGAAAAAGTCTATTTATCTGTTATCATTCAAGCCGATAAAGCCCCTATTAGTAGCCACATTTTGTGCAATAACTTGACACACACATATTATCTTTATTTTATAGGCAAAGCAGACTTAAAATTAAATTTTTCGTGCACGCCCAGCCATATGGATCTAACAGTTGAAATTGTATTTTACTTAGCTTCTGCAATATTGGTTCATGTGTTTGTGTACTTGTTTGTCATGAGAAAGAAATCGCGAAGCATTGTTGGACGTCATGTCGTTGTTACGGGGGGATCTAAGGGTATAGGATTAAGCCTTGCCGTGGAATGTGCGTCGAAGGGAGCCAATGTTACTATAATTGCGCGAGATGAAAAACAATTACGTATGTAAATTAATCAAATTCACTTAATTGAATTTATATTTTCTTTATGGGCATTTTGAAGGTGGGGCTCTGGAGCTTATGGAGCAGGTGAGGCAACGCCCAGATCAAAAATTACAATATCGCAGCTTGGACATTAGTGAAGAATATGAAAAAGTAGCCAGTGCTCTGAGTGATATCGAAGATTCTATTGGCGATATTTACATGTTGGTGAATTGCGCCGGAATGGCCATTTGCGGAATCTTTGAAAAAGTTTCAGTGGCCGACACTCATAAGCTAATGAACGTAAACTTTTTTGGCACCTACAATTGCACTCGTTTTGTCTTGCCAAAAATGAAAAAGGCTAAAGAGGGCATAATAGTAATAACTTCATCGCAGGCAGCTATGTTTGGTATATACGGTTATGGCCCCTATGCGGCCAGCAAGTATGCTTTACGTGCTATGGCCGAGACCATTGCAATGGAGTCAAAGGAATATGGTGTCTCCGTTACTCTGGCATTGCCTTGTGACACAGACACACCAGGTTTTGAAGAGGAGGAAAAAACAAAGCCACATGAAACTAAAATAATTTCTGGCGGCGCTGGTCTAGTACAACCAAAACAAATGGCAAAAGCAATACTAGAGGATGCTTTGGTAAATAGTGCCGGAATTTTCGTAAATAATTTCTACTATTCTCGTAAAATTACAGAAAGGAAACTTTGTGTCCACATTGGGCTTAGAAAGCTGGATAATTACAACGCTTGGTGGTTGCCTGTTACCATGGGATGGCTTCTTTACAAATTTGTTACATGCAACCGTTATTGGACCCTTACGTTTATTTAGCTACGGTCTACACAAATACTTTAAAAGCGTTATTCATAAATGCGCTCAATCATCAGCGTGAAAGCCGCATAGGAAAAATAACAATTTTATACTTATCTGAATTAGCTAAGTACTTGTATAAAAAACGAGATAAGGTATTTGATATTTCTGATTATTTTACTACTTTATGAGTTTTTACCATTCTTAACCTAGGTATTTCACGCATTTTTTTTTTTGCTAGATTTGGTATTCTAAAGTTATCTCGTTTAGTGGTAAAGATAGTTCCTGTAATCTGGCTTTTGTATTATGAATATTATCCTTCAAGTTAAACATAAGTGTCCCGGTCAAACTAACATTTGCTATGTACTTACATATACCCTTTATACCATAAATATGATATGTCGTATTTTACTCTTCTTTTCTTCTTCTGCTATCCTTGACTCCCAATGGTGCAAAGGGCATAGCTTAATAATAATAATATTTAGATTGCGAATAATATTAAATTTAAATAATGTAATTATGTAATTTCATGTAGTATTTGTTAATTTAGAGGCTGATTTTTTTTAAATGCTATTTAAAAAAACAAAACCAACGAATAGATCAGTCATTCGAAACCACTTCAATAATTGTAAACCTAACATTATTGGTAAATAAGCGAAGAACTAGACCAACAGAGGTACTTCGTTCATTCAGAAAATAGCTTAATGGATTACTTTTGAGTACATTAACGCCTTGATGCAGACCCAAAAGAAGCCACCTAGCATAAACTGCAACATATTTTGATCATGAAACGATTTTGACCACGCCACAAGTTTTTCTTGACCACTTATATAACGCCCATTGTCGCATCCTTTTAAAACGACGCCCAATAAATTTGTCGATCTCCCATAATTTTCACAACAAAATAAGTGGCTACACATTAATTTTGTTTTTGGCGGCAAAACCAAACAGCTGATTTTGATGTTTACGCCATCTATGGTTTACTACTCGCTACATTTGACAGTTTTTTTTTATATGAAGTTTTGTTAATTTTTCGTGTCTGATTTGACCACTTTCGGACGTGTCACGTATTAAATACTAAGCGATGTTTAACGAATCAAATCGTACGGCTCGGCTGTTTATCGTGCGGGCCGTATTTCGATTGCGTGATGTTCGTACAAAAAAAGTTTATGCAACAAAAAGCCGATTAAAATTATGTTGCACATGGGGGCAAAACGTACAGCTCGATCGACAGACGTTTTGTACGACACGCCATATAATGTATGCCATGGGTAACTAATATTTTGACGATTTTTCTCAATCGATAATATCTTAAATGCAAAACTAAGTCATCGATTACACAAATCACGACACTCAACTATCACTATTAAAAGACCTCTGACGACGTAAGTGCTTGGTGTTCATAAAAAGAACCGAAAACTAAAAATAATTTAGTTACAAGTTGGATATTTGTTAACCTTTCAAATTAGTGTACAAAGTGTGTATACAAAACAATAGTGTTTTGGTTTAAAGTCAAGGACAATCCAAACATGTGCTCAATCATAAAATAGACTACTCATAATCGTCGTCGTTAATGTTCTTTTTGTGCGAATAGAACATTGCAAAAATAGAATGGAAAATGAAAATCAATGCCAATAAAAATTAAGCATTCCGTTTCGTGGGTTACATTATTAAAATATGCACATTAATTGTCAAAACAAATATTGAATTAATTGGATATACTTTTGATGCTAATTAATAAACAGACAAACAGGACGTAAAGACACTACGTAAATTCATGTGTACACATTTGTGCTTGTAATTAAAAGATATGACAAATTGATTAATTGATTGGCAAATTTATGAGTATAGTATTTTATTTTTTTTGTATCCATAAATAACTTCAACGTTCCTTTGCACACGTGTCAGCGTGAATGTTTTCGTGTATGTACTGCGTCTTGAGTTTTTATACAAGTATATGTACCTTTTTAAGTGCTCCTTATCGTTGAACGAGATAATTATCTCATTCATATACTATATGTGTCCTTTCGTATTTTTTAAAACTGCTATAAAATCTCAAAACTTATGTAATTAAATATTTTATGCAAAATTTGCAATGCGAAAGCCATATGTATCTGAGAACCGCTAGCGTCAGTGATAATATCCGGATCGGCTTCTAACACAAAATAATTTTGCATTGGTTCTTTTTTTAAGACTTGGATTTTGAGTGGAAATAACCCATTTGGCAGCGGCAACTTAAACCCGTTTACATTAACAAGTTTTAGATTACAATCATTTTTTTATTATAAGCCGTTTATTTGAATTGGATTGCACACTTAAAAATTGTTTCACATGCATATATCATATTTAAAAAGCAAAATTGTAATATAAAATAATTGTTAATTAATTGTGGCCCGATGCTCCACCTTGAAACTCTAGGATATATATATATATACATATATACTAGTGGGCCCGGCAGACGTAGTCCTGCCCAAACTTTTTGAACAATATTAAAGTGTATAAACAACGTAAGATTCTTAGATAGCTTATCATGACAATCATAAGATTTTTGGATTATTTGACTTTCATGGCTCTCTAAAAAGCGGTAAGGACGAACTTAAGTATTCTTAAGAGCGTTTGCATATCTAAAAATATTATGCCCCACAGAAACTACATTTCAACCCCTTGCGACTACGCTTCTGTCTGCACTTACATGTCCGATACTCGGTATTGAAGAATTTTCTACTATATTCACAATATTTACTAAAACTCACGAACCAATGCATACAAACACATCGCTGGACCGATTCTCATATGTGCCTCAATAAAATACAATTTATAACATTTATAATTTTTATGGGTTTTATTTCGACAAAAACAATTAACTAAAAAGTATAAGTTAATCTGACAATTTACACAATGCCAACCTAAATTAAAAAAAAAAGTGTAAGGTTTGTTTTGTGCCAACCCTTATCATTTAGGGGTATGAAAAATAGATGTTTACCGATTCTTAGACCTACCCAATAGGCACACAAAATTTCATGAGAATCGGTCCAGCCGTTTCGGAGGAGTATGGTACATAGCTAACATTGTGACACGAGAATTTTATATATAAGATAATTAATAAATAAAAATGATGGACATCGTATTTGACATGTGTATTCATATAAACCTGATAAACATTGATGAATTTATTCAATTTTTTAAAAACTGACCCAAAACTTGCCGTTACTTCAATAACAAATTTTTAATCTTTTGCCGAGAACCAATGCTGCCAGCGCTGTAAATAAATACTGTAATAATATTAATAAATAAATGAAAATCAATTCACGTCTACATTTTTCAAATATTAATGCCTTGTCTGAAAAGAGTCCGTTTTCTATATAAATACAGGCATTATGCTAGTTATCAACTCTATTTTCATTAAATTTGTTATTCCCAGCGTTATTGCTGAGCCAGCGATACTCGAAACAATAACCAATAATTCGATGAAAGCTATTTTTAACATAACGTTCCATTGTACATTTAGCATACAATTTCGTTCTGTCTGTCACGTATTATTGAAGGAGTATCTTAAGTATTAAGTGTTTTGAGCAGATGTATGTGGTTAATGCTGATAGACAACGATTTGATAGTTGTTACCATTCTCTTACTTAAACGACTGATAATAATTATTCTCTTAAGTTTGGTTCTCACTTGTTGACCATCATATTTAACAACGACACTTGACGCAGTGTGCTTTTATCTTGACATCATGTTCGGTGAACTGAATGTATTACTAAGCTAAAGATTGTCGTATAATATGTTATCAGTCCTACCATTACGTTTATCTGTTTGCCTTATAAAAATAGACTTACTAGAGCACATGTTTATTATACTGATTTATTTACGGCAGTCTACGTTATAGCACGTTACCAAGACAACCCAACGATTTCATTTCCCCACAGACGCTGTGCCCAACAGGACTTACTAAACAAGACATTTAAGTAATGTCACAAAATCAATCATATTTCTGGCAAACGACCAGACACAACGTTTATCTAAAACGATCCGCAAAATGGCACATGATGATCGCCCTAATAGCCGTTCTTACATTTTCCACTATATGTGCTGCGGAATTTGATAAACCAAAGATAAATGATGATATGGATGCCATAACCGGAGTACAAACAGTAATTAAATGATTTGTATACTTTTGAAACAATATTAAAAACATATTTCTACGCAGCACATTGGCGATGATCCCATGCTGGATAAGGACTCAGAGATAGGTGCAACGCAAATGAAACCAACGGATGAGCAAAAAGAAGCCAAAGGCAAAGGAAATTTTCTCGATGCGTTTACTGCATCGATCTCTGTTATTTTATTAACAGAACTTGGTGATAAGACTTTTTTTATTGCTGCCATTATGGCCATGCGTCACGCTCGTTTAATAGTCTTTGGTGGTGCTATTGCTGCATTGGCTTTAATGACCGTACTCTCATGCGTTTTTGGCATGGCAGCAAACTTTATTCCTAAGGCAAGTGTTCAAATACTTTTAAAATACAAAGTTGGTATGTTAATTATTATTTTAATATTTTACAGATTTACACATATTATATCTCAACTGCTTTATTTTTAATATTTGGTTTAAAAATGTTATACGACGGTTATAAGATGAAACCAACCGACGCTCAAGAGGAAATGGAAGAGGTGCAAACTGATTTGCGTAAGCGTGAAGATGAGGTGAGTAAGTTGTTATATGTATACACAAACTCCTTGTACAGTGTTCATTGCTTAAGCTTCAAATTAAAACCAATTTTGAAGTATTTTACTTGTTGTAATTAGTTAATAGTAATTGTTTGATACTTTGCTTTATTTCTACCAATGAACTATCTTACTCAAATATATATTTTTTTAATTGGTGTTTTTGTGAATACAACCTTAGTATTTTTGATAATAGTCATTTTAATCTATAATTTGAAAACAAGACGGGGCGTCATCGAATTCTTACTTTCTCTAAATAAACTAATCAGACTAATAATAATAGTAACGTATAGTCGTTACTATTGTATATATATAAATAGAAATACAAATTATTTTATAGTAGCAATTTCAACAGCTAATTTTCAGTTTCTCAAGTACGAGAATAAGATGTTTGCATACATTGTTAATAATTCTTCTGATGAATGAAGAAAAATACAACACGAGATATTAATCTAATCTATTTTGATTTACTGACTTATAAAAACACAGCCCTACTATAAAGTTCATAAATAAATCTGACAAATCGAGCACGTAGAAAACATTTTGAAAATTTTCTATCGCATAAACTAGTAGATCAATGTCTCATCACAATCATACTGCAAATACAACAATAAGGACATATGTATGTATATTAGGGTGGGTCAATTTTTTTCGGTTTAAAGGCTCACTGCGATTTTAATTCTTTGGGTTATTCTAAGCAACTTTACCCAAGAAACTATGGGTCTAAAATGAATTTCGAGTCTGCCACTTTTCAAAAATAACATATGTTTTTTTTTTCCAAAATATTCCTAAATTAAAGTAATATGAAAAAAATACTATATACTCAAACATTTTTTGGCCATTTCAATGCAATGTCTTAGTCGATTTTGGAAAAAAAAACCTATTTTGGAAAAGTGGCAGCCATTTTAGACCCATAGTCAAAGTGGCTTAGAATGACTCAAAGAATCAAAATCGCCGTAAGCCCCAGAACGTTTTTTTGGCTCCATTCAAATTGACCTGCCCTTATGTACATATATGTAGCATGCCCACCAGCATGTTTATTATGTTGATATATATATGCTTTTTAAATAACAATATACATACATATTTATTTGCGTTCATAATAATGCATATACTAACAATTAATAATTTTGGGCTTTTAAACATTTTTTCTTAAGCTATAGAGTGTTCTACCTCGATCTTCCCTTGACCACTAACACAGGCAGTAACTGCGCTAAGCTAACGTCTCAATCTGATTTCGTGATAAATTACTAAAGCGCTCATATAAATCTTAAAAACATTTACGATTGTTTTCTACGTTTTATATTTTCTTCGTATTTGCGCTTTGCTGTTACGTTTTTTATTTTCTATACTCGAACTTACTACAAATTTCGGTTATACGAAACAACGTATTGCAATAAAAATGTTAGCACCTATGGTTATGCCCCTGCGCGCTTGCTCGTTAGCCCCCGCTAATATTAACTGTACTTATGTTTAAAAAATATTTATATGATTATGATCAAAAATATGAAACTTACTTGCGCCATCTAGCGACAAACTGCTTGCGCCACCTTATGGGCACATTAAACAGAAAACAATTAAATAGATATGGTAGGGAGACGTAAAAATATATAGATATATAATTTGGGGTTGTTTTTTGCACATTTGCGTTTTTGATTTACGCTTTAATTTTTACACTTGCCATTGTGACTAATAACATGTTAGTGCCTACTGAATAATGAATGTACATACACATGTGTTACATACATATATTATCTAAAAAAGCTGATGCAAAATCTCCTTAAAGTTGAATGGCTTTGCAAACTTTGCAACTTATTTTACTCAAGGCAAAAATATAAAACTATACCTAATAAAAATTTATTTTTGTATGTTTTTTCTTTCATTTGGCTTCAAACCAAAAAAATGTCTCTACTTTTCACTATTATGTACACCATTGCCCAACGAATGAACTTAAATGTGTACATATGTATGTATGTATGTATGTACATTTGTTGGCATAGCTAATGCGTAGAGCAACACGTGGCGGCAAGTATGATGATGCCGACACAAAGCGCAAGAATAGCAATTCGGAGAAGGAGGATCCCAGCGAGCAGACGCTTATACATGGCAGTGCGCGTAGTATTAATGCAAATGTTGATACCTCGAATACCTCTAACATGCAGCACCGTCAGCGCAAGCAACGTAGCAACAATAACAATACTACCAGTACAACTACTACTAAGCGAAACAATAGCTGTGATAAAACTGGATGCGATAGTGATTTTCATGCAGAGCATGAGTCTGAAGATTTCAAGGATAGCGGACGCATGATGGAACAGATAAGAATGTCCACGTTTCATGGCAGTCCAGCAATTTCAGCATCAATCGCATCAAACCAAACCGAACAAACAATTTGTGATAATCCACGCAACAATATTACTTCCAATGTCGAGGCAAATGCATCGTGCAACTTGTCTTCTATAGATACTGATGTTACTGTTGGTGAGGTGGCTCCACTGGCTGATCATGAAGGCATGAATAGCCTTAATGTTAGTTGTGCATCCTCATTAGCTGCTGATATTAATGCTGCTGGAACAGGAAATGGCGCGCTTACACCACGGGTTAGGCTAGCAACAAATTACCTATTTCTTGTGTTTTCTTTTGGTCATTTCAAATGTTATTACCAACATCACACCGGCGGTACAGATGCTGAAAGAGTTGCGTTTTTGGTTATTTTCGTTTCCGGAATTTTCTAATAAAGCTTATAAAATTTACGCAAGGACAAAACACTTAAGTTGCTGTACCGTCAATCGGTCGTTTAATATACATACATACATACAAACACAAGCACAAATATTAATCAAAATCATTTATTCATTTCGACTAATTGTTTACTATAATTTTTGTTTTATTATTTTTGCCATAAACTCTAAACATTACGTTATTCACTTTACGTTCTATGTGTTCTATTTGTTTCAACTTGTCTTTTTAAACTGCATCATTAATTAGCACAAATGTATTTATGGTGATTTTCTAACTTGTGAATACTTTGGGATGCCCTAAAATGCATGAACAGATGTCACTTTTGTCCGTCGCATTTGTATGTACGTCCAGTAAATTTTTCGTTTATGCTTGAAATCGCTCAAACTATGTTTACACTAATTAAGAGGCAGATGTTAAATTGAAGATATTTTTTCTTTGTCTTGGCGGGTATTATTAAAACGGATTAATTTCGAAAATTCTCTTCTTTTAATACTGGAAGCCTCGTGGTGTAAACATAGCTTAAGTAACATAAAGTAATTTGTAAGAAGCTGCACGTTTTCACTTTTTTGATTTTTTAAATAAGTACATTTAAAATAATTTATTTTCCTGCTATCTACCATATATAGAGTATTTATATATGTTCGATTCTATTATGCATATATAAAACAAGTATTTTTGTGCTAAAATTTTTTCAGCTGGATCGTGACGTAAATGCAGCGCTTGTACAGGATCCGGAAACTGGTCGTCGTCGTAATGTACAACGTCGGACAGCCACTTATTTCACCATGCGAGTTTTTGCACAGGCCTTTACCATGACATTCCTAGCTGAATGGGGTGATCGTTCACAATTGACTACGATTATTTTGGCCGCTAGTAAGGTTAGTTTAATGCATTCCAATATTTGATATTGTATATATTAAAAAATATATTCCTTGTCAGGATGTCTATGGTGTAATAATTGGCGGCGTACTTGGTCATTGCATCTGCACTGGTTTGGCTGTGATTGGTGGTCGTCTAGTGGCTTCCAAAATCTCCGTGCGAACTGTCACTATAGTGGGAGGCATTGTATTCATTGGATTTGCTGCCTATGCACTCTTAATGCGACCCGATGACCTTTAAAAAAATTATGCGCATACTACTACTCAAAGGCCTGTTGACGACCCAAAGATGAATTTAGTGTTACTTAGTTCTTTAAGAGGAGTAGACAGACATTGCTAAACTGAATTGGTTTATTATTTGAAACTTAGAAACAACTTCAATGGCATTTTAAGATGCCAAAGTGCCTTCTGTGCTTTTCGCGCTAGCCATGACAAAAAAAAATGTATTTGAATTTGATTATTTACCGGGTATTATATTATTTTTCTAGTATTCTTTAATTGCATATTGCTTAAGTACAAAAGTTTTTGTGTATTATTCGTTCTTTTTAAAAACCAATTGTAAAGCTTTGTTGGCTCCTCTAAATAGTTTTTTTTGTTTGGCATTACTTAAAGGAGCTCTGTATATTATTTATGCCAGTTGTGTATTAAATTTAGTAAGTGTTGTACAGAAAAAAATACAGTTTAATAGAAAAGCATTAATTTATTATTATATATATATAATTTATATTCTTCCCTTAGTCAACAACAGAAACCTGTTTAAAATGAAACAAATAACGCACAGCACTTTACTGGACTTACTTCTCTTTAAATGTCATGGGATCGCGATAGATTCCAGTAAACAAAATAGAGCTGGATTTGTGATCGTAAATCAGGAATAAAAACGGATGATTGCATTCAAACTTGGTAGGCTCAATAGGACGAGCCGAACGAAAACTGACCAAAACGGTTGCAGCAGCAGCAGTACTGCCTTCCTCGTCCACTTTGATTTTGGCTACATGCTTGGCATCACCAAATGAGATATTTTGTTCGGTGCTAAAGTCGGCGAAATTTGCACTGCCCTCAAATATTTTGTTAATTCCCATTTTGTTAAGTATCTACAAAAAAGAGAAAAATTACATTTTCAATTTTATTTGGGAATTAATATTAACCACTTACCGGCACGAGTTCTAAGCGCTGTTCAAACTCAAACTTTGGCAGCGACACCTCAATCTCACGGGGCATACCATCTTTCAACGACTGTTCTAAAGTATCGGCATTCAACTTGGACAGTACATGTTCCAGTGCATCAGGAGAGACTGGTGGCAAGATAATGACCATAGAAATTTCAGAATCATCATCCTCTTTGTTAGACGTTCGATACGGCATTTGTAGTACATGAGCGCCCAAGCGTTCATCGGTAGTCAGAAGAAAAGTGCCCTTTTGTTGCATCATGGACACAAATGATACTTTATTGCTGGATGTGTGGAATGGCTTTTGCTCTGTGGACTTAGCATTGAAACGACTAAGCCATTGGCCCTTAAAGTAAGCTGCATTTGCCAAAACTAATTCAGTGCGAGCATCAATGTCGCCAGCAGCCAACATTTCGGGAATTTCGTTATGCGTTACGTTTGCTATCCAGTGGTTAATTTGAAGTCGACACTGGTCTGGATCCTGACGGAAGTTCAGTTGAACAATTTCGTCTTGTAGGCGTGTGTCCAGGCACGATGACAGATGGACATGCTCATCAAAATAGAGACGATCAGCTGAAGCGAACTCTAGTGGCATATTTAGTGCGCGAGTTGCTCTTGTTTGTTTCTCCCAGCGATAAGCAGTACGTACTGTTTCCTTAGATTTTGCCCAGTCAAGATGCAGTACTTTGACAAGCTCTTGTTCTGTCTCACCGCCAGAACCAAAGTAAGCCAAGAGTAATGCATGGTACGTACTGTATGGCGAAAAGAAAATGTTCTCATTCGGCGTGGCTTGGCGTATGGCATCTAGCATTGACACAGTAAACGCTTGCTGGCCACGATACAAATTAATATGCTTTTGCACAGCATCAGGCTCGGGCGCCGTGCAAAGCTCAGCGGTCAACAGGCCTGGAAGCACTATTAGCACTAATGCCAATAACATATGCATACTACGTTAAAGTTATCTGAAAAAAGTATATAATCATAATCATGAGACGACAAATAAAATAATCAAATTTTATGCTCCACTTTTTAGTTGCAAAATATTAATAAATATAAGATATGTATATGGCGTAAAACTAGGGAGCCGCTTCTCTCGAAAACACCGATCCGCCTTCTTTAATAATTTTGGGACATATGTATTATAATATCTATATGCACCCAGTACTTTAATCAAGTTTGCATACTAATATATCCATGTCCTTCTGCCCGTATGAAAGTCTTGATATCAGTGATGGTAAGAGCTGGAGCAACCAAACTTTCAAATTAGAGACCTCATTATTCTATAAAAGAAGTTTTTTGATATCGGGGTTACATTATATAGATTATATAGGTGTTTGAGACGAAGTTTTAGATGGATAATTCGTGTATGAAGATATCGTAGCCAAATTTGGCAACTCGGAAGTTTTCTATACTACCCAAGCACTGTACCAAATTTGATCGGTTGCCTATAGGACCGATCGGCCGAAAAAAGATATTGAAATCAAATTCAGAAGCTACGTACAATCAACACTTAAGCTATTCGTTTAGTTTTAAAATCCCAATGTTTTTAATAATGTTTTTAATGGAGCATACAATACTCGCATGAGGCTCCTCATCTACCGTCACAGATCAGTCTCAATCCCATTGAGCAGTTGACATCTTGTTGGAAAGGCTCAGAGACGAATTAATTTTTAGTAATTTATGAAAATTATTTGAAAAATTTAGTGGAATCAATGCCAAAAAGATTTAACGAAGCTATTAAAGTGAAGGGATTTCACACAAAACATTAATAAAATGTTAAATGCACTCTAAGCCAGTATTATAAGGCATCATGAATTTATGTCATTTTTTAGTTTTTTTTTTTAATTTAATGAAACTTGTTATTAAATTGTTGTTTTTATTTTTGTTAATTGATTAAAAATATATATTTACGAAAAACACATTAGTTTTTGGAAAATTTAAACCATTCACATTATAATAAGTAAAAACGTACATCTTGTAAAATCGCTTGATGTACTATGACTTTTGTGTAACATACCTCTTGGTAAAAATGGTAGAATATTGGGAAACTAGGAATCTGCCAAACGAGGCCGTCGTCCCAGAAAGATGATCGAATTCAATGAATGGTCTCAAACTAGTGAAATGCATGAAAATGCTTAAGTCGTATATTTGGATGAAACAAAGCTGTCAAACAGTTGGGCCACGTAATTGCCGAACAAAGAGCGTATTTTTGGCAAAATAAGGACGTTCCGACATTTCATAGGTGTTGATAATACTTTGATCCATTACAACTTACCAGATGCCAGAGAAGAATTGAAGCGGAGGATTTTTTTTAACACCAAATAAACCCAAATCAGGCATTACGACATATGATTTAATGTAAAAAAGATCGCCTATTTTAAACAAGGGGTCAGTAGCCTATAATACTACCCTATCTTTATGTATTACAGGTACTCAAGCTATATTTATTTATGGCTAAAAAGTCGAGACTGATTAGACAAAAAGCCTTTTATAAATACTAAGTTGAGATGATTACGTAATAAAATTAATAAGGCAAAAGTAGATAATATGGTTTTCTTCAAATAATGGGGTCATTTATAATACGATTGCGTACTTTCGGGACCATAACAAATCATTGTGTGAACTCTGTAGAATAATGCAGTAAAAAATTGTTTTGAGAAAGAAAAAAGTTATTTGCCTCCCCACGTATGAATGCAAGTACACACGTTTTCATGGATGTAAGATTAAGTTTGCTTGGATCATCTTGAAAAAGAGACCAAAAGTGAAAGTTATTCACTGGGCGGGTAATGTGAGCACTCGTTTTCGCAACAACTACACACAAATATGTACACACATATTAGTATTACAACAAAAACCCTGCAGACATCGAAATGTATCATAAAACAATAATTGGCGTTTGTTACTTTTTAGTTACGCATTGTAGAAAACGCAATCAGCCGCAAAAACAAAAACTCTTTCTCAGCTGTTATTTTCATATTATATACACACTACATATGTATGTATATTCGACTACGTCACTAATACGTAATTTTTCAAATGAATAATTTCTGCATAAAAACCCAAAATAAAATTTTTAAAACAGGTTATTACAGAAAGGCTTCTGTGACTCATGAGCCAATGTTTTTTTTTATTTCAACACAGAAAGCTTTGGATTTTTTTGTATACAATTGGCAAAGCTGGTGACAACAATGAAAACCAGTTTTTTGGGGAATTCCGGAGTTAAGCCCTGCGCTTGCGAAGAAAATCAAATATAATTCAGAAATGATTAATATGTGTGATACGAATTTTTATTGCCGTTTCGGTATTTCTAACAACCTTGAACTTTTAGCACTACATACATATGTATGTACATAGTTGCGTACACAATGAGGGACAGTTTTTGCAAAGATTATGAAACATTTTTTGTGATAACAAACATTGTTTATAATGTTTCTTGAAAGCAATTTCGTAACCTTGTCTTTTTAAAAAAGCAACAAATTTTATTTAATTTGTAATTATGTATGTTTGAACTTGCAGCTTTGTATGTACATACAAATATTTTTACACAAGAGGCTTGCACTTCACAAATGTAGTTTTACTACATAAAATGGTTTGCTTTTTCAAAATGTAAAACCAATGAAATGTATACGTAAATCGGTATCCAAAAGGAAGTTAATCACATATAAAGCAATTTACCTTATTTTTAATTGAACAAAAAAAACACGACTGGTTACGAGTTAGCAAACCGTTGGAATGGCATCCAAGTTACGTTCGACAAACCAGGCTTAAGCTTGGAGACTAGACACGAGCAAACGGCCGGTTTATCATTTTCAACAATCAAATGTTGAGTATTGTAAAGCGCACTGTGTTTATTTCGACGTTGCGCAGCACCAATGCAGAAGAAGAAGAAGAAGAAGAAAAGTGTACAGAAATCGCTGCAACGCATTATTGCGGATGGAAAAATGGCTTGAAAAATTATTAAAAGTAGAATTAAATACAAAATAATATGGCAACTCAAAAGCCTGGCGAGTGGGCCACTGCCCTTTTGGCACGTTTTGAAGACCAGGTTTGTTTTTAAACATATTTTCACACTGTTGCGATTGCAATCGTCCTATACTGAAAAAAAGTGTACCTGCTATAGGCAGCTGTTGTTGATTATTGTAGATGTTGAAGAGGGGGGCGGAAGGCAATTGAATGAATGAAGTGAAATAATCAATTAAATGCGTTTTATTGCAGTTGCCAAATAAAATCGGACCCTATGGAACTCAGGCGCGCATGAGCCAGGACCAGTTGATAACATGTCTAATACACATTTCGAGGTATCGCTTTTCCTTAGTTATATCTGGATTGACCAAAATGCTGCAGCGCGTTAATGAACCTGTAAGTGGGAAATAGTGAAACAATGCCTTAAATACAACGTTATATTCTACGCTTTTAACAGGCCCTGCAAAATCGACATGAGCCCGAACGGTATTTTGAGTCTCTGGTTATAATACTGACCACACTCGAACGTTGCTTGACTAACCAGACCAAGGACACTGCACGCTTTGAAGAGGCAATGAATGTTAAACTATTACTGAGAGAAATTTCGCAGTTCATTGATGTACAAAGCGATAGCAATCCTAATGCTGCACAACTAAGAGCCCTTGCTTCTAAAGTTCTCTTTGCATTATCTCAAAATCATTTCTCAGCGGTATTTAATCGCATATCTGCACGTATTCAAGAGTTAACATCATGTTCAGAAGAAAATCCCGATTACAATGATATCGAATTGATACAGCATATTGATATGGACATGATCAAGCTAACAAAGCTATTACAAGGTAAACTCATTTATGCCTTTATATAATAGTATGTTAATGCTACATTATTTTTCTATCAAAGAAACCATTACAAAATTTCGGTGTAAACGTGCACCCCCGCTTATTTTGCTGTATTCATTGGAGAAAGCCATTTGGAATTGGATTGAATATCATCCGCAAGAGTTTCAGGACTTGCAGCGGGGAACAAATCGAGACATTTCAACGTATGTTGTAATTTGAAGTAAATAGAAGGCATTTTCTTATACAATTTTTTTTAAACAGTTGCTGGGAACCGTTACTGGACTTTGTGGAATATTTTAAAACAGAAAACAAGAAAAGTAAAACATTGGTATGGCCACTTCAGATGCTGCTTCTTATACTTAATCCATCCAGTCTGGAAGCTACTGTAAATGAGCTGCAACAGTCCGAGAAAGAAAAGGAAAAGGAAAAAGTTCAATCAAAGTCCACACAGTCTACTTCGCGTGATAAGGATTTCTCTGCCAAGCAATTCATAGAGGGCATAAAACGTGGTCTGGGACCGCATTCACCATCCAAGCAAGTTACCGAATCGTCAGCCATAGCATGTGTCAAACTTTGTAAAGCTTCCACCTACATCAATATCAATGACTCCAACAACGTCATTTTTAAACTAGTGCAGTACATTATGAACGACTTAAAGGCATTACTTTTTAATCCTGTTAAGCCATTTTCGAGAGGCCAAGGCAATAACTTTGCAGATATTGAGTTAATGATTGATTGCTGGGTTTCGTGTTTTCGCATTAATCCCCACAACATTGAAGCTCTTAAAGTGTGTCTGAATCTGTCTTCGCCACAGGCTTATCACTTTGTTATTGTCTGCTCGTTGCTACGGTTTGTAAACATTAAAAAAGCATTTGCACCTATTTGTCACAATAATGTTCCCTATTTTCAGTTTGGCACATATTTACGTGGATTTTCGACTCCAAAATAAAAATACCTTTCGTGTCGTAAATCAGCCTCGTCTACCTTGGTGGCCCCAAACCGATGTAGTCCACTATCGTTCAGCTGAACTGCGGGCATTATTCACTGACACCCTAAACAAAGCGACCCAGGGTTATATTGGTAGGACATTGATTACCGAAAAATAATAAGTTTTTCAACAAAGGATTTTATTATTAATCTTAGCACATACCCCATTGCGAATGATAACCTCACTTACTTTAAAATCAAAAGACACCCAAAGAGGACTTACTCGTCCCGAAGAAGGACCCGCTCATAAAATGTTGTTGCTATTACTCGTGCGACTTATTCATGCCGATCCGACATTATTATTAAACGTAAGGATCTAAAGTTTCAAATTAACATATTCTTTTAAAACATTATTTTGTTTCCAGACCCAAGGCAAAGTAGCGCATGAGGTACAAAGCTCCACGTTGGAACTTATTAATGGTCTTGTTAGTTTAGTCCATCAAACAACTATGCCTGATGTTGCACAAGAGGCTATGGAAGCATTGCTTGCCTTGCATGCCCCTGAAAAAATCGAAGTATGGAATCCTGAAGCTCCAATCAACACCTTTTGGGATGTCAGTTCACAGGTGTTGTTCTCAATATCGCAAAAGTTAATACAGCACCAAATTGCAAACTTTACGGATGTTTTGAAATGGCTTCGCGAGATACTAATTTGTCGCAATACCTTCTTGCAACGCCACAAGGACTACGCGCATGTTGGCAGTCAGATTGCAATTTGCAAGCAAGCACACATAAAAATGGAAGTAGTTTTCTTTATGTATCTGTGGTCGGTAGATTTGGATGTGGTGCTAACATCGCTGTCATGCTTTGGTTTACTTTGTGAAGCAGCTGAAATCTGTTGCAGTTCCGATGAGTTGACCGTTGGCTTTATTATGCCAAATTATCATATTTACCAAGAGCTCGCGCAGCTTTCGTCATGTAAGTAAATTGTGATTGGTGAGCAGTTTCCTTTACTGAACTTCGTATCGCATTACAGCTGGAACCGATACTCGTATTTGCTTCCTCGAAAACAATCATGGTCGCCTTACTCTGCAAAAGCGCATCATGACTCTATTACGAAAAATTGAGCACTGCGTTCATGGCGTACAACCAGCCTGGGAGGAAACATTTCGCAATTGGGAAGTGACTAGCAAAGTACTGCAGACGTATCCGAAATGCAAAAGTGAAGATGGTCAAGCCGAAATTTTTCATCGTGGCATGGGTAAACGTCGTGCCAGTCATCAAAGTTCTGAACATGATCTAGAGGAGCAAATTAACGAGTGGGCCAATATGACTTGGTTTCTTTTGGCACTTGGTGGTGTGTGCTTGCAGAAACGAAATTGTAGCCGTCAAATTTTGTTGCAGCAATCCCAAAACAACTCGTCAGTGGGTTCTTTGGCACAACACTCGCTATATTCTAGTTCGACAAGCTCAGGCCACGGTTCCTTGCACCCAAGTACTATTTCTTTATCCACTATACCAGCAGTCCCGCCACAGGACGTAACTTATTGCCCAGTAACTCAGTAAGTATTCGCATCCTTTGAATTATTCGTGGAAAATTGATTGTAATTATTATTTGTGATATCTGAATGTACTCTTATATAGGTTTGTAGGACAACTACTACGATTGTTGGTGTGCAGTAATGAAAAGATTGGCTTAAACATTCAAAAGAACGTAAAGGAACTTGTTGGGGAAAAAATGTCCACACAACTTTACCCAATACTCTTTGATCAGATACGCTCTATAGTCGAAAAATTTTTTGATCAACAAGGTCAAGTTAACGTCACGGACATAAACACACAGTTTATTGAGCACACCATTTTTATAATGAAGTCAATACTTGATCCGAAAGTGAACAAAGATCCAAACAATGAGCAGCCGTCGTCATCGGAGCATTTGGGCGTGACAAGCATTGAAGGCATGATGCTTGGTATTGTACGCTACGTACGCCACCTAGATATGACAGTCTTTGCCATTCGTATTAAGACAAAACTATGCCAGTTAGTAGAAGTTATGATGAAGCGTCGTGATGATTTGGCCTTTCGACAGGAGATGAAATTCCGTAATAAACTAGTCGAATATCTTACAGATTGGGTAATGGGCACATCACATCAAATAGCGCCACCCAGCTCAGCAGATGCTTCAATACTAACCAACACTTCGCTCATTTTCCGTGACCTTGATCAAGCGTGCATGGAGGCTGTGGCGGCGCTTTTGCGCGGTTTGCCTCTGCAGCCGGAGGAATCCGATCGCGGTGATCTAATGGACGCAAAAAGCGCGCTTTTCCTTAAGTACTTCACATTGTTTATGAATTTGCTTAATGACTGCATTGACAGTTCTGAGGCGGAAAAGGAGCTGAACAGTACACCTTTAATGCCACCAAGGCCACGCATGGCTGCAGGCAAACTTACAGCATTGAGAAATGCTACCATACAAGCCATGTCGAATTTATTGGGCGCTAATATAGATTCAGGCCTTATGCATTCCATTGATCTTGGTTATAACTCGGATTTGCAAACCCGCGCAGCGTTCATGGAGGTACTAACACAAATTCTGCAACAAGGCACTGAATTTGATACACTTGCCGAAACTGTTTTAGCCGATCGCTTTGAACAACTAGTTCAGCTGGTCACAATGATAAGCGACAAGGGTGAGCTGCCGATAGCTATGGCATTGGCAAATGTGGTCACAACAGCGCAGATGGATGAACTTGCAAGGGTGTTGGTAACATTATTCGACGCAAAACATTTGTTGTCGCCACTTCTATGGAATATGTTTTATCGCGAAGTTGAGGTTTCGGACTGTATGCAGACCTTATTCCGAGGCAATTCCCTTGGCAGCAAGATAATGGCCTTTTGTTTTAAGATATATGGCGCTAGCTATTTGCAGATGTTACTTGAACCACTTATCAGACCCTTGCTTGAAGATGTAGAGTGTACCTGTTTTGAGGTGGATCCTTCGAGATTGGAACCCACTGATGATATCGAACAAAATCGAAATAATTTAATAGCTTTGACCCAAAAAGTGTTTGATGCTATTATAAACTCGTCTGATCGTTTTCCGCCGCAATTGCGTTCGATGTGTCACTGTCTGTATCAGGTGTTAAGCAAGCGTTTTCCTAATTTACTGCAAAACAATATTGGCGCCGTTGGAACAGTCATCTTTTTGCGATTCATAAATCCTGCTATAGGTAAGCAATATATATATACTTAACTTTTTACATTTATATTTATTTTCTTGTTTACTTACAGTCTCGCCGCAGGAGCTTGGTATTGTAGGAAAAGAAGTGCCCAGTTCGGCAAAACGAGGACTTATGCTCATGTCGAAAATATTGCAGAATATAGCAAACCATGTGGAGTTCTCAAAAGAGCAGCATATGCTTTGTTTTAACGACTTTCTGCGCGATCATTTCGAAGCCGGCCGTCGATTTTTTATACAAATTGCTTCTGACTGCGAGACTGTTGACCAAACGTCGCATAGCATGAGCTTCATATCCGACGCTAATGTATTGGCCTTACATCGTTTACTGTGGACACATCAAGAGAAAATTGGTGACTACCTTTCAAGCAGTCGTGACCACAAGGCTGTAGGACGACGACCATTTGATAAAATGGCAACATTACTGGCGTATTTAGGGCCCCCAGAACATAAACCTATTGATTCACATATGATGTTTAGCTCCTATGCGCGTTGGAGCTCAATTGACATGTCCTCCACGAACTTTGAAGAGATTATGGTTAAGCACCAAATGCATGAAGAGTTTAAAACTCTAAAGTCAATGAATATATTTTATCAAGCTGGCACAAGCAAGTCGGGATATCCAGTTTTCTACTACATAGCGAGACGCTACAAGTAAACAATAGTACAATTATCTATCTTTTAAATATTAACTCTTACTTTTTTTTCAGAATTGGTGAAACTAATGGAGATCTGCTCATTTACCATGTCATCTTAACACTAAAACCCTTCTGCCACTCACCATTTGAGGTAGTTATTGACTTTACGCACACCTGTTCAGATAACCGATTCCGTACAGAGTTCCTGCAAAAGTGGTTTTATGTATTACCAACCGTAGCCTATGAAAACGTCCATGCAGTTTATATATACAATTGCAATTCATGGGTGCGCGAATATACCAAATTCCATGACCGAATTCTTGCACCCCTTAAAGGAAATCGCAAATTAGTTTTTCTTGAATCACCCAACAAGTTGAGTGATTTTATTGATGCTGAGCAGCAGAAATTGCCAGGGGCCACTCTTTCACTAGATGAAGATCTAAAGGTTTTTAGCAATGCTCTTAAGCTAAGCCACAAGGATACCAAAGTGGCGATTAAAGTTGGCCCAACAGCATTGCAAATAACTTCTGCCGAAAAAACTAAAGTTCTGGCCCACTCCGTGCTACTTAATGATGTGTATTATGCTTCTGAGATTGAGGAAGTCTGTTTAGTGGATGATAACCAATTTACACTGTCTATTACTAACGAAAGTGGCCAATTAAGTTTCATACATAACGATTGCGACAACATTGTGCAGGCCATCATACACATAAGAAACCGTTGGGAGCTTAGCCAGCCGGACTCGGTGACCGTGCATCAAAAAATACGACCAAAGGACGTGCCGGGCACACTTTTGAACATGGCCTTGTTAAACTTGGGATCATCTGATCCAAATTTACGAACAGCAGCCTACAATTTGCTATGTGCTCTTACTGCTACCTTTGATCTAAAAATTGAAGGTCAATTATTGGAAACGCAGGGATTGTGCATACCTTCAAATAATACAATATTTATCAAGTCCGTCAGCGAAAAGCTGGCTACAAATGAACCTCATCTAACCCTAGAGTTTCTAGAGGAGTCTATACAAGGATTTCAGCGCAGTACTATAGAGTTAAAACATTTGTGTCTCGAATACATGACGCCTTGGCTAAAAAATCTTGTAAAATTTTGCAAATCCAATGATGACGCCAAAAAGCTTAAAGTCTCACAGATTTTGGATAAGCTAATTTGCCTTACAATCGATCAAAAAGAAATGTATCCTTCAGTTCAGGCGAAAATATGGGGCTCAATTGGACAAATACCAGAATTGATTGACATGGTGCTGGATAACTTTTTGCACAAATCTATAACATATGGGTTGGGCTCGCCTCAAGTAGAAATTATGGCCGACACAGCTGTAGCACTAGCTTCTGCAAACGTACAACTTGTCTCGAAGAAGGTTATCACACGAATGTGCCGAGTTATGGACAAGTCTTGTACGAACCCTACCCAGTACTTAGAGCAGCACATGATGTGGGACGACATAGCAATACTTGGTCGTTACTTACTTATGTTGTCGTTTAATAATTGTCTAGATGTTGCAACCCACTTGCCGTATCTCTTCCACACCATTACATTTTTGGTATGCTCGGGATCGTTGTCTATGCGCGCTTCCACCCATGGCCTGGTTATAAATATTATACATTCGCTTTGCACCTGCACAAAACCTTCGTTCTCGGAGGAAGCTCAGCGTGTTCTGCGCCTATCGCTTGATGAATTCTCGTTGCCAAAATTCTACTTACTTTTCGGAATAAGCAAAGTAAAGTCGGCTGCAGTTACGGCCTTTCGTTCCAGCTGCCGTCATCCAACCGACAAGTGGTTGGGCAATGAACGTGTCACACAACCTCTGCCCGCTGATCGTGAAAGGCTTTCTTTGCCTTCGCTAGAGGTGATTACTGACGCTTTGCTGGAAATCATGGAGGCTTGCTTGTGCGATGTACCTGACTGTGAGTGGTTGCACACGTGGACCTCGTTGGCTCGAAGTTTTGCTTTCTGTTATAATCCTGCATTGCAGCCACGAGCACTGATTGTCTATGGTTGCATAAGCAAAAGCGTAACAGATCACGAGGTCAAACAATTGTTAAGAATTTTAGTCAAAGCTTTGGAGTCGTTCAATGATATAATTTTAATTGAGGCTTTGGTCATGTGCTTAACTCGGATACAACCACTGCTGCGACCTGAATCACCAATTCACCGTGCACTCTTTTGGGTAGCCATTTCTGTTTTGCAGCTAGATGAAGTTACCTTGTATGGTGCTGGTTTGGCTTTGCTAGAGCAAAACTTGCATACGTTAAAGTCACAAGGATGCTTCGACAGAAGGGAAACCATAGCCGAGGTTATGATGCAAACTCGGGAAAAACTGGAGTGGCACTTTAAGCAGTTAGATCATGCTGTGGGCTTGTCATTTCGTAGCAACTTTCATTTTGCACTTGTGGGTCATCTTATTAAAGTAAGTGTATAAATTGTTTAAAGCGACGTGGTGTAATGGTACTTTACATTTCGTTAGGGTTTCCGGCACCCAACACCCACCACTGTTTCACGGACCTCTCGAGTTTTAACCATGTTGCTGGGCATTATAGCAAAACCCTTACATCGCGACAAGTTTGAGGTAACGCCCGATAGTGTGGCTTACTTGACAGCTTTAGTAGCAGTTTCTGAAGAAGTACGCTCCCGTTGTCATGTCAAACATGCGCTTCCACGTTGGCCAGCTGATCTCATGGGAAGTGTAGACAACGGAGAACTTGGAAATGGCGTACAAGCGGTAAAATAATAATATACTGCTGTGTAAGCATAAATCTATAAAAATATGTTTTTAGATGGGACAACCGTTAGCGCGCCGTCAGAAGAGTTGGGATATCTTGGATCAATCGGCTCTTCAATTTGCGCGTCATCATAAAGTTCCTACACTTCAAGTAAGTTGGCAAGCAAAGCATTAAACTGTGATTTTGTTTTTTTTTTTATATAAACATTATTTCGATTGATTTTACGAAAGTCATACAAACCAAGAAAAAACCTACAGTCGGCGATCCCGAATGTATTTAAATACACTGTATTTTAGAAGTGTGTCGATATCAATGAAATTTGTAAACTTTTTAATTTTCACAGTTTTCAGCCAACCATTTTACAACATTTAATGTTTAGGACAAGAGAGAACCAAATTTTTTGTTTACAACTATTAATAAAATTGTCTGAGAAAATCCATTTGTTATGATCCGATTAATTAATCTTAAATAGCTTCTGCCCAATTGATAAACAAAAACACTAAAAAAAAATGGGGTTTCTCCTAAACACAATATATATTCGCTTAAACCATAAAAAAGTTTAAAAGTTCTTGGTTACTTTTGTATTCCTAAATATTAAAATTTATATATGTATACAGTATAGACTATTTATCTTGGCTCTGTATTTTATCAACTCTATCAATATACGCTTTTGCATAACTAATAATTGTTCAATCATTTTTTCTTATCTCTTTTTATGTTTGTATTATCAATAAAAACGTAACATATTTCACAATATAATCGTATATATTGCCTGCTGACTCTTACATCTGATTGGTGCTTGTAACTTTCATCAAAACAAAAAAAAAAAACAAAATTAAATATGCTAATTAATATATATTTTTATACATCACAAAATCTAATACTACTACTATTACTAATTAAACGCATGAACAAATCCTTTTCTTGAAATTATTTGATTTATATATGCGAATATAAAAATGATCACTTTTTAAAAACACGACAAAACATGAATAGAATGCGCGAGTTTTATTTAAAACTCAACGTTCCTTCTCGGTACCAACAACCAAAGATCCAAATAATGCGACTGGCATCGAAGAACGTCAGGTATATCTTGTAAAATCACTCTCTCTACTATTTATTTGCTTAGTCTAACCTACTAATCTAATACAAGGACACCATTTAGTAGATGCATTAAAATTGAACGCTAACACAATAAAGCATAGCTAGCAAGATAGGTCTTTAATGTGTTTTTTCTTTAAATTTTTACAACTCAGCATGATATAAATGTTCCTTTACCTCACTGAACAAACCCGCACTTTCTAACATTCATTTATTTAGTTTGTATATATCAGTTTAAAAAAACTTTATGTAAAAAGGATCTTGGTGTAAAATTTTTACGACTTTAAAATGTTTAATATTTATGCTAAAACATTTTCATATTGCTATTTTTAAACAGGAACGCGGTTCACGTTCATCGGTGTCCAATGAGTCGAACGTTTTACTAGATCCTGAGGTACTGCCTGATCTCTCTATACAGGCTTTGGTTCTAACAGTATTGGCTACATTAGTAAAGTATTCATCCGATGAAAGTGAAACGAGAGTGCTTTATCAGTATTTGGCCGAGGGATCTGTAGTCTTCCCCAAAGTGTTTCCAGTCATGTAAGTATTTGGTTATTTGACAATGAATTATGCACATAAATATTTACGAACATATTTATTTTTCAGTCACTCCTTGTTGGATCAAAAAATAAATAACATACTATCAGTCTCCCATGATCAGGTTGTCCTAAACTCTGTGCAAAACATAATTCAAAATATGCTAGCTAGTGAGGATCCCTCGCAGCAGCAGTTGCATTTCTTACAGAGCTGTGGTTTCGGTGGGCTTTGGCGTTTTGCCGGACCCTTTACTAAGGTAACAATTTCATCTTCTTCAAAACTAACTGAAAATGTGAATTGTGTATTTTTCGTTGTGCAGTACAACATGATGGGAGAATCGTCAGAATTATTTGTAAACTGTTTGGAGGCTATGGTGGAAACTTGTTTACCAGGTGACGAGACTGTTCCGGTACCACCTTCACCCCGCCCATACAATTTAAGTTCCAGCTTAAGCAGTCTCACCTTGGGCTCACCCACTGATAAAGGTATGCCATGCGCCATTATCAAATGGCGTAAGTTGATTTTTAAGTAGTTTATGTTTGGCACTCTTATGCAACTAACTATTGTGTCAACTAATAGTTAGACATGCCTAAATGTTCTCTTTTTCACTTTTATTCCCTTAAATGTACAATTATATAGCATTCTCATCGGAATCATTAGATTTTTATGATAACTGCGCGGGCAGCGTCAGTTCGCTACGTCGTGCATCACACAGCAAAACTCGCGTTAAGCATCGAATTAATGAGAGCCCATCACATTAAAAACATAGAATTTTTTTTTAATACAATATTCACTTAAAACGATTAATAAACTAATCGAACAAGCACAAACTAAACGTAGAACATTTTGATGTGAAAAGCGCATCATCCATTGTTGATGTTATTTAAAAAAAAATACTACGTACATTTCATTAAAATTTTAAAGTAACAAACGAAGTACCTAAAAAAAAATTGAAAACAAAAATAGTGTTTTTTTGTAATATGTATTTATTTACAAACAAATCATTTATTATGAGTCAAATAACTGTAATATTTTTACACTTTGTATTAAATTGTTAATACTGTTTGTTATTTTGTTATATAAACATAACCAACGCATGTTTGTTAAATTGGCTCAGAAATATTCGTTAAAAAGGCAAATTATAAAATAATAAGTTCACAAATTTTATATTTAAGTAGTAGCATAATTTTCATATTCATACCGCATAACCGAAGAATATTAAGTAATACTGCTTCGATGACATGACTTTGTAGTGTACTGTATATTCCTTGGTGCAACTTTTTTGCATGTGAATTCTTAGTGTATTAGATACATTTACGTAAAAAGCTTATAGATAACAGAATATTGCGATTGGCTATAAACATATAAAAAATATTTGAAAGACAACTAACACACTTTAATAGTTACAAAAAACAGTCCAAAATTAGAATGCTTACATACATATATGTGTTTCTAATGGCTCAATGTTTAAACTTTAACAATTTAAAATTTTTTGGCATTTTTTCTATTTGTTTTCTATATTTTTACCAATTTGTTTTTTTTTCAGCTGCATGAATAACCACAACAGGTTCGCGCACTAGACGTAACATGTTAAGACAAAAAGTAATGTGGTTTTTTAATCTATTTAGAAAGTGTATTTGAAAACGTTAAATTTAAGTGAAACTACCGCAAACAGAAGTACATATATATTTTTCACAAAACTGTCTATAAATTTTTATGAAAAGCAACCAAATACAGTGACCAGCGCTTTTATACTGTATGCATATTGTGTAATACTATCTCTATGAATGATTTATAAAATTCAACAGAATTCATAAAAAAATGTAAATCTAGTTTATAATTTCTATGTTATTGCATATTATGTTTAGAAAGACGCAGCAAAGCGCAGGGTCGTGTATAGATTTCTACAGGGCTCTATTTACTTCAGCTTTTTCTATCATCTAACCCCCAAAAGTGGCCATTAAACCTTGTCTTCTATACGAAATACTTTGCTTTGATTGTTTGGATGTTAAGTACGCCAGTTCTTATTCTTATTCAATAAGTGTACTGTTAAAAAGTAAAAGTAAACGCAACAAATAGTTTTAATGTAACAATGTCTACAAAAGAACTTAGATCGAAAAATTAAGTTCTCTTCTGTACAAAGTCGTTACAATACTTTTTTTTTATAGCTTTATACGAGATAATTTTATTCAAAAAAATATTTTCTCTAAAATGCACAAGTATTTTGACGTCGTCATCATTTATTTTTCTGTTTAGATTTGACGATTCACATTTCACATAGAAAAGAATTTTGTGTGGGGTACCGTCCAATCATAGTGAGTCTGTTGCGGGAGTTGAGTAACTAACAGCTAGCAAAACACCCTATAAACTAAAAACAATGCTGTGAAGAGTTGGAATGTAATTGTAAACGGGTTAATCTCATTATCAAATTTCATTGAGTAGTATCGAATACCTAAACGTTATTCTTTCTTTTTTGTCAACAAATTTTTTTTATCGCATTTAAAGGATTTTCTATTTTGCTTAAAACTTTAAAGTGAAGAAGTATTAAACTAAACAATAAGAACAAGATCGAATTTAAATTATTTTTATACATATGTATTTATTTATTGCATTTTATTATTTACAAATCTCATTAAAATATGTTTTAAAAGTGGTACGAAAAAAATCATGTGGCCCAAAAAATTATTGTTTTATGTACTTATAGTAAAAAAGCGCTTTAAGAGAAAGAGAGCTTAATTTTTCTACGAAGTTATAGCGAACAAATACGCACATTATATTGAACACCAAAAAACATATATTTATAAAATGTTTGTCCACTACTATCGTAAATTTAGAATTAAGTGTAGCAAAATGCTTTAAAAATATTATAATAATCTTAGAAGCGTTATACATCAGTACCTCGTATTGAAATCGAATTAATCAATTTATCATCTTGAACAAGCAACGATTTATTATGTTTTCCTTTAAATAATGCAAAACAAAAGCTTCAAATTAAATAATATATGAATGTTAAATGTATGTAAATTAAGATCAAGAATTTATTGTTTCGCACAAAACTTGTTAATTGTATCCGTACTTTAAAGCTAAATAACATATTCTAAAAGCATAGCTGTCCACAGATATTGTAAACATTTTGCTTTTAAATTGTATCCTGTGCTCCATAAAGACAAGTCTTAAACCGTCTTAACCAAGAAATCCTACTTATATTTATAAGTATTTGAGCGATTTTTGTATAATTTTCCTGGTTTTAGAATAATTCAGTGATTTATAAATATTATACGAAATTTAGAAAAACATTTTCAAAAATAGAGTTGAAGTTTTTAAATCCACCGTGATTGAATTCAGGCCTCATCTTTTAAGAAACTTTGAAAAGTGTAACATCGCTAAAAAGGCAGGGCATACGAAGTGAACGCGAGGTCGCCAATTCTATTCCGTCGCTCCAGCAGTTACAGGAGTCCGCCATTAAAAAAGTCATTAAATGTATCGAAATTCGAATTCCTTTTTTTTGTTTTGGGCACAGGATATTAAAATGTGTTGAACTTTTCATATATATTTTAAGCAATGTTAATGTTTTTAAATGTAATAAAAAAATCATAAAAATTTTACGTCTTTGAATCTTCATATGAAATTTTCAGATATCACAGATTCTTTTTATAACCTTTATCTTTAGTTAGACAGGATATATTAAGTTTATGCAACCCGAAAGTGTATGGAAATATGTTAAAATGATTTTTTAATTTAGAGCACCACTTCCCAAAGTCAAACCAGTTTTTAATAAACTTGTCTAGGCGAATTGAGGTTTATAGATTCTAAAATTTACGAAAATCAATTTTAAATTCATAAATAAAGATTATTTTTTTTTTTTTTGTTGGTTGATTTTTTGGAACCTGGTACAACAATCAATGCGGATCGTTACTGCGAAGTTTTAAATAAGCTTAACAAAGCCATCAGACGAAAACGTCCAGGAAAATTATCCAAAAAAATCTTACTCTTTCATGATAATGCACGGCCTCATTCTGCTCAAAAAACGAGAACTTTATTGGAAAAATTCAAATGGGATATTTTCGATCACCCACCCTCTCTCCGGATCTCGCACCAAGTGGGCAGCATTTTGTTTCAAACGAAGAAGTCCAAACATCTGTCAAATTATGGCTCCAAAAAACAGGACACGTTTTTTTTAAAAGAAGGTTTTTATAAACTCTATAACAGATACGAAAAATGTATTCAAGTCGAAGGTGAGTATGTAGAAAAATAGTTTGTGAGTCAAATAATTAATAAATATTCATTTTGTAACCTAAAAATTTGTTTGTACTTTTTTTTAAAATTAGGGAAACTTCATTTTTGAATACCCCTCGTATAACATTTTAATAAATGATGAAAATGCAAGTAAAAATAATAAGATCCAAGATCCTAACCCTTAGTACTAAAAAAAATATGTTAATTAGTCAGAGCAGTGTGCGATTTTTGAGCATTGCATTGCACCGAACCCACTTTCCTAAAAAAGTATTTTATATTGAAACTTTAATTCACATGAGTTTAATGAAACAAAGTAGAAAATGGCTGCAGTTTATAGGAAAGTGGGGTAAAATAAACAATTTATTATCCATATTTTTTTAAAAAGATTTTAACGATTTTATGTTCTGCCAAAAATTCATCTGCATACGCTGCACAAATCTATAATACCCTTGACCCAATGGTTTCATTGTATAAATCAACCCCGCTACAAACAATCTAAAATCTTTCGTGTACTATGTCGAAATTTCATCCCAAAAACTGCAAAACCGAGCAGGTGAATTACGTCAAAGGCCTACCTAAACAAGCAAACAATCAAGTGCGCCTGTATGTACACATATACATGTATTTGTGTGCACATACTTATGCATAAAAACACAAACATATGGATGTCTGGAGCCAACAACCCTGCCGGCGTATGACCGGCACAATACTTGTGGGAATGCCTGAAGTAAACTTTCTCACGATGCGCGGGCAGTCGGCACAACGTTTGCAAGTGGACGGGAGGTCGTGGTAGTTGCTTGTGCTACTGAGCGTGCGTAAATGTAACGTAATGTCGCGTCGGAGAGGAAATGGGCTCTGGTTGAAGAGGAAGAGCAATTGTAATCTTAAAGGGGGAATAGAGCACAATCCAATGGAAGCGAGCGGGGCGCACGTGTACCATGTGTGCGCCGAGCGCTGCAGGTCGAGGTCGTGTCGGTTGCGCCGGCGATTGGTGCCACAAGAGACAAAGAGAGAGCGAGAGAGAGAGAGAGTTTCGTGCCATTGAGAGAACGTGTTATACGGTACATATTGGGCTTTGTAAGGTGCTCTTTTGGTACATTTTTATACACTTTATAGTATCAAATAAAAAGTCTAACTATTTTGCTATGCCGTTTGTGGCGGATAGTAGTAGCGAATAGTTTTAGACTTTTTGAATAATAACAGGGTTATGTCAGTTGTTGGAATGCTAATGGTAATTTCCGAAGTAGGTTGTTAGGTAGGTTCCGAATACGGAGTCAGAATTGGCTCATCACATCAGAATTTTGTGATATTTGAGGTTATGCATTCGGAAAACAGAGTTTTTCCTGCTTTTGAGGTTATCTGCAGGGTACATAAAATTTTTATGGTCTGTCTTTCAAGTTACATCATTTAGTATCACTCTTAAAGTTAATTTTAAGAGTCGAAAAGATCAATTACGATTGCTGAGATATTATTAGTCGTAGAAAAGTGATGGAAGACTCATTTTGCAGATAATTTCAAGCACTTTAAAAAAATATATGAGTTAAGTTTCCAAAAAAAACTGCCTGTTTTAAGATATTTGCAAATTATTCGAAAAACACAATTTTCGACTTTTAAGTTTCAGCAGGCATTGCGCTTGAAGCAGCTACCCTACAACGTTAACTGAAGTCTTGATTGATAAATAATTTTATTTGTAACAATATCGACCTATAAACTAAGACTCAAAGTGTGATAAAAAAAAATTTCATAAAAACTGTACCAACATATACTGTCAGGTATATTGCCCCCCCTAATTACAAATATGAATATATATATTGACTTAGGACAAGGTTGATCCCTGAAAGTTTAATCCATTAAATATTTTTTTTCCAATAAACGTTATTTTTTGAGACTTCGTTTACTATAATAAACAGGTGTATACTCTTACATCAAAAAGATTTTTGATCTTTTTATACTATAACTTAAACAATAATTCAATTCTATAAAGTTAAAAAGTTTACAAATCGGACTAGAGAAGTGGATTAGTTCCCCGATATTTGTCATCGCTGAATTTAAAAAAAAAAATGTATTTTATATAACATAAGGACGACTGAACCACTGGTTGGGTATCCTGTTGTCGTCACTACTCGGAGAGTAGCATATTTTTTATTATAGAACACGTGCAGCAGCAGCGAGTAAATCTTTCGAACAGCCAAGAGCGAAATCATGTTGCTCTTCTTCATCAGCATTGGCTTTGTTGTTGTTACTGTTTTGGTTGACTCGCGTGTTCGAAGTTAGGGGAGGATTTTGCAAGTGTAGGGGCTATGCTACAAAAAGGATCAGTTTACCTTAGAGGAGATCATTTCTCAAGTGACTACCGTGCAGTGCAGCAGCACTTATTAGCTACGCAGACGAGTTTACTTTTTTAAACCAAAACTAAATCACATAATGGCTGTTGAGGGGCATCGTTTCATGACCAAAACACAACATTATCGAAAAGTTACTAAACCTTTGCTGGAGCGCAAACGACGCGCTCGTATGAATCTTTATTTGGACGAACTCAAAGACCTTATCGTGGATACCATGGACACTCAGGGCGAGCAGGTTAATAAGCTTGAGAAGGCCGATATACTTGAGCTAACTGTCAACTACCTTAAGTCGCAGCAGCGGCTACGCGAAGTGAACGGATGCTCTAATAATTTATCTAAGGCGGCACACGCAGACACGACGCCACAATTGAACATTGAAAAATTTCGTGCGGGATACACACAAGCAGCCTATGAGGTCTCCCAAATTTTCTCAACCCTGCCCGATTTGAATTTTAAATTTGGAACGCATTTGATGAAACAATTGGGTCAACAATTAAAGGAGATAAAACCACAAATGCCGCACAGTCCGACCGTATGCGAAGGGCATAGCGAAACTTTTCATCTAACGGAGCAACAAAAATTTTCAACTGTTGAGGAAAAGGCGGCTGCAGAGGATATTGACAAGAGTGAAGATGTTTGGCGTCCCTGGTAAGTGGGTGGAGTAACTTACGGAAGTTGGTCAAAACCATAGATACCCGTGCTGTATTATAATTTTATGGTACTTATTCAGCTTTATTACCGTCACCGTAAAACATTTATATTAGTTTATAAGATGTGCAGATAAATTGTTAGCTTTAATGTTTATTTTTGACTCTTTTAAGACCTTAGCTTTATCCATTTATTATGTGATGTTTCTGTGATAGTTTTTAAGTGCGTTTAACATTTACATATATTTTTTACCCTTAGCAATGTCCATCAGCTTTACCATACGTAGATTTATTTTAAATTATGCTACTTATATATTGGATTTTAACTTTTGTATCAGCTAAAATTTTAGTTTTTATTATGCCAAGGGTAAAAAATATTCTGACGTCGGCTTTTCCGGTTGTCGACTACAGCGTTGTTTTGATCTCCTGATATGCATAGTTTAGAGTTTACTAAATATAATAATCATAATGAGCTTCCCTTTAAATAAATGTATTTTTGTATCATAAGAAATAAAATTACAAAAAATAAACCGATTAATTTAAGAAAAAACGAACTTTTATTTATCAAACACGAGATATGTACATATGTTACTTATTGTAATAGTCAGCCCTCTTCCCTCAGTATTGAAAGTATTGGAAAGACAAATCACAATACCTTTGAACAGTTGCATCTTGGTACGGACCACATAGTCAAAGCGTTTGAAGATCGGAAGTACTGCAATGGAGTTTTTCTGTACACACATGCCCAGATGTGGGATCATGAGCCCCAGAAAGTTTCCTCATCTATGACATATTCATGGACAACATTTCTGTGAAGCAATATGGGAAATTATGCTTCTGGCTGGTTAAGGTGACGCTGTTTACGATCTTTACTCGGCTTGTTACTACTTAACCCTGGATGCAATTAGGGTGTATCTATTACGGATTGTAGGCAAACTTCAATGCAGTATTCACATTTGGGGTACCAAATCTTCAATCATACCAAATAAATCTGTGTACCAAGAACTCTGTGTTCTTTTTGGCGATTGGTGGCTTCAATTGGAGTACCTAAACCGGTAGGTATTAGAATCTATGATGCACAATCTATAGGCCAGCAGAGCCCCGTAAGACATGTAGTCAGTATCCTGAGATAATTCTGGCTCAGTTGGGTGATTGTCTGAACCGGAGATTGGTTGGCCTGACGTAGGCCAGTCGTGGAGATGCATTCTGACTCTTGCCTAGTCCTTGCCCTTCTAGTAGTAGTTGTCTGGTAATGTGTTACTAATGCCACAAAAGGCAGAAGAGGTCAGGGTCTATTAGTAGGCCAGTCGTGGAGATGCATTCTGACTTGCCTAGTCCTTGCCCTTCTAGTAGTAGCTGTCTGGTAATGTGTTAATAATGCCACAGAAGGCAGAAGAGGTCAGGGTCTATTAGTGGGTTCGCACCATTGTACTTCGCCATCTTATCAACTATTCCATATCCGGGACTATTCCCAAAGATCAGTGGGGGCATTGATTTACAACACCACTGAATGATATTTAAATTGAAAAGCGAATGAAGTCAAAATTCCCAAATCCAAAACCCGCCATGCTGAAATACTGGATATTCCAACGCGTAGGACCCATCTAAAGGAAACTTTATTTTATTAGATGGTTAAATTTGGCATTCATGTGCTGAATAAATTTTGAGTTAATTTATGCTTGAAATATGCTGGTGTATGCCACGTTCTTTGTAATGGTCGAAGTAGAAAACCATTTTGTTAGATCGAGGCAAGTTTTAAGCTTTGAAAGGGTTGCCCATAAAAACCAGACCATAAGATGTATTTACTGCAAAAATTCCATGCTCCTAGCATTACGTTGTTAAAGTGTACTATGAGAATATTCTAGACTGCTTAGCACTTTCAAAACAATTTCTAGACGATGGTTACCAGAACGAACAATGTTGATCGCTCGTGGACTGATTGTACTTGTGAAAAGTGACTTGTTTTTAGACAATGTTAGTGCCTGTAATGAATAGTGAACAGAGTGCCCAAAGGCAAACAAAGTCTCTTGACAAAACCCTGCACTCAAATTTCTATCCTGACTCATTTGATGCACGCAGAAGTCTTAATGTTGCTGAAATATAAGCTAAGGATCCCCACACCGGGGTCTAATCCGTTCATGAATATACGTTTTACGACATAACTTCAAAAGACTACGCTAGTATGTTAGGTCAATGTGAAGTCTTACAATTGTCCAGCTTTCAGATTATCTGCTAATGTCTTAAATCTTTCCGATGATCTTTTTTTTTTTAAATTTTACAGAAACAGATATTGCCACAAAATTTGAATTAAAAGCTAATTTATAACAAATTTGGCAAGTTTCTTAGAAATTAAAAGATATACAAATACAAGTTCCGAAAGCTTATATATTGTAAAAGATTCATTGCAAATCGTAAGCACCGCACACTTCAACCTTATCATAAAATCCAAAACCCCTTCATACAGTTACAAGTACTGCGTGTTACACGAGCTGCGCTCACGATCATACAACTGAAGTGTGTGCTCCTCGCGTGACATTAGACTCATAAGTCGTTCCACAAACACAAATGCTATAATGAGCACAGCCAGAGGGTAAGGCATCAAGCACACTCATAACACACGATCAATTTTTCCTAAAGGATCATAGCCAACATCCAACAAGTGCAAGACAACCGAGCGAACAAAAGGGCAAACAACATACAGACAGGAAGTCGTCGACACGCCCGACGCAAGCAGGGAAGTGTTCCCACGCTCTTGGCTGTTGGTATTAACTGAACTGAACTGAACTCCTTACATAGTGTGGATATAGTTCATTATAAACTGAGCTATCCTACAGGGTTTTATAGGCAAATCATAACATAAATCTGGAATTCGAAAACGAGCAGCTGCTCCACACACGAACAAACAAAGGGCTGAATTGCAAAATTCCCATGTTCTCATATAGGAAGACAGAGAGCGTAGACCTTTTTTCTTTAAGCAGGTGATCAAAAATATTGCTGTGAGAAACCGAGGAGGAAAGTGTTTCCCACGGTGGTGCGGAGCAATAATCCTGCAATGTCGATCGTATATCCTCGTACATGCGCCCTGGCATCTGATATAGGTGCCACGGCTTGTACGACATATAGGGGAAAATTAAGAAATCGACAAACAATAAGAATGGCAAAGGCAAGAAACGAAGGGACGTTGATGACCAACCAACCCTCTTGCCTGTACAGTGATCGTACGAGCTACCGGCAGAGCTGCATGAATGCTAAGGGACTAAACGAGACTTGGGGTAGTTTTATGTCCAGACATATAAAAGCAACTGGGCTCACTGGCGCACAGTACAGAACGTCTTTGGCATTCGGAGTAGCAACAGCTCGTAGAATCAACTACAAAATGTCTTTACAAATATCAGAAATGTCCAAAACTTATCAATACCGCAAGGTTATGAAGCCTATGCTGGAACGCAAGCGACGTGCACGGATTAACAAATGCCTCGACGAGCTTAAGGATCTTATGGTGGCAACGCTAGAGTCAGAAGGTGAACATGTAACGCGCCTGGAAAAGGCTGATATATTGGAGCTTACCGTCACGCACCTTCAAAAAATGAAGCAGAGACAACAGGGCAATAGCGTCAAGTCCATGACAAAAGCTGAGGGTTTTCGATCTGGTTACATTCATGCTGTCAATGAGGTTTCACGATCGCTTTCCCAGTTACCCGGCATGAACGTAAGCCTGGGCACACAACTTATGACACATCTGGGTCAACGACTTAATCAGTTGCAGCCGGCGATAAAGGCGGTACTACCAGTTACAGCGCCATTATCTATCCAAGTGGTCAGTCGTGATCACTACTCTGTGCCCATCTCGCCAGTCTCAAGCTATGCTGGAAGTCCAAATTCAAGTACAGCTTGTGCATCATTACTGACTACTTGCTCAACCGCCAGCATAGACTCGAAATGCAAAATGGACGACACGGATACTGACGAAGAGGAGAACGTATGGCGACCTTGGTAGAAAGCCTATCAATACCAAATTACTATAATATTATTGTCTTCCAAGCAACAATGGCAACAAGCCCTTGATATCTTTTAGTCTTAAACTTAAAACTTTATAAGCTGAATGCTTAAAACAAATGAGCTTTAATGGATATAAGTCCATGTGATACTTATGTTTAATAATAAATTAAATAGTAAAAATTCAAATATATTGCATGCATTTTTTTATATTATTATATAATTAAACAGAATATGATTCTGCAAGCTTCTGCGGCATTATAAAGTAAGACCAGTGGGACAGTATTCGACAATGGCTAGTTTACAACAACTATAGTATAGGGATCTTAAGTTATTCTATTAAAAACAAATCTGGAAATTTTATTAAAACAAAGTGCTGAAATCTATAAAAAAATGTTGGCTAAGACTTTAAGGCATTTTTGAACCTTGCTCTGAGACTAAAATTTGGTTCTGGTAACTCCGCCAGGTACGAAATCTTTTGTTTTCTCTATATGGAAAAATTCTAAGTGAAACTTGAACCAATTAAAATATTAAAGCATGTGTGATCTAAAAATGTCATGGTTAACTTTTCTTAGAAAAGTATGAAACAAAAAAAATTCTCATCTTAAATTCCTATGTAGAAACTTTTCAATGTTCACAGTTTATTTAATAAGAAATTTACTCGTTTCATATAAAGGATGTTTTTCGAAGTTACATAAGTTTAAATCATAATATAACAAAGAAATATATTTTTAATACCAATGAAAGTAAGTTTCTGTGGATGTAATGGTATTTCGGCAAAAGCTTGTGGATTATCCTCACTCCTAACTTTAACAAACAGCAAAATTTTTAATTTAAAGGGTCTAGCTGGATAAGGCACTGGAAATTGCAGAATGGCAAAAAAAAATTTAGACCAAAAACGATCCGAACTATTTTGTGATACAAAATTTCAACAATTTGCAAGCGCTGCTCTGATGTAAGTCTATCCATAATAAAATATCAAACCAAACTTAACAAAAAACAACTATCAGCTGTTAAATGGATTGTCAAATGAAGCCTGGGGCGTAGCGAGTGGGGGGTATGACACCCCCAAACATCCAGCAGTCGGGAAATCTCGGATATTAATTAATTAATTAATTGTTTTCAGTAATTCCCCTTTTCATAATACATTTTAATGTATCGTATGAGTTTTCACCAGCAAGATTACAACGTTTCGATGTGAAACTTACACCGTATGAGGTGTGGCTATCAGATAGTGTTAGTTTCACCTCAATACGTTAACGCATTTGAACACAATCGGTATTTTGGCTTGTTAAAAGAATCGGCTATCTCTTTTCCTCAAGACTTAATTTCTTTTTAAGGAAGAGATAATTCATTTAATGTGGTATTGCAAGTCCTATAACTACCGGACGACCAAGCCGCGTATAATGATACACTATATTTCAGCATATGATAAGCAGCTTAGAAGTTACAAAGCAACAACATACCTTCAAAGGTTATTCTATTAATTATTGTTAACGAGGTTAAAAAAAAAATCGCGTAACTATTACTATACAATCCTTTTATTTGGTACCTATTCAACTAGATAAATACTCGCTGACGATGGCAACAAACTAGAACTTTATAGACGTAGGCATAACATTTTGATGTGCTACTACCTGCATCCAACAACTTCTTTACAAAGAACCAACCCAAAACAAAACCAGTAGCTGTGGGTTACGCAACAAGAGTGGACCATTAAATTTCATAAAACGATAAGTTAGCAGCACGCGGCTAACTAGAGCGAACAATATTAGGGCCATACTGATAGTTAAGCTGACTATTAGAGGAAATACGTCAACAATTAATACTCAACCCTAACCTTTTGAATAATAAGCGAATCAGTCGCAGCTCGAGCCGCTCAAGCAACTAAGTAACCAAACTCCAAAATGCAATAAGAAGACTTCAACGAATACACATAGACACACACTTAGCCACAAGCCAAGTAAAAAATATCAGAAGCAAAGATCGTGAGAAAATGCTTTGGAACGTGGTTCTCACACGATCGACACACCTGCCCTTTTTTTATATGCTGCAACTAGTCGACATCACCATACGGCTGACAGTCCAGTAAACCTCTCCCTGAGCCTGTTGTGGCCCATACAGAGTTTTTATGCTTTTTTTTTTTTTGATTTCAAGATACGAGACCACTTACGAGCAAGATCATGACCAGCCTTGTGAGCTAGGGATGGCACCATAACAAACTTAGCCGATACGTCAACATAAGAGAGAAAAAATAAAAGAGAAACGGCAGACCATTGAAGCCAGCCGAACATTGAATACCGTTACAAATCTAATTTTTAGCCGATTTCGAAAATTGTTATATTTGAAAATATAAAATGTAGTGTGTTTTTAAGTTTATGATACTATAATGCATTTAAACCAAATTTATTTGGTGGTGAGTTTTGGCTGTCGAAAAAAAAAAATAGTTTTTGCTTTTCTGGAAAAAAATCAAATTCCAGTAGTCCCTTTTAAATAAGAAGACTCGACTGATTCTAAATTCAACAGGTCTAAAAAAAATAAGTTTGTTCTGCAATTCTAGAAGTAGCACTCACTCTCATTAATCATCTTAAAACCGAATCGCCAGAGCGAGGGACTAGTGGGACATGACCTAGGACTCATCATTTAGCGATGGCTGAAATTTATACAATAAAATTATGATAAACTTAAAAGCGTTTATTTAAACCATAAATTTTATCTTCAAGTTTATTAAATTTCTTATAATTTTGTTTGTTTTGTTTTATCCTAACCATTTTAAAATATCTAAAATAATCCTAATAATAGGTTGTTCGAACTCTTTATCGTTAGTATGTTATAAGTAATAAATAAATAACAACAGATGTAATTTCTCCTAAAATAAATTTAATTTAGTATCATACTACTGACTTGTATGTCTACAGATGAACAGGAGAACACCCAAACATAAGAAGTACTTATTTTTGAGTGCCGAAGGCCATTGCAGCCAATGCATAGTAATTAGTTAAGTTAGTTTTTAAATTTACTTAACGTTATTAAATAAATAACCTATTTTAAATAAAATTTTTATCAAAACTAATTTAATAAAATTGAAATATTTTTCGAGTTTTTGTCGACATAAACAATATTTAGGGCCCACTTCTGCCCATTGCATTTATTCTATGCCTTTGATGTACATACGGAAAGAGTATTGAAAAAAAACCATCGTGCGCCTGCGCTGATCTGACGACCGTACGTTGGCCAACTTTGTAATGATTGTGAACACACGATCGTTAAGTCTGGCCGAGACCAAAGGGTAGTGGCATTTGTGGCGGTGTGCGGTTGAAGGTGCATCTTATGCGGGGCTCATTGTTGTTCGGCTGTAAAAGTTTTGTCGAACGAACTCAATTTATGTAGTTTGTTTATGGCTGATGATGGTGGTGGGGTCTGGGCCGCGCTCTCTTGTATGGTGTAGTATTGGATTTGTAATATCTTTAATATAAAATGTTGTTCCACTACTTTGGCACACGCTCATGCTGCCACTGGATAGTGTTTTTGTCTTCGCCACACATTTACTGATTATATGCAGCTCTAATACTCTTGATGTGGAGAATATTCGTTTTGGCATCTATTATGGTATTTGTAATAGAAAGGTCGATGCAAATGTCATAATAAGGGCATTCATTTACTTATGTTTAATTTTTTAAGGGAATCGAATAACTTGAGGCAGATACCTTGAAATTTTAAGTACATGTTTAAAAGAGATATTTTGAAAATAAGGTCTTAAGAGCGAGCACGCAGTAAGAACAGATATTGGAGCAGACTTTTTAAAAAAATTTGAAACATCGACTTTCTCGGTATAAATTATAATCAACATAAAATATTTACCCAAAATTGTTATTTTATTATGTTGGGGCGTTCTTTTAAAATTCTGCACAAATTTTCTGCTATCATTTTTATGATAAAAAAACTCTTATATATACGAGGTGTGTTCAAAAAATAATGTGACTTTTCAAATTTCGCGGGCAACGTATTTTCGATTTTCGATTTTTTTTGTTTTGTTGTGTTGATACACTCTTCCCGAACATCTGTACCAAATTTCAAGTGAATGGCATTATTTGTTTGGTTGTGAGAGGCGTAAAGGTTATAAGTGTTTTGCGTGCTCGGCGATTTTTTTTTCGGTCTTGGCTCTTCTGGCCGCTTCCATTGGAACGATTGGGCTTTGGTCTCGATATCATAACCATATACCCATGATTCGTCACCAGTTATGACCCTTTTGAGTAAATCTGGATCGACGTTGACGTCATTCAACAGCTTTTGAGCGATGCTCATGCGTCGGTTCTTTTGGTCAAAATTTAGCAATTTCGGAACAAACTTCGCTGACACTTGTCTCATGCCCAAAACGTTAGAAAAAATTTCATGGCACGTGCCAAGCGATATACCGACATCCTCAGCAACTTCTCTGATAGTGATTCGACGATTTTCCAAAACAATTTTCTTCACTGCTTGAACGTTTTCATCAGTTGTTGACGTGCTTGGGCGTCCAGAGCGAGGCTCGTCATGGGCATCTTCCCGGCCATCTTGGAAGTGTTTGTATCACTTGTAAAGAATCAAAGATACTGCTGAAGTTGACGATTTTGAGATAGAATAAAATAAAAAAAAAAATATAGGGCTATTGCACAAATATATGCATGTTTTATTTTTTGGTAACTTAATTGACTATACCTCCAATATCGAAATCCGTAAAAGATATCAATTTGCAACTCTGAGAAACATTGCAGGCGTTCGTGTTATGTACGCAAACAAGAAATACTCAAATACTTGACGATAAAATAAGCATAACTGCTCGAAAATATCAAGAGAAGCTGTCTAACCATGAAAACTCACTGGCAATTACCAGAAAATAGTATTGACGTTAGATGTCTAAAAAAACCTCACATTTGGAACCTTCCAGATCTAATATGGATTGGACTCACTTGAGCACAGTCAATTCAGCCTTCTTTGAATTATCCATTTGATTTCCAGATTGCCTCATCTGACAGGTTGCAAGTTAAAATAAATTTAAAAAATTTAATAAACAATATCGAATAAAGTGTATTTTACTTTTGTCTATTTACGTTTTCTTTTTTCTCTTTTGTTAAGTTGTAATGGAGTAGGTAGATGTAACATTATACATATGTGATTTAATTTATTTTCGAAATTAAAAATGATGCTTTTTAAATAGCAAATGTTTTATATTTGAGTTTGCAAATAGGTCACCGTATCGATAAGCTCTATATGAAAATATGCGCGCATTTTGATTTAACATTATGACATTTACTCATAATTTTGGTATTATGTTCTTAACTTAAATACTAAAGCTTACAGCCGAAACAGACGTAAAAATTAAGATAAGTGCTTCTTTTAAAAAAAAGTCTTTTCACGCCATTCCATTAGGCAACAATTAGTTTTATAACACATTTATTCATTTCAGTGTATTAACCTGACGGTTTTTATCATTTATGGGGACTTCCGGAGATCGATCTACCTGTCAAAAAATCTTCGTCTCGATCTGAAATTTTTGGCCTGAAAGACACAACTTTCAATTAAAAAAACTTTTTTTTTGTCATTCCAAAAAATCTACGAAAAATACTTCCGAATTCTTCCCACTGGCCCCTATAGACATTTGAATTGCACCTGATGGGCTTAGGTAGCATATTTTTTCTAAATTAATATTTATAAAACTGCATTTTATTTCTTTTATATGTTGAAGCCAATGCATTTGTTTTAAATAAAATTTTGTTACTTCTTAATTTTAATAAAAAAAAGCAATACATTCGAAGCGGTCTCCGACACGATATTCTGCACCTTTTTTCACGAAAAAATTTTATTCCTGCGTATTACTTTTAAAAACTTTGCAATTGAACTTTTTTTTTGGGCAAAACGGAATGCATAGCTCCGAGTTCTGTAAATTTTTATGAAAATCGAAAGTTACGACAACGAATCTGTCTAAAGTATATAGAGGAAATTTCAGTTGGGGTGTGGGTGAAATACAGTTAATCGATTGGGGGTGGTCGGATTCATATTTAAAAAATTTGGATGTGGGAGCTATATGAATCAGCTCACCAAAAGTTCTAGGTCACTTGTTACGATAATTACGTAGAGTCATGCACGAGCAACTTCGTGTCTGTTGCGTTGCGACGTCAGCGTCTAAATACGTCACAGCGGCAGAAAATTATTATGTATTATTAATACAAACGCCAAAAAAGTATCATATATATATAGGGTGACCAACCGTCCCGGTTTTCCGGGACGTGTTACCAGGTTTTGACTGCTTGTCCCGGTATCCCGGTTCGCGCCATAAAAGTCCCGGTTTTAAATTTATTGAAAATTACCTTTTTTTTTTTTTTTAGGTAAAAAGAACATTTCAAACGAAGAAATTTATTGAAATTGACCTCTTTTTTTTTTTTAAGATAAAAATTACATTTTCAACAAAGAAATTTATTGAAATTTAAATTTACATTAAAAAAGCGAGGTGTCGGGAAATGTCCCGGTTTTAGACGAGGAATGTCTTGGATTTGCCTCTTTGGCATATGGTCACCCTATATATATACATATATATTTTGCCGACAACTAATCTAGATCTTTCGTTATAGTTTTCTTAGTCATTCTATTCATACTGCCTTAATATGTAACTAACTTGGGATTCATAAGACTTATCCATTTCAATTAGGCAACAATTATCCAATTCTATTTTTAATAATTTACTAGATTAGTTCAATACGTTATCCAAAGAAACAATTGTTTCATGAAGTGACTTAAACTATGACGTCTTTAAGCTAATAAAGCGCGGATCAAAACTTAACGTGACTAAACGCAATTCGCGGAGTCTCAGTCATCATTGTTGTCTTTGAAAAAAAAAAGTTCCGTAACGAAAAAAACCCGCAAGCCCACATTGTATCTATAGACATATCTGACCAATGTATAAAAATGTTTACATATAAATTCCTACATAGATTCATTGCGGTCGACTTGGAGCTTAATTTCTTACTCACTATCTGTAAGCGTATTTTAGAAGCAGTGAAGAGCAGTTATTTCTGTAAGAGATTAAAGCGGACACGATAAAAGCTATATCATTGCGAAAGATACCAAAGATTTTGTCGGTCAAGCTCAGAAATGTTTTTCTAAGAACTATAGATGTGCCTGTTTTTTATATTTATTTTTAGCGCCGGCGCGAAAGAACGTTCACCACAATGTGGTTGTTGTTGTTGCTACGGCAGAACAGTCATTATGGGTCTGGTCTAACCAGCAGGCAACGGCAACAGCAGTGACCTTAGCCGTCAGCCAAAGTGTGGGAAAATATTTAGCGACTTCCGGTTGTGGTTTTGATTTATTAAAAAATTCCTTTATTTCTTGTTGCTTACGGATAAAGTCGGCTTTATATAATCAGTGAATAATGGTGTCATAAAAAGTGTGGACGTGAATAAGGAAAGTGCTTCTTGGAAATAGTAAATAATAAAGTTACAAAATATTTTTTAATTGTATTTATTTTTTCAATTTTTTTACTTTTTGAAAATACATATTTAACAGTTTTCACTCTTATCCACTCCAGCCAAGTAGTAGGCTCTAATGGAGCATCCAGTGTCCAGAGTTGCTGAACAGTGGCTCGGATATGCGTCTACGCAGCAAGTAACGGCCTTTGCGTAAGATTGTGAAATGATGTACCAGTTGAGTGACCAGCCCTAAACCAAGGGCTAACAGTGTCAGGCGCTTCACCACGGACGCCACATTGGCCCCGAGCTGCTGCTGTTACTGGCCTCACTGGGAGCGGGACTACAGCTGCCACTTTCCATGCTGCCACATTCCGATGGTGGCGGTGTTACCAGCACCGGGCTGTTGCCGCTTGCAGCAATAGGCACCGCAACAGTGTTGGCTTGCATAGCCATGCCAATAGGTAGCGACGGTACCACGACTTGCAAGTAGTTAAGACGATGACCCAAATGACTCATTAGCTGTGTGCCCAAGTCCACGCTGACACCGGGTACAGTGGCCAAGGTTTTGGATACCTCATTGGCAGCATGCACATAGCCTGCACGAAAACTTTCCGCAATGCTCAGCTTAGAGTCAGTGGAGGCACCAAGCCGTAGCTGCTTGTGCGCACGCAATTTCTTCATGTGCTCCACCGTCAGCTCCAAAATGTCTGCCTTTTCCAGACGCGTAATATGTTCGCCCTCCTGAGTCAAGCACTCCACCATAATGTCTTTCAGCTCATCTAAGCACTTGTTGATGCGGGCGCGTCGCTTCCGCTCCAACATAGGCTTCATTACTTTACGATATTGATAGGTCTTTGACATTTCCATGTCGAGCACCATATTAAGATCACCTTATGTGTAGACACTTGACAACGATGATGACGCTAACAACGTAATCCAAAGCGCGTTTCAAACGATTTTTAGTTATTGTATAGTTTTTTTTTCTGTGCTCTGCCGTGCCGCTTGTTGTGCACGCTACAAAGTCTGAGCTACGAATGATTCAACGGTCTTGCAGAGCTGGACTTTATATAGGCTCGCCCTTGACGCAGCCGCAATAAGTGCGAGCGGGTCGCCGGTTTTTGCCTCGTGCGCGGCTGATGGTGGTGGTGGCTTCTGTTTTAGTAACCGCTGCGCCCCCTTATGTACATACATATGTACGTGCCATGGCAACTTTTGTGGTACGTCTGTGTGTGTGTGAGTGCGGGGCAATAAAACGACTGCGCCTCTGTCTGTATCTGTGTGAGCTGAGCTGAGTTGTGATTGTTATACCGTGGGAAACTGTTTCGTAGCAGATTTCCACGACGACGGCTGACGGCTGGCACGGCTTGCTTACTTGCCTTGCCTTGCCTGACTTCTTCTTATTGTGCAGGCTTGGGGTCTTGTGTGTGCCTTTGTCTGTCCGTCAGACCGTACGTCTGTTTGTGTGTGTCTGTCCACTCTTCGTCTGTCGGTTGGGCCGACTTAAGAGATCTGACTTCGACTCCGACTCCGACAACGACGGCAGCAAACTAAGCACATGCCTTCCATCCATAACAAGATGTTTGCATTTCAATTCATTTGTATGTATGAATGTCGGTCGTTTTGTGTATTCGTGTATGTGTGTTTGTGTGTGTGTGTGTTTGTGCGTTATTCACTGGCCATTGTCGTTGGTTTGCCATGTGCCTGCCGCCTCTATGCCTGTGCCCGCGCGCATCGTTAGCTTATGGTCTGTGTCCATCCGTCCAGACGGACTGGACTGATAATTGTGGAATCGTCATCGCAAAGCATTTTTGAACGCTATATGGATCATTGATTGGATCGTGTCTTCGTGGGTCGGCCGGGGCCGTGCCAGTCTACTACAACTACTATATTGTCAATTTTTATTGAAACCCGGCAAAGGCGATATGCGTTTGCTTTGCACAGTCAGTCATAGTGCCCAGTCGCATGAGCATTACGCTTTTCGTTTACATGATTATTCTTGATTGCCGGTTGCTTTGCTTGCTGCTGCTGAACAGAGCACCGAGCCAACTGAGCTGCTGATGGATGACGCTGCCAGTATTCGTCGCGTACAACGCGTCGTCGCAATCACCTTCAAAAATTGAGTTTTCGGGTACATTGATCGTTGGATGGATAATCGCTTCGGCTTTGGTTTATTCTATTTGTAGACAATTACCGGGTTGGCTTGGCACAGTGTTTACTGTTCTTAGTTTGTGCATATATTATGTGTGTATGGTATATGAATGTACGTTACTTTAATACACAGGGTAGTTGTTAAAAAATTTGGACCCGGGAATGTACCGGCCCCTCTATTACACTTTTAGTTTGAACCGAGACAGTAATTACACTGACTCCTGTGAAAACTCCGTGTCCAGGCTAACTTCCTCCCTTCCCACAACCTCTCGTCGTGCCTCTAAGTACATATAGATGTGATTTTTGGGCTTCGGTTATTAGTGTCTGTTTGGCTCATACCAAATGCATATGTATTTTTATAGGTACAAACAGGCCGATCAAGGGGGTGGGGAAGGGTGAATTTTCCGAATTTCATTTATGAGTTTTCTAAGAATATTGAAAACAACTAATTACATAGTGTCAGGAATCTGTACATAATAAAGAAGTAAAGTGTCCTGGATATCCCGATACTACTCGGATAATAGGATTTTCTTAATAATTTTATTCTAAAAGTGGTATTGAATTAACGTTTTCTAATGAGGCAGTGCACAATAAGTCAAGGTCGTATACAGAAATGGATCCTCAGGTGTCCCTAGAAATATCTGATTTCCTAAAACATATTAGACATTTTCTATTAGCGTCGATAGCCAAACAACTTAGTTAGAAATCAGATTGTGAATAATATCGTCCTGGATACTCTGTCAAAAATCTCAATGTGAATAGAATGTTGCTTATGAATCAGCACATGATAGATAAAACAGAGGTGAATTAAGAGTGAAGTATGATTAACATTTTTAAACACCTACCCAGACTATTTGATTTACTAATATACGCTAAACATATTCTAAGAGCTTTTATGCTGATTAGTCAGAAGTCTCACTGGTTTGAACCAGTAAAGCAGATATGGATGCAGAGTGCAGCTCTTGAGTTCCAATCGAAACATATAATGGGTCAATCTGTGAATGTAATTTTGATCCAAATCAGTGCAACCCGATGGTCGGTACATCCCCAAGAGATATCTGATTTCCCCACGATTTTGTTATTGTGGATCAGTTTTCTATATCTGATATTTATGCAAATCTTGTATCCACTTGTAGACTTTAACTAAGTTCCATCTGACTTCAATGCATGTACTCCTCCCAGACGCTTACAACCTAAAAGCCACTAATATACGTAAATATGTATACTATATCTATGTATGTATTTACACACGTATAACAAAGACCTAATTTCTCCCGCTTCGGTCGTTTTATTTTATGCATTTCATTTTATATATTTATTTTTATTTTTTTATTTTTTTGCTAAACAATTTATATTTTTTTTATCGATGGCATACGCACGCGCGATTTTCAGTTTCCCCGCTTGGCCAGCGGCGTTCAACTATGGGTCTCCGCGCGATCAGACGGCACAACTACAACAACGACAACACTGCAAAAGATAGATAGAGCGAGAGAGGGAGCCAACAACAACAACGGCTTGAAAAGCACAGGCAGCCCCACTGTAGCGTGTTGTTGAATTAATTTATATCCAACTGTGCGCTTTCAACTTTATTGCGCCGCGAAAAGCAAGCAAGCCAGCAGCAGCCGCCACGGCATTGTTGTTGGTACCTTCTCCGACTGCGGCGGCGACCGACACTGTTCCAGCCCGCACGCCCCATCCAACCCACATACACACACAGATATGCACACACATACGGACTTAAAGGCACGGCCGGCCGGTTGAGCAGGCAGCCAGTCAGCCCCATGTCGTCAATGTTGTTGTTCTTGTTGTCGACTCACGTACACTGTAGTATGCACCAATACTTAAACAGCGTCGGACCGTGGGAAACAAACTCGTGCCAGTCGTTTCATTGCTGTCAAATAATATCTTGATGGGGATCAACTTGAAAAGATTGGTTGGGGCTGGCTCGTTGCCGCTGCCGTTGCCATCATGATGTTATTGTTGCTGGTCGATGGTTTGGTAGGTGTTTAGGATGCGGTCGACGATTTTGTTTTTTTGTAGGTCTTTGTTTTGCTGTATTTTTAAGTTGTTGTTGTTTTTTTTTTTTTTATAATACATTTGTTCGTCATAGCATCGTCGCACACAATAAAATGAGCATTTAGTGTAGTATACTATATAGTATATAAGCATAACACTGTCGATCGCAGCCGCATCGGTTTTGTATAAGTATGTAAAAATTGAAACCAGTTTGCCATCCGCCAAAGCAAGGCTGTGGCTTGGTGGTTTGGTGGCTTGGTTACTCGGCTGCTGGATGCCGACACATACTCGCAAAGATCACATGAAAGATACAGCCCCGTTGGCTCTTTAGTAATCCAGCCAGCAACTTTAGCATTGCAAATTCATTTTGGCCAGCTCCTCAACTACACTACCATGCTGTGGGCCGCTTTTATGCACTATTTGTGTTAGTATGTATACGAGTTTAACACATACCACTTGAGCGCTTCCAAGTGGTATGTTGCCCATTGTCTGCGAAGTTCTTTTAACTCCCGCGGCTACACACACGAGTATATCGTATTTCACATGCTGGCTTTAAAAAAAATGCCCACATACTATGATGCTGGGCGTCGAAAGTGCAAGTACCCAAATCCCCATTGTAGTGTAAACTGGTTGCTTAAATCAAATCAAATGGAATCCACAGAACTCTGCCCCCCACTGCTGAGGGCTGAGCGTAGCTGTTTGATTTCTGTAAACATCAAATCGTCACAGGGGGGTCACTTATAAATATCGCCCTCAAACTGACACCCTATTGTAATAAGAAAACCATTTTACTAATTGGAAAGGCATCTTAAGACACCCCCTAAAAAGATACACCAATGCATACGTTATGTTCAGCAAATGAGGGTGCATTTAAATAAATGCTACATGCAGACAAGTGGCAACCACATTTTATGTCTGCTGGGGTTTTGAGTTGCACCCTGTCAATTCTTCTACCACCACCATCATCAGCAAAGCAGTGTGGGAAAGTTCGAAATCAAAACACCAAACAAGTGCTTCGAATGCCTACACAAATATAAACCAGGACGAATGTGTGGGAATGCAGTTGTGTCGATTGGCTATTAGTATTACACTATACACACTTCTTTCATCAGTCGACATCATTGTCAATTTGATCCAATGCCCAAATATTGCCCCTAGGGTCATATACTTCTCAGTTCGACTTAACATAGTCATGGGAAATTTTTTCAAGGAACACCTGCCATTTTTTTCATATAGGTTTCTTATAACCACTTGAATACATTTCCTAAATTTCACGTCAACCAAAAATTGGTTCCCACACTTTACGCAGTTCGTTTTGGCTTGGTTAACAAACAGTTGCAGTTTTTTGTAGGGGTATGTTTCCTTAACATTCGACTTCCTAAAAGTCTTATTTGGCTCCTCTACCTGCTGCAGTCCTTTCACGAGCATCGTATTTCAGGTTTTCTGGACTCGGCCTCTTTAGTTTATCGTTACGATGCGTTTTCAATGAGGGTGAGGTTCGCCACGCTCAGCGTTTCGTGCCTGTCACGTACTTAGTTGGGTCTGTCAGACAGTCTCTCTCTCTTTGTGGGTCTTCCTTTCCCTTCGTTCGTAGTTTTTCGTGTGCACAGGAAATGCATTTCGGTTGGCATCGTCTTTCGTTGCGTTATGCTGCGTCGCCGCAGCGTTCAGAGTTCCGCCTGCGCCTATAAAAGGCGACGACGTTTGGTTGTGGAATCATTCTGAAAACGTCAGCGTTTCAAGCAAAACTTGCACTCAACCAAACAGTTCCATTTCAAAAAGTTAATATTTTAAATCTTAAAATATGTGCAAACAAATCACTGCAGTCGCAAACGCCAACAAAATGAAAACAACCTACAGCATCAAGCAAGTTATAAAGATGCTCTTCAAAAAACAGCAAAAGCAAGAACAGAGCCACACTTTGAAATCAGCTGAGTCGGTGGATAATCTGAGAAATGCGCAAGTCGAGGAGAACTACTATGACGAAATAGTAGAAAACGTTGCCAATGAGAAACTATCCGTCTTGCAGCAAGAAGAGGCAAGAGACGAAGAGGAAGACGTCTATGTGCCAGTACGATTTGCGCGCACCGAAGCCGGCACCTTCTTTTGGACCACCAATCTGCAACCGGTCTTTAGCATTATAGTGCCCACCAGCGATAATGATCTGCTGGAGCCAGCATTTTGCTACACCAAACAAGATACTCCGTGTTTGCAGTATCAGGACCGTTGGGTGCAGGCCTAACCTACAAGCTATCCTAATACAAACAAAGCTTTAAGATAACTACATGATTGTGATAGCCGACGGGTAACAGCTTTATCCAACAGAGCACAAATCAGCAATCCATCGCTTCCCTAGCTTTTAAAGAATTTAAGACATAAAATATTGTGATAAAACACGAAAGCTTTAAATTACATTATAAGCAAATAAAATAATACTTTGAATTTACTTAAACGAGTTTTAATTAATTGTTTATTTTTTTACATTAATCCTTACATGGGTTGATTGTTCTCTGTCCTTTAGGAAAATATATTACAACATTGCTATAAAAAGGTTTACATTCAAAAGTAACTTTACAGTTAATAGAATCAGTTGACAGTTCTTTGCAACACACTTTTTCTAATTAATACAGAGTGTTTTTTTTAGAGGTTCACAACTTTGAGTTGGCAACACTGCTTTATCTGATAACCCATTTCATTGATATAAAAATACATGTATTTTTTGTTTTATTATGATTCAAACTTGTGTAGCTCTAAAAAAACACCCTTTAGTTTATATGCTGAAACCGAATTTTTCTATATAGCATCACATATCTTCAGGTTGATTTGCGGCTTAACAAAATTAATAACTGCTATCGTTGAGGGTAGTTGGGGCTGACTTAATATCAGATTCGAAGCGTGTCACAGCGTGACTAGTGCAATATTATTGTAAATACTCTTTAGATTTTTTAAAATAAGTAAAATAATGTTTACTTAAAGGTATATTGTAATTATTTTAAAATATGTATTTCATATGATATGATCACACTGGCTATCGTATAATCGACAAATTTCACACTTTTTTTTCTCCAGAGATGAGACTTATATTTTATGTTAGGGCGATGTTTCAGCATTCAAAATCCGTTTTTTTTTATTATCCTCTTATAGATCGTTTTTTTTTAGGACTATTTTAGTGGAATAGGACTTTTTTCAAAAAACGGTTGCATATATGATGTCATAAAATCTGTACTAATTCGAATTTTTTCAACATTTTTCATTTCCTTAAAAGTAGAATAGAGTACCTTTCCATAATGCCCCAATAAACATCGGTAACCTGAAGAAAAAACCACAGCCGAAAATGTGTGCCCGAAATCTCAAAAAACACAACATTTTGGTAACTTTTTTACAAATATCGCTATTTCTTTCAGAAAAAGTCTGAGGAACTTAAAAAGTTATGTGCAACCGTTTTTTGCAAAAAGTCCTTTTCCACTAAAATAGTCCTAGAAAAAAACGAGCTATAAGAGGATAATAAAAAAAACGGATTTTGAATGCTGAAACATCGACCTAACATAAAATATAAGTCTCATCTCTGGAGATTTTTCATCGTCGACTAGTGTAATAAAAAGCGAGTGTCTGCGCCCTGCGCAGGACCAGGATAGTGCTAGGAGGGCACTGGCTTATAGGACTAATAGGCTAGGGATTGGATTCAGCTGTCATAACTAAATAAAAGATTTAGTTATTGGATTTTTTCCTTTTTTGTGCTTCTACAGGAGCTATGTTGTATAAAATAATGCCGATATCGATAAGTGTATACGTAAAATATTAAACCCTTAAATCTAAGCCCCATAGATTTTTTGATCCATCTCAATATTTGCAAAATAAGGTCAAACTAAGAGCTGACCAGTTGGGTCTGCGGTTAGATACACAGTCTAAAAATCTTCCCAGTGTCTGGTGTTTTATTGCATCAATCAGCAGCTGGCGCCATTGAAATAAATGCAGAATATTTTAGGCTTTCAAGAAAACGCCACACCGTGCCCTTATTTATTGTCTTCGATCAATATTCAGCACATTCCTAAAAATCTATTTACACATCCTTACTTTTATGTTTCTTAACACAGACACTACGGACACTTGTTGCTTCCAATGGTAAAAACATTTTCCCAAAAATGGTCATGATATGCATAACTCTGTTGGGTATTCTCAGCGTATCATACCTTGTCGTACAACTTATTTATGCTATTCCTTGTCAGAAAAGAAAAAATCAAAGGGAAAACCCACAATCAAAAACATATTTAAAATGCAACGTATTCAAGCCAACATTGCCGCCTCCACGCACCAAACAAAAAGATAGCATACCAAGGCGTTTCAAGACGGACGTCAAAAAAGACAGCAAGTGCTAAGAGAACAACCTCTCCTTCCAATTTCAATTACAAAATCATTTCTTTTAATAAAAAGTAAGTAGTAATAATATAACAAGAAGAAATGCTGGAGTCGAACGGAGTGTTCCCGACTTTGTCATACCCTTACAACAGTTTCTGCGGCATAGTTTTTACTAAAGGGTACGTACCCAAACTACCTGACCCAATTTTTACAATTTGTGAACTCCTCCCATTCCCTCTTGGTGATCAATCGCAGTATATGCGTAGATCTTCATCATCCACCCTCCGGACGTAGGACCAAGCGTGGCATTTTCAAGACCTCCATCCGCCTGAATGGGTCACCCAATTTGGTTACGGTCCACAAATCTTGTATAGTAACAGTATTTTTAATGCTTGAAAAGCATATCCCAAAATAGTTCCTACTAAAATTATAAGCAACCAAGTCAGCATTTTCGGTAGTGGCTACCTCTTTGGGCGGTTTTATTTTTTACATTTATTCTTAATAAAGCTTTCCATACTTTTAAATCTATGAAGAAACATATATAACAGCGGATTAGGAAATGTAGACTTAAAACTAAATAGCCTTTTCGATTTTGTCGTTAGATTGACTTTAGAGTTTATTATACCAAATATAAGTATTTTCTTCTAGCTTCTTGTCCGTTTGCTGTAATCTGCAGATTTTTTAAATTCAAATTCAATCACTGTGTAAAACCCCATATATTATTAAAAGAATCAGTAGTTTGACATGAAATACGACTCAACCCCACTCAGTCATCCCAAAGAATCTGTATCATTCAAATTATCATGCAAAGCAGAACACATGTTGAAGCAATGTCGAGCAATCGAATGTGATATCGGGCTATCAAATTTTGTTTTTAATTAATTAACCATAATTGACGATTGACATGTATATCTTGCGGACAAGACCAACGACACTTTTGTTCCATTAATTGAGTAAGGCCTGTAGACGTGTTTTTTAAAAGACAGACTCATTGCTGCTAGTTCATAACAACTATAATTTTGTCTGGACTATTCGGTGATACCTATATCCACGCCGATCTCTATCACATATACGTTTTGGAAAACACATCTATTTTTTTTTTGAAACAACGATAGATTTAATTCTCGGATTATATGGGAGTCGTCTGAAGATTAATAAGGCTTTTTAATTTTTGCTGCACTTAGCAAGGCCGTGACATCATGTTATGTATACGCAACGATGGCGCATTGCTCGACCAATGGAATTGTCTCAGTTGAGTAAATCATAATTAAAGAATTTTATCATTCATAATGATTTATTTATGAAGGAATACAACTTATTTTTATTTATATTCGGTAGTTTTTAGTTCAAAGTTTCCAAATTTGTCCATAATAAAGTGTGTCCACAGACGCTAAAATACTAAATTCAATAATTATGAAATGATAAATAATTGTTTGAAAATTATGTGAGATCTTCTGATTTTATTCAACTTACTGAAGGCACTCAATAAATGCAAAATTGTTTTTTTTTTCAAATTTACGAAATGTGATATAGCTCAAAAGTATATTGAATTTTTACTGGCATGCAAGTGGGGTTTCCGCAAAAAGCCGACCATAGTTAGCTTGATGCAAAATTTAGTTTAAAAGTTTAATATATTGTATTCTTACTGATTTCCAAGAGTAATTCAACTTCGGATTCCCAACCATAAACCGGCCATTACTTTTTCATGTCAAATTGACTCTGTCAGCACATAATTAATTTTGTATGCAAAGCGATAAGACGAACCTGCAAAGAAAAGAACAAAAAAGTTGGAAGACAGAGCCATATTGGTATGCTAGTGAACCACCACAAAGTCTTCAGTTATTGGACGTGTGGTGTTTTGCTATCAATTGGGTTGCTTTTAGCATACAGCGCACAGAAGCAAAGAATAAGTCTCTATAAATGTGCTGGGCTTAGCACGCGGTACTTTGGTATTAACCAATTCTTGGCAGCCACACGGCGGCCTTCGTGTGCGTGACCAGCTTGCATTTAGCGGTCATTGATTGCTTGGGTTACCTACTGACGAGTGTGCAGTCAGCCACAAGTGTAAACTTAGACACGTTAATGTCCAGAGTGGCCAATTTGTCTAAGGTTTAGTATTATGAATTTTAGATAAGATGTTCTATTGGCATTGTCGTTTCCATCTGATGGTTACAAAAAATTACATTCCGCGGGTTTCGATTTTGATAAATCTGAATTTTTTTTGTATTTCCACTTTTTTGTTTGATTTTTTTTATCAAGCTTCCTCATTCCACCATTCCACAATTGTCTTAGAACTTACAACTGTTCATTTAGAAGATCATTTAGCACCACTTTAATTTTTAAGTTCAACAGTTCATTTGCGTTTTAATTTTTCCAAAGTTATGGCCATTCGAAGATACGAAATATGTATATCCCTTCGACGTCATTATTTCTATTGAAAATTTTAACTCGGGGGTTTATTTTTCTGACTTCATATTCGTTCTCAGTGATGGCCCAATTCTTATCCCGGATTCTTATTCTACGCAGCAAATTACTTCGAAAATTACCCTTTGCTTGGACTTGTGTTATTAATAGAAATGATCCACTTAGGATCGACTAACAAAAATGGTCAAGTGAGGAAAAATTATTATTAACCCAGAACAGGACCAAAGATATTGGGTTCACTATTAGTAGGATCGAAAAATCAGATTCATTAAAGACAAAAATCTGTGCAAGAGGAACAAATAATATAGCCCATTTTTATACCCTGTACCGTATGGTACAAAGGGTATATTAAGTTTGGGCAAGCAGAAAATATATGAAACATATAGGAGGAGTCGTCCGTCACCAGAAAGTTACCTAAAATATGATCAGGGTGACCTCTAGTCACTTCTCTAGTCGATATACCCATGTCCGTCTGTCCGTTTGAACGCCTAGATCTCAGAGGTGGTAAGAGCTAGAGCAACCAAACATTCACATTAGATCCCATATTATTCCATAGGAGACAAGTTTATTTTATTTTTTGATATCGGGGTTAAATTATATAGCTCCCATAGAGGTGTTTCAGACGACCTCGAAAAAAAACAAAAGTTTTAAATCAATAAGTCGTTTGTTTATGAACATATAGTAAAAAAAGCTATATGATATAGTCAACCGATTTTGTACAGATTTGATACACTGCTTAAGTAGTCTAAAAACTTCTAAGCGCCAAATCTGGATACAATATCTTTATTAAAAATCGAAATATTGCGAATTTGTATAAAAAAGTTATTTTGGCTGATCGGTCCTATGGGAGCTATATGATATAGTCAACCGATTTTGATCAAATGTGGTACAGTGCTTGGGAACTATAAAAAACTTTGGAGTGCCGAATTTGGTTTCGAAAATTTTCGTGTGACATATTATTATATTAGCAGCCTACTCTACCACGGGGTGGTTTGTGACACAACTATTAAAGGCCGATAAAAATCAGGATATTCTGACTATTTTCAACTTGTATTTTGGAAAGTTATGTGGTCACCCGAAAATGCCATTTAAAACCTGAGAATATTTGAAAGGAAAGTGCTACACAAAATATATGGAGCAGGCAACAAGCAGGAGGTCGTTTTAATGAGTAAATGAAGGACGGTGGCGGAAAGAAAGGACGAATAGAGTCAAATACTAAAGCAGGCGAAGACCCAGCACGGGTTGTGCAGCCAACAATGATGAAGTCACTCAGCGAGTAGCAGCTACGAGCTACGTAAAATGGTATCCCAAAAAGGTAACACAAATTCCTAAATTTAACTTTAACAAAGGATAAACAATGCAAAAAAAAAAACATTTTTAGCAAACGATTTACTCCATATCCTTTTGACAGTCTATGTCTATGTCTGCTCGTATAGTCTGTTTCTAAGAGACGCTAGTGTTCTTTATTTCTATGAATTAAAATTTTGTTATTAAAATGTTTTTTGTTTACGTAAAACACATGACGTTGTAAATATTTCCCAAAAATAAAAAGATGCGCAGACGTCGTTCATTAGAATCATTGTACCGTGTATTTTCCCCAATAATCAGAAGAGTGTGGCTGCTAGCAATGGCAACAAGGAATACCGATCGTAAGTGGTTTGTTAAATAAGTGATCAAAAAGATAGCACTATGATGAAAACATTGTCTGCTAGATGTGTAGACTAGACCAGAAACATCTACCCTGGCCTATACACCTCAATCAAAAAAATAACAATAAATGAATCAGACTGACAAAATGTGTGAAGAACTTTCATAAACAAAACAAAACAACAAAGAAAAAAACATATTGTGCTTTGATAACAAGCTTGTTATCTGTATATTGATAAGCTGCCGTTTGGACTATATATACTAAAATTATATTTAAGAATTTTAGACAGTGACAGCAATTGCTACTATCAAGTTAACTATACAACGCGCTCCAGAATTAAGCTTCAAGAAGAAGTATAACCAATAAAAGAAGTATTAAAAAGTTCAAACAAACCGTAAAACTCTATAAAACTATAAATATGAAAAACTCAAAGTGTCAAATTATTGCCCTCTGTGTGCTGGGACTGGCGCTTGCTCATGCTGCCAGTGAGGAAGCCATAAACGAGTCCGATTGCCCACAATTCTGCAATGCTATCTATAAGCCTGTCTGCGCTACGGATGGCAAGGCGTTTGAGCAATTTGCTAATGCCTGTATGCTGCAGTCCAGCAACTGTCGCCGGAACCGCAGCGGCATACAAAGTATGTTGAGCGTGAACATTGAATCCTGTGCCAACATGGCTAATAAATGTGACTTTTATTTTCAGCCTTTAACGAAACCGATTTAGCTTGGTGCATCTCTGAAAAGGTTGATAACCTACAAGAGAAATTGGGCAACCTCAACTTGGAGGCGGAGGGCTGCTTGAAGCCCTGTGCCATGATCTATCAGCCCGTTTGTGTAACCAATGGCAAATATCGTGGTATAGTAAGCAACAGCTGTGTTGTGGATACCTTTAACTGTGCCTTGAAGGCCATGGGCGCTACGGAGCTGCTGCGCATCCTTCGTGCTGAAACTTGTTAACTCTCTACAAAACAAAAATCAAAGAATTTAAAGTAGTACTGTAATGTGCTAATTAATAAACAAACTCTAAAAAGTATAACTAAAAGTTAATTTCTCAGAACAAGTTTAAATAAAAGCATGACAACTAATTTAATAAATTTACTGTTTTGTATCATTATCTTGATTTAATTAATCTATAGATAATGATAATCTATCGGCAATATTTTGATTTACCAAATTTCCCAAATGTGTACACGTTGCTTGTTAAATTCAGTGCCTTATGATATATAGAATATATAGTATGTATAAAGTTTGTGCAAATCTTTTTACGAGGGCAGTTTGATAAATTAGAAACGTTTAGAATTTCAAGCTTAGTAACTTTGAATGAAACTTTTTTTTTGTCGATGAAAGTTTAATTTTCTTTTTTACAATAAGCGTCGTAACTTAAACATTTATCGACCGATTTTGATAAACCATGACTTTTCTTTCTCGGTATTAACATTTCTTCAAGATCAAATGTATAAAAGTAAAGGTTTTTTAACGAAATGTTAAATAAAAAAGACGTTAAACTGTGAAAAACGGAAATAAATGGGTAAATCTTAGATAACTTTTAAAAAATCTCGTAGTTTTTTTGTATGAAGTATAATCAAATGTATATCATCTTAAAGCTTGAATCTTCTTCTTTCCAAAACCGTAAAGCAATCGAAAATCGGTTTAAAAATTACGACGTTGGGATTGTCGGAGTGCGCGCAGTTCACGAAAAACGGTTTTTAAGCAATAACTTGAAAATTTCGGGGTGTTAGACAATTTTGAAACACATTATCGTGATGTACTCGTCAAGACCAACAACGTACACTAGGTCATTTGAATTATGATTTTGATTCTTTTTTTTTGTAATACTGTGTAATTCGGGCTTATTGGATAGAAAATTTTATGACATTAATGTTTTTAAGTATGATTTCAGAGATCTCGCCAATAACTCTTGGATTTTTGATTTCCAGGTGTTTAATTGTCTTTGGGGTATCGACGAGACCATTGAAAGTAATTTTCTTTGGATGTACTGCTGCTTATTTACGTACCCATTCAACTAAAAATGAGCTGCATCGGAGAAAAAAATTTTGAATTTTGAATAAGTTTCACGAACGAATTGTGTAAATCTGTCCATAATGAAATATTAAACCAATCTCAAAAAAAATAAACTATCAGCTGTTAAATGGGTTGTCATAAAAATCAGGGTTACCAACGCAAAGTTGCAAAGCTCTAAAAAAAATTACGCTTTAGTTTACATTTCCAAAGTAGGTCACTATTTATGCTGTTGACAGTGGCATATTTTTTGAACACACCTCGTATATATATGTGTATTACAGGGCACCTCGAAAAATTGTAAAAGTTTTAGGGTTTCAATTCATTTGATTATGAAGATTTTTAGAGTTCCGAATCAATGTAATGTAGCCCACATACGACGCATCGGTAGAAAAACGTTTTTAGGGTTTGGTTGTTTTGTATTTGTTTTCGGGGATACTATTACATTCATATCAAAATCGATTTACTATATTATGTTGACCATTGTTTTAGAAGTCTAGAAGAGATCGATTTTTTCAATTGACTATCATGGGGTACCGAGCTTGAATGATTTTCTGATTTACCATGGCCGACCCAATCAATAGACGGAAAAATGGGTTAAAAGTCTTTTGTGAGCTCTGTTATACATACACTCCGAAATGAAGAATCCCCAATATCAAATCCATTTAATTTTAAACATATGAAGACATTTATTTTCGAAATATATATTTCATATATCCCCCTGGCGAGACTGATTTTCGACTTGAGCCCAAAAATTGCAAATTACAAAATTTTGTTTACTCAAGGTCAATGACAATAGTTTTTATTTATCAGTTAAAAATATGTACATACGTATATCACAATAACAAATAAAATATTGCATTAAAAACATATAGCAAAATAGTTAATAAATTATGGAAACAAATAATGAGATCTACGAGCTTAACTTAACAACTCGGATATACAACTGTAACTTTGATCCTAGCATAGAGTGCCTGGTAATTGGTTAAAGCTTTGACAAAGCCAAGCATGCAAGAGATCATCATCAACACGTTCTTGGCTGTTGGCCCAGAAAAAGGTGCCGTTGTCTGTGCTAATATATTGTAGTGGCAGATTTAAGGACTCTGTAATATTCAGATCCCAAAGTATGGGCGATGCTTGTTGGGTGGTTGTTGTGTTGATATTTGTGTTGTGGGAGTGTCGGCAATTGCGTCCATGCTGACAGGAATGACACTGCTGTGTACTGGCTTTCTCCACATAGACACTGTTAATGAGTGTTGGTGTGTTGGGTGGTGCACTTGTTGTGGTTGGGGTTAAAGGCGTAGTGTTATCCCAGTTGCTTGGTGTAGACTTATCCAATGTTTTGCTTTCCGTGGATTTTTCAAGAGATTCATTGCTGGCACGCAGCAGCTTCTGTGTGTTATTAAGATCGACATTGTTGGGATGTGGCAGCGGTCGACCTTTACCGCCCACTGTCAACAAGCGACGCAGTGGCTGCCAAACTTTGCGCATCCGCTGCTTGGGTTGCTTAACCGATACGGTGACAATTTCCGGTGTTTCTGTAAGATTCTTGGTATCCAGATACATGGTAACAGTAGCATTAACTACTAGCACAACACGAGCTTAAAAACGTTTTCGTTGTGTTCTCTATTAGTGGGCCAAAAAAATTAGTGTTCGCCTGCGTGTTGCATGTGCGCACGTTGAGAGTTTCGTTTGTGACTGATGCTAGTCCGTTTGTCTGCACTCATATTTATATATGAGCAGCTCAGTCGGCGCAGCCGTCCAACTAACAAACAGCCAACCAGTCAGCCACTCGGAACCCATGGCCAGTCAAGAGTGAAATCGTATACCGGCTGATCTCACGACCAAGCTCGATACGAAATTTGAGTGTGCGCCGACAGTCTCACAACGGAGCTGGAGCGCAATGCACTCAATACACAACACACACACACACGTGCATATGTATCTTCTTTTTTTTATGTATTTCCCAAATAAATTCCAACAGGAATCCAAGTTGGTGTGTACTTTTCCCATACTTCACTGTTGCACGTACATACATAAATACATCGACAAGGGCCCAGAGTTGATGAGCTGCTGCTGCAGGTAGCAAACGCACAGTGGTGCAGCTGTTGGGGTCGTTGCAAAGCCGCTCCCAGGCCAGTGTATACAACGACGCCACTGTGTGGACCATCATTTATGCTTGGCTGACTTTGTTTTCACGTTCACACGGTCGAGCCAGTAGTTGACGGCGCTGCTGTCGGCGTCGACGACGGCATCGCAGCCACTGCGCTGCACAGCTTAGCCAGTGACGTGGTAGGCTGGGTTTGCTCTAGGTACCTGTTCCTGGAGCCTTTAGGTCGGCGACGCTGTGTATTTCCGTTCTGCGGGGGCACCAACAACAAATCACGTTAGCGTGCAACGGCGCAGGCGCAGTCCGTTGTGAGTGTGGGAAAGGGCTTATAAGAATTTCACCCAGTGCATTTCGGGTTTCGGCGCTCTTATTGTTGTTGCCCTTCTTATATGTTTCAGGTTTTTTTTTTTTTTACTGTCCAAAAAACGTATGTAGTTGTTGAGCAGATTTTGTTGACAATTATATTAAAGACCCTGGCAATGTTGTTTAGCCTCAGTTCATTAAATCTTGACCATTACGACACTCATAAATAGGAACTCGCAAACATATGTTTAAATTCGCCTTTATATAGTATATCAGTTAGAAGAAACTTCACACGGTCAATTTTATGTAGGCCACGACCTCATTTAGTTTACACAGGAGTATAACCAAATTCTCTTACCCTGCAATACCGATAGACAAAACTTGAGCTGTCCAGCTTTGCTAGAGCTCGTGCAAGCTCGTGCCAATCGCGTGTTCACAGCACGCTTGCAACTTCCACTGGATCGTTGCCATAACCCTACCCACCATCGTAGCCATTGCCACAACTTTGTCAGCCATTAATCTTGACTCTTTGTCTGCACAGCTTACACATTGCACGTTGCACAGCCGCCTGCTAGCCCGTTGGCCCGCGTAGTTGCTCCCAATCTGCGTCTCGCTCTAAGCTGCACATTTGCTAAATTTAAAGCGATGGACTTGGTTGCATGGTCGTGGACTAAGACTTCGACTTCAATCTCAACTCAAACAGCGGCTGAGACTACGTCCACGACTAGAGAGCGTTTGAGCCTGTGGTGGCGCATTATTGTTGGTGGATTTCAAGCAAACATTGCACTTATGTATGTGGTTTTATGTAGGTATATACTTTGTCCTGAAAGTTACTTTGTCTAGTTTTTATATTTGTCGAACCAGCGCGGTACACCCTTTAAGGTTTCCTGGAGATGATTCAGAATAGAGATTGAGAATTCCGGCGCGTATAAATATATTTTTCATCACAAATAATTGTCATTATTAGTATCTATAATACTGAACGTTATGTTATGATACGTACACTTCTTTTGTAGATAAAAGAGTTCGTTAGTTCGTTAAAAACAAGTTATTGATGATGCCTCAAGTGCGTCATAGGACTCAATAAAATATTTTTATGTATCAAGCTCTGGATTCGCAAAAAAAATTGAGACCCGAGATAATGAATACGCTTCATTCAAAAAGTCTGTTAACCATATTATAATTCAGGCGGGGTGTTACGGAATTATAAAATACATACATATGTGATTCTAATAGCAACCTGATTGTTAATGTACATAAGAATCGTTATGTCATTATAAGTTTCTTTGGTTAGCTTTGTATCTCGGATTTTTTTTTGGTTCACACGGTAGGCAATCAGAGAGTTTTATGCTAAGTGTTGACTTTAGAAATATATGACAAGCAATTAGTGCGGATTGAGGTTATTCGCTAAAGGTTGAATATTTTGCATGCGCCGTGACCATTACTAAGTTTTTTTCTTTTATATTTGGATGCGCGCTTATAACTTATACGCCACGTGTACCAACAAAGTGTTATATTAAACTCCTCAAGTCGTTGCTGATGTTACGCTTGTCAGCATAAAGTTTTTTCAACTTTAACGGCCAACGGAAGTCATGGGCAAGCCAAACAAACAAAAACACTAATTTAAATAAGCCAAATATTCTGCAGCATCATAGGAAATGCTAAGCCAGCAAGTACCAACTCCATCCATATGTACATGCGCAGAGAGTCGAGCAAGTAATTATGATTGTATACGGACGAGGGCAGCTTAACAAGTTTGTGGCTTTATTAAATAAATAAAAGTTTTCCTTTTCCACATCGACTCCTATTGGCAACCACAACTTGGGCTTTCAAAGCGGTGTTTCAGGCGGCGTTGGAGAAAGCAAAAAACAAACATGTTCTATTAAAAATGTATATTTTTATTATTCATATATTATATATACCTAGTACTAGAAAAATATAAAAGTTTGTTCAAATATATGCAACATACAATAAAGGAGTTGTGGGAGACTTCATAAAGTATATATAGTATATTCTTTAACCTCATCGACGGCCGAAGACTATAGAGCTATGGATTTCAAATTTGACCAAAATATGCTCATAATAATCTGGCAGATAAAGTTTCTCGATATCTATGTCGATATCTTGCTCACTGCCCCCTTATATTACAACGCGTGTTTTTTTAGAGATTTCCAATTTTGAGTTGGCAACATTGCTTTATCTGACAACCCATTTAACAGCTGATAGTTGCTATTTGTTGACTTTGGTTTGAAATTTCATCATGGATAGTCATACACCAGAGCAACGCTTCCAAATGATTGAAATTTGTAATAAAAATATTGATTCCGTTCGTCAAACTTATTCAAAATTTTGTTTTCCGATAAAGACCAATTGTGGTTGTACTTTCATAAGAATTGTCCCATTTGAATTGAGGATAATCCACAAGCTTTTGTCGAAGCACCATTACATGCAATAAAACTACTGTTTGGTGCTTTTTATGGTCTGGCGGAGTCAATGGTCCATATATCTCCAAAAACAATGATGGTCACAATGTTACAGTTTGTTACCATTTTCTATCCAATAAAGCCTGTTTCATTGATCTTAAAAAATATTTTTTTGTTTTATTAAACAACTAGCCGGCCTCCGCTGCGCTCCGGCACGCTCGCTTCGCTCGCTCGTCTAGATCTGGAATCTTTCCGATTGGAAAACATCGTCCGATTCATCGATCAATCGATTAATTTCATCATAAAATTTTCAACCACGCCATCTTTACATTTTAACCATGTTTGATGGAGATTTGGTAGTTTTCTTCTCGGCATTGTAAGCAGTATCTGATATTAATGTTTTCGTGCACTAATAATGTTAACCTATAATGGCGACAGGATGTCTTTTTTTCTTTTTTTACGTTCCGTCAAGACAAACCACAGATTAAAAAGTATTGCGTAACGCGTCGTTCGCGAAAGCCTCGAAACAGGAATGTGGAAGGCTTCGCGGCTAACTTCGCGGCGTTCGCGCCCGTGAACACACCATGAAGGTATAGTCGATAAATGAAAAAAAAATGTTAGGAGTGGCAACCCTTATCTCTTAGGGGTATGAAAAATAGATGTTGACTGATTCTCAGACCTGCCCAATAAGCACACAAAATTTTATGAGAATCGGTCTAGCCGTTTCGGAGGAGTATGGCAACTAACATTGTGAAACTAGAATTTTATATACAATATATACGTTTAAAATTTTAAAATAATCGCCATGCATCGTTTCTTTATCGCTGAGGTGCTGAGTTAGATCTATACATATGTCGCCCATAGTTATAAAAGTGCGCAAAATTGATGACGACCCCTTTTGGAAGATCTATTCTTTCGAATGATAAACAAGTGAGTAAGCAAAGTACAACTGAACAACTATCTATATTAAATCATTTTTTAATGTTAAAATTGTTTTTTTGACGTAAAAAAATAAAAAATAATGCTAGTTGATTTGGGGTGAGCGTTTAGCATTGTGCCCGTAGTTTTCTAAAGAGCCCGTAGAGTACAAAAAAAAAATAGTAGCATTTAAATTGTTCGTATTAAAGCGACTGCTCTAAGTTGCCGACAGTTACCACAAAGCCCCATTTTTTGTTGGCAGACCTGTACATCCATAGTATTTATTAAACCTTTACTTGATTTTAGCAATAAGTTTTTGCTTCAAAAATAATGTCTGCATTTACAAGCTCCGTGTTGAATTTAAAAATATTATATGGCAGCCACAAAAAGTCGCTGACTTAGAATACTACCCTCGTATATGTACGTATGTACATATTTAATAATGCTCTGGCAACATTTTATTCACACTATGTGTGGGGTACATACATCTTTCCAGTAGCCAACACAAGATCAGCAAGATTACAGATTTGAAAGCTGAGGATAACTTATGCATTTAATGTTTAAATTAACGTTTTTTTTCAAGCAAGGCAAAAGTGTTTTTTAGGGTTGTCGGGAGTGGGGAGTGTTACACTTAATCGATAAGCATGAATGAGCGCACAAATATATCTAGACAGTATTCGACTGTGCAAAGACGTCGTTATTGTCGTTGACGTCGTCGTCGTGGTCGTCGTCTTAGTTGTCGCAGTCATCATCATCATCCAAGCATGCGACATAATTGCGCGAGTTAGAGCCCCCAAACAACAACTAGCTAAATCAACAGCAAGAGCGACAACGACAACAACAACAAAAACAAAAACAGTAACAGCGACAACAACAACAACAACAATAACAGCAAAGCATTTCAGCAATCCATCGGATCGCATCACAATTCAGCCATCCGTCCAACGTGTGGGAAACACACGACAAATCTGTTTCCCACGGTCTCGTAAAGTAGGCGCTCTCACACAGCCGCAGTCGCAGCCACAAAGCAGCCGTCAGTAGGCTCCATTATCTATGTTTTGTATGAGTGTATCCGTGTGTATCTGTGAACCGACGAATGGGAGCCAAAGGCAATCCAAGTGGTGGAAGCGGCAACTGTCATCATTGACAATAAGTATGACATGGCAGCGGCGGAGAGACGAGGACGTCGGCACAGAGAGCCACGCGCATAAGCACTGCGCTGTGCTGTGCTGCTCTGCGCGCAGTAATCAATTGAAGACGACGCGCGCCAGAGAGCAGCGAGCATTGCATGACTCTCCCGTGCAGAGTTGTCGAGTAACTTTTATTTACACGGCAACTGCATGAAATTGTGTAATATTACGACGCTTAAGATCGCCTGGCAACTCGCTCATGTTAGCTTATACAGTAGCCTCTCTTTGTGCGCCGAACAGCTACCGAGCCGAAACCGCACGAGTGTGCTATGACATGCAATGATCTTGCGGGAGCCGAGCTCTTGGTACAACGACGTCGGGGGCCCACTTCATATAAAAGTTACGTTGGAAACTTGTTTGCTGCTCATTTCACAAACGAACCGTCAGATGAACGAACGCATCGCGCGCCACGGTCACGCCACGCATGCGCTGCGCATTGATAGTGATTTAACGAAAATGTTTATTTAAATCAAGCCAAAAGAATTTGAAAAAAAAACAAACATACACAAAACGCCAATTGCCAAAGTGTATCGGATTAACGATTTTTAAATTGCAATTATCATAATTCGCGAAACATGGTCATGGAGATGTCTAAGACCTATCAGTACCGTAAAGTGATGAAGCCTTTGCTTGAGCGTAAACGTCGCGCTCGCATCAACAAATGTCTCGATGATCTCAAGGATTTGATGGTGGAGTGCCTGCAGCAGGAGGGGGAGCATGTTACTCGGCTGGAGAAAGCAGATATACTCGAGCTTACGGTGGACCACATGCGCAAACTAAAACAGCGTGGAGTGTTGTCCTTGCAGCCCGCCGCTACTCCAGCCACCAGTGCCGCTCACGTGGAGTCATTTCGCTCTGGCTACGTGCATGCTGCCGATCAGATTACACAGGTGCTGCTGCAAACACAGCAGTCTGATGAGATTGGACGCAAGATTATGAAGTTTCTATCGACGCGTCTTATTGAAATGCAAGCACAATTGCTGCAGCAGCAACAACAAGCTGTGCCCGCCGTCGGTTATCCATCAAGCCGTGTACCTTTTCCATTACTTAGCTGCTATGGCAATGCTTCCTCCGTTAACTACGGTTCCTTTTTGGTGGACAAGGATAAGTTTGTGGATGTTACCTCAGTGGATGGCACAGCGCTGTCGGAAACAGCTTCGGTTAGTTCGCATGAGTCTGCTGTTTCGGAGCCAATGTGGCGGCCCTGGTGAAGCGTCCCAGTGCGCCTAGTTAACTAAGCTTTAGTATTTAAATTTCATAACCCAATGCTTATAAATGTTGCCGTTCAAAGCAAAAGCAACAAATCCAACAGAATCTAATGTCTTCCGAAAAAAATAGGTCACCTACAGCTGTTATTGTTGGGTGTAGCTAAAACTATGTGCATTACTTTTAAATACTTTTAAGCTAAATTGGATAATTTGTATATATTCCTTAAACTGTGATATAATATTATAAGATATACATATACATACTACATAAAAAATCAGTGTTTGACTATTTCAATGTCCACTTCCTTGAATATTAATATACAATATACATTAAAAGTAGTCATTAAAAATTTATTAAGCTCATCAACTAAGCTTTAAAAAATACATATATTCAAATATATAACTATGCCTTAAAATTTTATTTCACTATATTCCAAAATCTTTCAGAAAGCAATTACACCATATTGTGCAAACTAAATCACATGTCTTTAAGGAAACGATTTAAAGGCAAGAAGATCCGACTGTCTTTCCAGTACTCTTGTTTTTCGGAGGTTAAAGAGTTTTTAGCGAGGAATATATTATATTTTGCGACATTAAATGCTTTTGTTACAAAATAGTTTGCAATTAAATGCAACATTTTTAAAAACTGTCAACCCCTTTTTGCTGAATGTAACCCTTGTATTTAGTTTCGTAGGAAGGGTTGTCGAGTATAGAGAGTAAAGAGCACTAGTCCCACCTGTTGAACTAGTTCTGTGCACTTTGCCTATAACTATGTGGCTGGGGAATTATGATGTACATGAGTTTTAAAGTAAATTATTATTTATAAATTGCATTATCGAAAGTTTGCTTTACTTTTTCTAGTGAAAAATAAAATCCAATAATACACATAATAATAGCAATTTCTGTGATTAATTTGTCAGTCGCCCCTAGGTTGATCATGGGGATCTCTACCAATAACGGTTCGAAGAGACAATGGACCTACAGTGTATAACCCGATCTGAACGGTCGTGTCTTGAATTAATAGATATTTTATCGGCCGAATGCACCAGTGCTTCTGCGGGGAACCACCGCCATAGGGTTGTAAAGCGATTTCGCTACCACTACGATACCGATGGCCACGATAAACATATTAAAATCACATAATTTCAAATTTTGTGAGATTGAAAGAAAGCGTTTTGTAGATAAAAATTTTGCAATAACCATCGACGAACATTTTACGAAACAGATCAACTAGATCGCACAGCCTTGTCGTTCATGTCATGCTTTGACGTTTAAATCGTCTCCATTAACCATAAGATGCAGTTAAAATAATATAAAAATTAACAAGTTCTTCTAACAAGTCAATGCGTAAAGCCAAAATATATTTTTTTCACTCTAATTTCTACAGGAACATATCTATAAATTATGCAAAAAAAAAATTAAAACTATTTCACTTAACTACTCAACGATCCGGTATGACCTTAATTAGGGTGACCATATGGCAAAGAGGCAAATCTAAGACATTCCTCGTCTAAAACCGGGACATTTCCCGACACCTCGCTTTTTTAATGTATATAGGTATATATCGCAAAAAAAAAAAAAAAAAAAAAGCTACATTTCAATAAATTTCTTTGTTGAAAATGTTAAATAAGCATTAGAGAAAAAAAACGGGACTTTTACGGCGCGAACCGGGACACCGGGACAAGCAGTCAAAACCTGGTAACACGTCCCGGAAAACCGGGACGGCTGGTCACCCTAACCTTAATTGTATTATCCTCATTTTCCAAATCGAAACATTCGAACTTAATAAGTAACATCTGCTTAGAGCCTGATTTTTAAGGTGATTTTTAGATTTTTATTCAAAAGACACTTTTTTATATATTTAAAATCCAAATAGATTACGGTACTAAGCATATTTTGATTTACGAAAATTAAATTTTCCAAAGTAATAAAAAACAAAATGGCGACTTTCGAGAGCTACGCGTACATGATTTATTGTCATCATATTAGTTTTACAAAAAGTTGCATAAAAAAAAAAGTTACAAAAAAATAAGTTTTATTTTTTTTACAAAATCCTACGTGGTTTGCTGGATCAAATAAAAGTTGACTGACTGAGTTATTGATGAAGCCATTCGGGAATATTTTACGAAAAAATCACTTCGCAACACCATTTGTCTGCTAATTAAGCTAAAAATTGCTTCTTTTTGAAAATTCTACACAAGTCCTACCCCTTAATTAATGCAAGAAAAATAATAAGTTAAAAAAACTAAAATTTGTCTAATGCAAAAACTATTCAATATTCATCGCAAATAGAAAATATAAGAATTTGAGCGTATTGCTTCAAAATCGAATAAATTTGGGCAACAAAAAGAGTTGTAGATTATTTTACTTAATTCTATTAGAATATTTTTGGGATGTTCTTATCAAGCCATTTCTAATGATACCTAACATAGCGCCACTGTTAACAAAATTTGGTTTTTCAGTTAAGTTCATTATGCCCACTAGAGGGAGCCACATTCAATTTAATGCCACGTTACATAGCCTATGATCAGCGGACGATTAATTGGAATTTTACACCAATTGTTAGCTTGTCGATTTCTCTTATAGCTATTAGCAGAGTTCCTGAAAAGTTTAAAGAGTCAAGGCAATAAAAATAGACAAAAAATTTTGTTTTTCTTTTAAATTGTATTTCATTTGAATTTTGATTAAAAATTATCACAATTTTTTAAAGCTTTACAGTCGTTTGACTTGCTATTATTTTTTGCGGCTTATGGATATGCAAAAGATAATGCAAGTCGTTAAAATAAAGTTGAGCCGAAGCTATGGAAGACATCTTTGCAGGTAGTTAGTTGAGTAGTGACGCATCAGGCAGTTGTTTAGGCTTGCACCCAACGATCCCCGAACTGGGCAACGGCGATTTCGTTGGCGGTGTTGCAGCACAGTGGTTCGATGAGATCGTTATCAGCAGGCAGATCGGAGGCGGCGGTCCAGAAGAAGGTGCCATGAGCGGTGCGCATAAAATGAACTGGTACAGTTGGCATTTGCTCCAAGTCATAGTCTTCGATTTCACAGGATGCTGAGAGACGTTCGTTGGCTTCGTTCTCGTAGGACTCCAGTGAGGAGCCGATAGAAGCAGATTCTATGTCAGCGTTGCGAAGGTTCTCCATAGACTCTAGCGACTGCTCCGAGCTGGCTTTTTGCAAGTGATTGAGATTCTGGTGATGCTGCTGCTTGAACAGTTTCTGCAGCAGTTTCTTGACGCTGTAGGACAGCTTCTTGTTGCTTGAGGTTGGCATGATAATTTTGTTGTTCTGGCACATTTTGATTTTTTTTAGTGGTGCAGTTGGTTTTGTGTTAATGCTTGATGTTTACTGTATGAAGCACAGTGCTCGAATGATGTCTGATCCTCAGCAGAGACGCTCTTATATACCCGCACAGGATCAACGTTGAAGGCAAGCGAACACGATACCGCAACAACAACTATAGCAGGTCACAAAGGAGAAAAAAAAAATGATACACCAGATACTGCGAGTGTGGGAAAGTACAAGGATACGTGCATGCACAAACGAGAAACGAGAAAATCCTCGAAACAAAAAAAACGGCAGGTGTGTTTTAAAAAGGACAGAAGGGCAGACAGTCTTTTGGTTAACCTGCATGCGTTGGAGTGTGTCGGCATGCAGTGCTAGCTTGCTCGCACTTGCTGTGTATGCTCAGCAATTTTATCCTGTGTGAGGATCGTGAGAAGCAAGACTTTCCACAAGTTCCCACACTTTTGAACCGAACGATATTTCATTTACAAAAGCAGCAACCGAGGAGTATCCTTTTTAGAGCCCATTGCTTGTCTTATACGTTTTATTGTTGTTTTTGTTGCCTTTATGCACTTATCTTATTTGGAAAAGATTCTTTGCCGAGCTGTCTCTGAATCTTTGAACACGTGTGCATTTTTGGTTTCAAATCGTGGGAGAATGTTTTCAATTTTCTACGCTCGAATGACCCAAACAATTAAGGATTGACAAGGCTTGGAGTATTTAGTTCAATAGGCAAACAGTGAAACGATTAAATGCGTTGTAATTTAAAATGTATAAAACGTGTTACGGTGTAGTAGCCCAACGCAACCGTAAAGGAACCCAACAAAAAAGGGGCAACGTGTCAGGTAATTTAAGGAGCAGAGTCGCCTTCCAACTTTTTTTTTTTGTTTTTTGGTTTTCATTTTTTCTGTTGCTGATGGCACACAATTAGCAGGCATGCGTGGTAAGTTGTCTGGATCTTATTAGGAGCACCAAGTGCGGTGTGGATCACGCACGGCGCTGCGCCAGAATTGAGTCTTGCAGTAGTTGTTCTTTTTCGTTTTGCCTTGTCCTTTTTCGGCGTATTGTGCACCGCAAGTTGGACACGTGACGTGACTCTACAATGTGCCACAATGTGCCCAACCCTCCCTGTTCTTAATAGCCATTCCATGTGTATGTCTTAAGGTGTGGATTGGCTCTGACGTGTTTATACATCCCTATACATTTAGCTACATCGTTAAGATCTGTTTTATAAGAAATGGAGCTACACGTTTTTGTTGTTCACTCGGTGACAATGGGATACTACAAATTAAGATTAATCGTGAAGCAGTGTTGCATGTCGTTGAGGCTGTTGTTAAGACTTGGCCTATAATTGTTTAAGTGCTGAGCTGATTAAAAAATTGGTTACGTTGTTGGCGGAACTGAAGCGTCTTAGACCTTATTTTAGATATCATATAAAGGATTAAATAGCGTTGCAAAATCATTTTTGTTTTAAATTGTTGTTATAAGAAAATACTTAACTGTACTTATCTCTTGGAACAAGGATTTGATGGCACAACAATAAAATGTTGGGCATCATAAATTTCTTTTGTGGTCGAATAAGGTGGAGGAATTTTCACGGCTCAACATTACCTGTTGACTGCACTTGTAAACAAATATTGGGATTGGAAGTATTTCAAGTCACAATAGAATAGACAAACACATATACAGTATACTGTTTGGGTACTTTGTGGGTTTAACACGTTCATTTGTACTATGTAAAAACAGAGTGGTGAATAACCCTATATAGTGCATACCGATTAAAACTTTTTGCACCAACTGTTTAAGCTGACGATAAAAAAAAAAGTTCACGAACTGCTTAAGTCCAAGGGAAATCCGCTTAAAATTTTTGATATCGGCTAGAGACGCTGACGACTTGGAAAAATTGTCCACTCAATCCTCTTACCCAGAGATGAGATGACCACAGAGTACCACTTCAAACGACATTTTAGATTTTATTATGATGATTATGATTTATTATGAGTAACAAGAAGAATTGGACAACGTTTGAAGACATACATACAATGAATAGGCACACCATTGTGGGGTCCATAACACGACTGTCAGAAGCTCTGTGTAAATACATGAGATGGATCCCGGGGCACAAGAATATTCCCGGGAACGAAGGAATGGACTGGAACGGCACAGCTCGCTTCCGGCAAGCAACTCTTCGGCTCCTATAACCCAAATTGGTTCCAGAAAATATCCCAACTTGGCAAGATTTCTCTTATGATACTAACTGGGTTACTGGCGGGACATTGCAAGCTCAGGAAATTCGTGAGCAGGAATGCAGGATTTGCGATATTGAGGGTGAAACCTCTCTACATATACTTGCAGAATGTGGTTCCTTTTAAGCGAAATAAGAAAGAAGGAGCAAACAAATCCCTACGCGACGCAGTGAAGCATTCCCCACTAAAATTATTATTTAATGAATTAATTTATTATTATCGGTTACAATTTCTTAATAATTAGAGTAATTTACACAATGTTTTTTTTTTTTTACTTTTATTTTAGCTATACCTACCTAATATACCGCCGAGAGGGGATGGTTAAAGGGGTTCCAGCCAGGCCCTCAGATTTCTTAGGTGCCCGGTGTAGTATTGTCTTGATTCAAGCTAAAGGTGTAATAGAAAGGCAGGTACATTTTACCCCCTGCACCGGTTTTTTTTCTCTACGGCAATGCCTGCGTATGTATAGAAGCCACATTTAGAAAAATATTGCATTCGGAAATTCTTTTCATAATCAATTACACTGTATTACAATAATATTATTTAAGTTTAGAATGCCTGCCTTTATAATGGTAGGCTCATTGCAATTAAAATAAAATATTCTTCAAAAAAGTAACAAAGTAAATCTAGGAAAAGGAGGACCTATCTTTTAGATCCCTTGGGGCTTACGCTACGATATAGAAGAGCAGTGGGCGTAAACTATACAATTTTTAACTTTATACAAAAACTACGTAAAAATTTTAGTCTCTAAGATAGTCAGAAATTTCAAAGGGCATTAATATAAAGGTGCCCCTGCAGCAGCTCAAAACAAGAGTCTATTGTTCATGGAACTCTACTGTGCTATGTGCTTTAAAACCAAATGAACACGTGCACTGATTTCTTATCGCATAATTTAAGGTTCCAAAAAATATATCAGCTCAATAGAAACCCAACCTATTAAAACAAAAAACCAAACATTAATCCGACCTTTTTAGGCTAACATTTTGTGTTTGTACGTGCGTGGGTAAATACAGACGATGCTTCTGAGCATGTTTGTACACGTGAATCTCAGCGGGGTGTTCCGCTGACCCAAACATTTAAAAAGAGCATCTCGGGCAACTGACACGTGTGTTTATGGATCGATCCCACTGCAAGTGCGAAGCGTTGCTTTCAACAGTGTCCCCGCCGTGCCTCTATCACTACAAGAGGCAATATTTCACTTGGTCCTCGTTAACATGTGGTGTACCCGTTGTGGAAATGCCGAGCCGCAACAATTATCGATGCTGTCAAGGCAGGTTCCGACAGGACATACCAAAGACGACATATTACACTCTTTTCTACGAAATCTTTGTATGGAACGCGTTAAAGCTACCACAAGTGGACAGAGTCTACATCACTTGAAGTCGTCACACTATATTTAGTTACATGAAGCTATAGTACACCTAAGCATAAATAAAGACATATGCATTGCAATTACAATAACAAAATATACAAAACACACGAATTGTCAGCACCACAGACAAATTTTAATATTACTCTTTGAGGACCTCCTCGGCGATCTTCAAACTGTAAAATAACACAAGAAATATGCACATGTGGGGTCCCTTGGTCGCATCATGTTACATACTAGATCTTGCCGCCATCGTTCACATTACACGAGACAACGTCGCACATGTTAAATAGTCTTTTATTTTATAGTTAGTTTATAAATTAGCATGCGGGAGGCAGTTCTTGGAAGCCTCTTGTTGGCTGCGACCAAAGGACCAAAAGGCGTGATCACTCAACGCACGTGCAATTCACAAAGGGGGTTAATTGCTGTTTGACTGACACAAAACACTGCGCACTTGATACGAACACGTGCAAACTAGTTGCTTTAGGGGTTTGTATGGATTAAGGGTTGTCCAGGATCACTGAGAACGACAAGTACTTCCAACACTAACGGAATTAAGGCAACTCATTTATCTAAAATAACATCACAAAAGGATCCATACGTTGTTTTTCATTGGTTTTAAATACCATTAACATTTGTTTGATCCCTTGAAATTATATCATTAGCAGCCTTGTAAAATGTATATTATAAATAAATGGCGTACGTAAAGTCGGGCGTGGAAGACTTTGGGATACCCTGTACCTCTAGCTTGCAATAAAATCCGATTCCTTCATAAAAAACCAAAAACAGAAGAATTTTTAAGCAAACATTTTTTTTTTCAACTGATCGTTCCTATGGGAGCTATATGATATAGGCAACCGATTTCGACACAGTACTTGACACAGTACTTTAATACCTTAAAAAAGATCTGAATGCCGAATTTAGTTCAAGTATCTTGAGAAATAAATGAAACACAACGAATTTTGTATAAAAAAAATTTTTTTTTGGACCGATTTGTCCTATGGGAGCAATATGATATTATCAACCGAACTTATTCAAATTTGGTACAATGCTTGGGTACTCTAAAAAACATGCCAAATTTGGTTACGATGTCTTCATAAACAAACGAGTTATACATCTAAAACTTTTATTATTTTTTTAGGTCGTTATTAAAAAATAAATAAACTTGTCTCCTATGGAATAATATGGAATCTAATGTGAAAGTTTGGTTACTCTAGCTCTTACCATCTCTGAGATCTAGGCGTTCAAACGGACAGACAGACGGACATGGGTATATCGACTGCTCTATTCACCCTGATCATATTTTAAGTAACTTTCGGGTGTCTCCGACAACTTCTTCTATATGTTACATACATTTTCGGCTTGCACAAACTTAATATGCCCTTTATACCATACGGTACAGGGTATAATTAGTCGAATTGAACAAGGAAGAAGTCACTCTTGTTTAACATATTTATGAACGACTTGCATTTAGTTGAACGCTCGTTAAAAATCCTGAAATATGCCGATGATGTTAACTGGAATTACTTACAGAAGGTCCTGAATAAATTTTATGAATGGTGTGCAGTCAGTCATCTCAACTCAAACTGCGATAAGTGTAAATTGATCAGTTTTTCGCGGAGAGCCATTGCCCACTATGATTTTATACCTGGCGATTGCTCTCTAAGGTAGATGCCTCCAAATTCCGCGCGACACTACATATTTTTTTTGTAATGTGCATATCGGCGTCATGATCAATAAGATGCGAATCCTCGTAGCTTTATAAAAAGCCGGTCTATAGACTGTTTACAACTCTTCTCCGGATTATATGGATCAGCTTCATGGAACCCAACGATATTATTATTTTTAGTAATGGGTGTTCCTTGGTGGATTTATTATACCCCCTTCATGACTCAGAACTCTCGTAAAAGTCCAATGGCCTACATATATTCAAGTATTTTCTTTGGATTTTCGAGAACGCACAGGAGTTAATTTTTTTTGCTGATAACTACCATGCATTCCCATAGTACATGCATTGAAGTTTCCCATTCCATGCTACAAAGGTGACATAGTCCACTATCCGCTATTCCATTTTTAATTAAGGGGTTGCGGAGCTTCCAGTGTCCCGTGAATAGGCTAGTTAGGATCCTCACGGTATTTTTTCCTTGAGTTATCATGAGTTCATATCATCTCTTACGGTTGTAGTTATTTTTTACTGTTAAGTCCTCGTATCTGTGCGTCTTGGAACCCATTCGAATGAAATATTTAATAATATTTACCTTCATTGTTAAAATTTATTCGCAAATTAGTAAGGTGTCATCCATAAACTTGACGCTGATATAATATTAAGAAAGTACCGTCGTGTCCCTTAGTTATAAACTTATAATAAAAGAATCGGTCGCAAAAATGAAAAAGAAAAGTTCAAAATTTGACAAAAAAGGAGAGATTAATGGAAAAATTAATATAAGAATTAACCGATGAAATAATAAAACTTATTGGGGGTGAATTCTGTCATGTTCACTTATTTTACTACCAAGAAAAGTCTGGTCTTCTTAACTCCAATGGGCTTCGCTTCATTATTTTCGATAAAAATAGAATACCAAACTACGAATAAATTTTTGCTTCGGATTTTTTTTTTGTTCTATTTATTTAAGTACTTAAACTATTAAAGCTTTTTGTTTGCTTAAAACTATTACAAATGATACACAAAATAAACAAATTATACATAAAAAACCTGCTACAATTAAACTTAAATTTTAATTTTCAAGAAATATATTTTTTATATATATGTATTAAAACTATTAAAGCTTTCAATAATTCTTATCTTACAATTAAATAAAGCTTTTGTTATCACAGAAGCAAACCAGTGAAATGGAAGACATGATTTGTTGTTATAGTTGTAGTGTTGTAGTGATAAGTATTACCACGGACGCCATACATCCGACTTAGGCGATGACATTGCCTCGGACTCACAAACATCACTGTGGTAACCCGAAGAAGCTGGGCTCTCAGAACGAACCAACATGGCTGATGATTTACAGGATAAATCCAATTCGCATTCTTGCTTGTCAGCACTAAGCATGCGCTGGAACTCATAGCCCAGATGAGTCATTACTGTTTTGCCAATGTCAACACTCATGTCTGGGGTGCACGCCATGACACGTGAAATTTCGCTGACCGCGTTCATGTAGCCGTTCTTAAAACTGTCCAACGCCGCAGGATTGCAGGTGATTTGCGAGCTTGTTGGCTTATTGAGCTCCTTTCGCATGAAAACCAGTGCAGCTTCCAGCATTTCAGCCTTGTCCAGACGCAGAATAGCATCGTCGCCTTGGAACTCTGCAACAAGTGTTTTAAGCGTGTCCAAACACTTGTTCATGCGTGCGCGACGCTTGCGCTCTAGCAAAGGTTTCTTGACTTTCAGATAGAGCTGCGTCTTCGAGACGTATTTTGTAGAGACTTGTTGTGCCATGATGATTGAGAATTTATATTTTTGTATGTGAGATCTGAACGGTTGCAAGAGTGCAGCTTGAATGATGCTCGATCCTGCTGCTGCAGCGTCTTTTATACCTCGAGTCCTGCCAGGACCTGCTGCAGGTAGAGAACTAGAAATCTCTGTGTGCGCCTGTGCGTGTGTGTGTATTAGTGCATGCGTGGGAAAGGAAATTGTTATACGCATCAATTGGAAATCGTAAAGTAGTACAAAAGAAATGAAATCCAATGCACAAAAACACCAAATTGGTGTGATTGAAAGAAATGCTATGCAAGCCTAAGGGTTTTTGCCTTGAGGCATTGTTGCCACAACCAAAAACCCCGACAATGCTAGACATAAGCAGTTTAAGTCAAAGGTTGCTTCTATAACCAACTGCCAGCAGTAGATTAAGTATGACGAGTATGCCAAATATGATACAAGAGATTCATACTAGAATCCAATGTAAACATCACACGCGCCACCCGAGCTCTCATGAAGACCACTAGTTTGTAGTAGTCTATGTATCCACAGCATCAACTTGGTGGCAATAATATCTTTGTTGCAGTTGTTGTTGTAGCTGTAGTACTACTGGCACCCGCAGTTCGTACGTCTGTCGTATGAGCTCAATTTTCGTATCGTGAGAACCACGTCAGACGCGTCGTGTGTTTCCCACGCGATGTGCACACCTGCCATTTAAGTTGCTTATATGGTTACGATTACGTTACGAATAAGAGCAAAAACAACTGACAAATAAAATAAAAACAATAGTAGCGTCTACGGGTTTGATCGACTGACATAAGTACACATTTACTGCGCCGGCGCGACGCACATTATCAATGACCAACCTAACTGACTGACTGACTGACTGATTGGTTGACAAACTGACGTCAAAGAGTTTACTGATTACTGTAACATCATAATGAAGTTGCTTTTGCTACCACCGACTTTTGTCGTCATCGAGTTCTTCATCGTCATTGACGATCGTTTCATTAATCGTAAATCTTCGTTTTAGTATTGGTGGCAACTAAGGCGCTCACCAAAGCTGTGACGGGATGTTGTTTATTTTTTTCTTGTGGAACCTCGCTTTCTTTACGAACCGCACTTATTTAAATTATGCCCAAAACGTGTAATAATAAGATGCTCAACTTAATTAATTATATCTCTTACGTTTGGAGTTACTTCAAACTATACCCATAAAGTGCAACTAGAAATGTCAAAAGAGTGGCTTATTATTATTTTTTTTAAATGTGTTCTTCCGTTGGCATAAATTGAAAATTGGAATAAAAAGACTCCAATTAATTTTTATTAAAGTTTAATTCAAAGATAAATTTATTTGAAGATTGTACTTTTTCTAATGCTTAAAAAAAATTTATTTGTTTTTTTATTTATATTTTTGTGACACTAACTTTTTTAGCTAGAAAATGCAACACTTGGTTACTTGACCGGGGTGGCACGAATCCAAGAATTTTTGGTCGGGAAATTATATTTTCTAGATATAATGAACCTTTTTTTAACTTCTTGATTCTTTTTTGTCTACCTTATTTTTTTTGCAATTCCTAGGACTTTCGAGTTACTGCATGACAACTAGATGCGGGGTCTTCGCATATACTTCAGTTGGTCACCGAGGGGGTGTACGGCCCGCATTTATATGTTTCAAAATTAATTAGTTGTTTTAGTGGCGGGGAGCTTCTCGAAGCTAAAAATATGACGTACGTAAAATCGGGCGCGGACGACTTTGGGAGACCCTGTACACCTAAAAACATCAAAGACATTTGAGTGCCAAGTTAGGTTTCTTCATAAAAAACCAAAATGGTCTCGGTTTTTCAGTTTGAACATTACATTAATGATTTTGAGTTGTGCAGAGGGTATTACATGAAGAGTCCAAAGAAAATCAAACCCTCAAGAAGTGCTCAGTTATATATTTCAAACTGAGCTCAATGATTCAAGCCCCCGAATTAGTTTTTTTAGTGGCTGGGAGCTTCTCAAAGCTAAAATTAATTGAAACCCTAAGCGTACGACTGGATGATCAAATTGTAATCGCGGTCGAGTTCGTTAACTTATTATGTGACATTTTTATACCCTGTAATGTATGGTACAAAGGGTATATTAAGTTTGTGCAAGCCGAATATGTATGTAACATATAGAAGGAGTCGTCGGCGGAGACACCCCAAAGTTACCTAATATATGATCAGGGTGGCTAAAGAAGTCGATGTACCCATGCCCGTCTGTTTGTCTGTCCGTTTGAACACCTAGATCTCAGAGATGGTAAGAGCTAGACCAACCAAACTTTCACATTAGATTTCATATTATTGCATTGGAGACAAGTTCATTGGGGTGCTTCAGTCGACCTCGAAAAAAAAACAAAAGTTTTAGATGGATAACTCATTTGTATCGTAACCAAATTTAGCACTCGAAAGTTTTTTAAAAATCACAAGCACTGTATCTCCCGTAGGAACTATCGGTAATTTTTCAATTCAATTTCAATTCATTTATTCATCCAAAATTAAATTTTTATACATAATTATATTTACAAGTTTGTTTTGAGTTTTATCAAAGATATTACAGCAAATTAAAATTTATTTATATTACAATAATAATTTTTTACAATAAAGTATAAATATTTTTAAAGGTAAAAAGGGAAAACCTTCATTTGACAACAAAAAATATTTAAAAATCAAACACTAATTGAAAAATTAATGTTTTTATAGTTGACTATTTTCACAATAGTCGACAATATATCATTAATTTCAGTTTGGTAAATTTCAGTTGTTAGTATTTAAGTACTTATGATATCTCTCTGCATTCTCTAATTATGTCATAAGAAGAGTTTGTTATTTTGTTAAAATAGTTGAGGTTCTTTCTCATGATGAAATCTGTGAATTTTTCATATCCTGTTTCGAGGTGCAACAAACGCGTGGAATATCTCCAGGGCTTGTTGTTTATAATTTTCAGACATTTATTTTGTATGATCTGCATTTTTTTCAAATGACTATTAGCAGCTTTATACCATACTGGAGAGGCATATGATAAAATTGGTCTTAGAACGCATTTAAAAATTAAGTTTTTATTCTTGAAATTTAGGAATGATCGTCGATGTAAGAGTGTCCACAGGGCTCTCAGCGATTTCATTGCCTTTACACAAGTTTCGTCTATATGTTTTTGGAAACTGAGTTTTTTATCGAGAATGACACCCAAGTATTTGACGTGGTTCTGGATAACAATATTATTATTTTCAAATTGTAGTATGTCTTAATGGAAGCCGCTTGTAGGACTTGTTGTATGGGAAAATTATGGATTGAGTTTTCTCGGAACTATCGGTAAGAAAAAATGTTTTTGCTTAAAAATTTATCTGTTTTTGTTTTTATGAAGAAACCTAATTTGGCAATAAAATGTATTTGATGTTTTTAAGCAATATACCAGATTTTATTCCAAGCTAGTGGTACAGGGTATCCCAAAGTCGTCCGCGCCCGACTTTACGTGCGCCATTTTTATTTTGTAACCTTAAATGAAGCATCAGTTTTTGATTGTTTTTTTTTTCAAGTTTATATAAGTTAAAATTATAATAAAAACAAAGAAATATATTTTTAATATCAATAAAATGGGCTTTATTGGATAAAAAATTGTATGACATTAATGCTTAAATATTATTTCGGGCTTATGGCCACCCCGGCTGGTGCGTACAAGGCGCAATCAGGAACACCAATTTTCACAAGCTGTAACATTTTGCCAATCATTGTTTTTGAAGACATATATACCAATGCTTTCCCCAGCCCATTAAGCACAGCAAAACAATAATTTGCAATGAATGTAATGGTGCTTATTTACATACCTATTCGTATTCTTCGGAGAACAAAATTTGGAATAACTTTGACAAACAAAATCATTACTATGATAAAAGATTTCAACAATTTGCAGGCGCTGCTCTGATGTATAATTAGTCAAACCAAACTCAATGAAAAAGGATAGGTTGTCATATAAAGCAGCAACACGCTGGATTTACTTTTGATCATGTACATACATATATTGTCGTTTTATTTTATTTATTTTTAAGGAACTTATAAGTCGGACGTGCTCTACTTAACATGAGCCTATACCCATATTTTTCTCAAAACTTGCTTTGGCTTTTATTGGGGGCAGAAATTTTTGTAATATGTACATACAGTGAGCCACAAAAGTACAGCAGACGATTTTAGACTAAAATGTGAATTCCTCCCATATTGTTTTAATTTTCCAAAAACTAATGATGAGGTTTTTTTAAATATATATTTTTAAACAATTAAAATACAGCCCCACAAAAGGCTTGGTACACTTAGACGGAATCCTTAATATTACTGCTTATATGGCATTAAAAATGTTATTAATATTTTGTGGGATATCCCTTCAGTTTGATAACTTCATTTTGCCAAATAATTTTCATGTTTTTCGCCACTCCTCCTGTAGTGCGGCTTTTAGTTCCGGCTTACTACGAATTACTCGTCCTCTGAGCTTTTCCTCCAAATGAGATTGAGAGTCCTTTGCGGCGATTTAACCATGTGTGGCGCATTGCAAAGGAGCCACAAGCGAGTGTTCAATGCAGTGTGTTTTGGGTCATTGTCCAGACAAAAGTGGAAATTTCACCCAAAACCAAGGCGATCGGCACTATGCTGGAGGTTTTTTTTAAGAATTTCAAAGTATATTTTATGATCCATAAAATCTAACATCTATAATCGCTAAATTCCAAGTTCCCGACCCAAACCATTTGACCACCACCACCGTGCTTAACCGTCTTAATTGTGTATTTGGGTTTGTAAGCATCTCCAGGCCGCAGACAAACCCTGTAGCGTCCATCCGATCTAAAAATGTTATAATGTTATTATATATTATCCAAGAGGACTTTACGCCTCGCCTTACCAACGTGTTACTAAATCTATCAACTTTATATTAATTCTAGCAGTTAAAGCCTGATCCTGAAAAGTACAATATCCACCCCTGCCCAGTAGATTGCTATGCTAATCACTTGTTCAACTTTTCACGAAAACATAATAGTTCCTAACATCCATAGCTTGGGTGCACGCGGCCAAAATTCATAGCGCGAGTGACCGGCACGCGTCAGACAAATGAGCTTTTGAATTTTATCAGACTGCGGCGCACTTGTTGTGCGCCGCAGCAATAATCAGGTGCAACATGAAGCACTATGCATTTGATGTAAATTGATTGTCTGTTATTGGAAAAATAGAAAAAGCATATAACTTAAAAACGCCGTGTGCTGAACGCGTGACCAACCAATTAAATTAAATACACAACAATCCAAGCACTTGATTAGTGGGAAACGGTGGCAATTGTGGTCTGGACCCGGTGAACTAGCGGGCGACTTTCGCTTGCAAATGGTCTGCACACAAGTACAATATGTGTCAGTCGGAGCCATAGCCAGAGCCACATTCACCACCACCACCAACAACAACACCAATAGTAACACAATCACTGTCAGAGTAAAGGCAACTACAACAACAACGGTCACAACGCCCTGGCCCAAATTGAGAACAGCTGCCACTAAATAACGTACTGACGACGACACTGGCCCTCGAACCGTGGGATATTTTTCCCCTAGTTTGTGCGCACGTCTGGCAGGCCGTCGAATCTTATCATGGGAACCACAACTGCTCAACGCTCTCAATATTTATTTTGTATATTTAGAAAAAAAGGTTTGGTTAAAAAAAATATATAATGTAAAGGAAGCAGCAACAACGCAGTGACTGCGTGCATACGTACAATGTGGTAAGGGGAGAAAAGATTATCCTGCACGTGTTGAGCTTGCTGCCTGGGTAACGTAGCAACCGTTGGAGTGCTGAAAGCGTGGCAAGCACGAAGCTGAGTTGCTTGCGCCCCACTGGACTTGCTGGCGATGTCTTGCGGTGCTTCGATTGGCATTCGCCTGGAGAGTGACAGTGGCCGTGTGCTTGACACATGTATAGCACGCATGCAACATTTCTAATTGCCGGCACTTGCAACTGTTGGTTTTGGGTGGTGCAGGGTGGTGTGTGTTGAACCTGCTGCTGTGTGCTATAAAAGCGAGACACTTGCCGCAGACACAGCACAGTTGAACTTTGGAACGCGTCGCGTAAACAACCCAAAATGCTAAAAGTAAAATCTCTGATTGCCAAAATGTTGCACCATTGCCGCAAATGCAGGAGCAGGAGCAGTGGCGGCACTAACTATAACTATGCAGCCTGCAGCCAGTTAAACGAAAGTCTCGAGGAGATTGCACAAAATCAGGCTAACGAGCTCAAGCTCAAGAGTGCCACAAAGCAGCTAGTGTTTTGTTTAGAAACAGCAGCTGGAAGCTTTTATTGGAGCGCATGTGCTTAAGCAGCACAGTAGCCGTAGCAGCAGGAGCCCAGCACGATAGTAAAATGTTGGCAAAAACCGGTAGTTCGCAATGCGTTTGCATCAATGAGTGAGGATTTCTCAATGAACTCAAGCTCAAGAACGACTTGGAAGTAGCAAGCAGCGGCACGATGAATTTATTGATGAGGATGACGGCAATTATTGCGCCGCATAGTATCAAAGTGTGGATGAAATGCTTAGTATCTAAACTTATTATTATTTGTGATATAAAATGTAGAAACTTAAGTGTTACGATCAATACATTTAATTAAAAATATATAAAAAAAAGCTTTTTTTGTCGTTGGAGCAGCATACATAAATTTATTTGGGACACAAGCTCATCTGCATTGCATTGAATGTTCTCCCGCAAGCACTAATACTTGCGCACATTTAAAGCACTCAGTAGCACTCCACTTGCACTTGAAGAGGGTTACTCCGTATGCATGAGTATTGTTTACATAGTTAATGAATGCGATATATTTAATCTTTAGTGTGTGTCAATTTGCCGTAGTCATTTAGTTTGCATGCCACAACGACAACATCGGTATGCTGACGTCTGCGCCAGCGCCTGTCGACGTCACGATGTCCATACTCGTTTATAGTCATGCCAGTTAGAGTTACCCAAAGTGTTTAACAGAAGCTGCAATTCGGAACTCATAATTGACAACAACTCAGCAACAATCACAACAGCGAGAGAATATCTTTGGGCAAAACATACTCGGAGAGAAGAAAAAGGGCAGGTGGTATTTTTTTCTTCTTTTGGATTTACAGTGGTTCAAATGTTATTGTATTTTAATGTATGTACGTATTGTACAATATTAATATGTACCTTTGGTTGTAGGGTTTTAAACTTAATTCATTTTTTACTCGACTTTGTTGAAACAAAAAGTAGGTTTATGTGTCAAACCTGTAGCCGCTTATTAGAATTTGTAAAATTTTGAAATAAAGTTGAATTTGGAGCCCTCAAAACGGAAATGCGTCCTTAAGTCAAAAAATACGTTTTTATGATGTAGGGTAAATTATCAATTTCCTGACCTAAACTTACTGAAGTAGCTCATAGCGGTTTGACATTCTTCTTCTATATGACTATATAATATCGAAACTGTATTTTGTATTTATTAGATTGGGCATTTTTTGGTAAAACCAAAGAAGAAATTTATTCTATCTATTTCTTAGAAATAGACACCTTTCTAAAACTCTAATAGCTTTGCTTCGGAATTCTACACACCTTACACAACTGACCCTGTCAAGAAAGAAACATACCGCTGAAAGTACACTTCAAGTGCAAAACACGTACTGGTAAAGCCAAACATTTTATTTGGAACCTAATGCCACATGCGAAATTTCCGAGTTTGTTGCATGTGCGAGTGGTTTTTCGCTTGCACTGTGCCCACTGTGCACAGTGCACTAGGTACATAAGGGCTCGAAACGATCGACCGATTATAACTTATAACACCAACGAGCGAAAAAAATCTTGTGGGAAACTTGAGGGCAAAGTGTTTCCCACGATTGGAACGTTAAAGTAAAAGAAAACAGGAAAGAGCACAACCACAACTACAAAAAACCCAGAATACCAACAACAACTTGAACATGTGCAGCCACCACCGCCATCACCAACACATGCAACATCATCCCCTGCCAAGCCGAGACAAGAAATTTTATATCACTTAGGGTTCGGCACGAACTTGCGTGCCGTGAAAAACCAACCACCGGCAAGCGAGGACGAAACGATCGTTACACCCGAAGCAACTCAATGAGGGAACTGAGAAATTTACTCGGCAGGTGTGTTCCCGAGTGCGGCAATTGCATTCTCTGCAGCGCACGCATTGAGCATGAGACGAAAAAGAACGAAGCTGACGGCACGAGCAGCTATAAAAACGCTGGTAACTCGAGCTGCTAACATCATTTTCGTTGCAACACTCGTGCAGTGCACATGTTCATATATTCTTAACAAGAACTTCTACAAGACATTTTTACAAGTTAATTCACAATGGCAACGAAATACGAACTATCCAAGACTTACCAGTACCGCAAAGTAATGAAGCCTTTGCTGGAACGCAAGCGTCGTGCACGCATTAACAAGTGTCTCGATGAGCTCAAAGATCTGATGGCTGAATGTATGGCGCAAAATGGTGAGCCCAATGCCAAGTTCGAAAAGGCTGATATACTGGAGGTGACAGTGCAGCATCTGAGAAAACTGAAGCATGCCCAAAACGTCAACAACAACAGTGCTGCACCAAGCGAGCAAAGTTTCCGCGCTGGCTACATTCGCGCTGCCAATGAAGTCTCACGTGCCTTGGCTGCTCTACCCAAAGTGGATGTCACCTTTGGAACTACACTGATGACTCATCTGGGCATACGTCTCAATCAATTGGAGTGCCCTGTTGAACAGACAACGGCTGTGCACACACCGCTGAGTATAAGCTGCAGCAGCAACAACTACGTGACACCCAGCTCTGCCTTTAGTCCTGTATCCAGCGGCTACGCCAGCGATAGCGATTGTGCCTCATCAATGCGCTCAACACCTGGTAGCCAACATTTGCTGCAGGTCAGCAGCAGTGATGCCAACGTTTGGCGTCCATGGTAGACTTTTAGTATCATAAGAGTTAGACGGGCAATGGCGCAATGGAACTGTAGCTTTATGGTGTACCAATCACCAGATTTACCATGTTTTACAATGATCTTCATTTGTCACTTAAGTGTTACTTATTTAAGTTTTAAGTTTTAAAGTTAAGTCTGTGATAGGGAACGCTTTATTCATTTAGTATCTCTTAACATTAATACGAAAAAAATACAAACAATTTTGAAAAGAACAATTTGATGGTATTTATTTATTTGCTATAACAATTAGCTAAGATTATGAGTAAGTTACGAAGCCGGTGACAAAATCAAATCAAACGACTTTAAATAGTGTAAAAGTAAGTAAAGTTGTCCCGGTGTCCCGGTTCGCGCCGTAAAAGTCCCGGTTTTTTTCTCTAATGCTTATTTAACATTTTCAACAAAGAAATTTATTGAAATTTAGCTTTTTTTTTTTTTTTGTAGATAAAAAGAACATTTTCAACAAATTAATTTATTGAAATTTAACTTTTTTTTTTAGATAAAAATAACATTTTCAACAAAGAAATTTATTGCAATTTAGCTTTTTTTTTTGCGATATATACCTATATACATTAAAAAAGCGAGGTGTCGGGAAATGTCCCGGTTTTAGACGAGGAATGTCTTAGATTTGCCTCTTTGGCATATGGTCACCCTACACATTCACTTTAAATTTACTCACACTAATTGGATTTTAAGTAGAATTGGATTTACCTGTGCAACAAGGCAATTATAAGTGGCACAATATTGGACAAATTGAATTAAAAAGCAATTTCTTTAAGGAAAGAGCAAGTACTCATTATACACGAGACCTTTAGATTATAACAATGTAAAAGTTTTAATGTATATGAATGAAGCAGCACAGAAAGCACGGTCCTTTAAAGAAAATCGTCTCTTAAATGTTATGTTCCTACATATGTATGTTATGTATGTACAGGCTCGACGAGAAGGGGTTGAAAACGGGGGATTCCGAGTTTGCCAAGAGGCCGGTGTAAGTACTGTCGTACTATCGTGAGTCATGCTAAAAGTTGAATAGAGGGGCATGCGCTATTTTTGACACCATCATATTAGCCCCTCTTTACTGAATTGACAGGTATACAAAGGTTACCATAAATTCTATAATATTGGGAACCTATCGCAAAGAGTGCCTAGCGCGGATATTCCTTTTATTTCCTATCGACTCGCCGCTTATTGGTCATGCATATTATCTCCTGTTGTAATTCAAAATGTTAATTTATAATTCACTATTTTCACAGTTTATACTTACAATATATTATGACTAATTAAGATTTACTTTAATTTTCTGAAAGTTTCCTCCCAAAAATCTTAATGATAAATTAATCATTCATAAGTGACACTCAAAAAATGCAAAGTTGATTGACTTAAGCGGCGCACGCGCCATTCACGGCCCAAACGTCCCTACAGACCAGGTCGCACACTCCCAACGACTTACTCTGCGCCCAATTCATAACGTTTAACCCCGCGGCAATCCATTTAAATGCACAACAATTCGACAAACTCAAGGAACCCATGAATATAACGCTCGCTAATTGTGTCCTATAAACACTCATCAGGAAAGAGATGGGAACGTGAACAAGGCACAAGACTGACCGCATTTTGCCATCATGATGTGTTCGTGTGTCTGCATTTGTATGATGATGCATGCAGTTTGATGAAACAATAAGCTAAAGATCACACTGTAGGATAACAATGAGACCAGCCCACGCACATTCAGACGTAGCCGAGCCGAAAAACGATTGGCATGAGAAGTTGAGCATGGAAGTATGCATTAAGGATAATAACATCGGCCTTAAGAGCAACCCGGTAACAGTACAGCAACGACGACAACAACAACGAGAGACTCAAAAACGACAGCTGCAAAAATGTGACTGATCCTTCGAAAAAGCGAAGCATGTGGCCAAAAGCAAAACAAACGAAAGAAAAAAAATGTGTGAGAAACTTACTTTCAGCTCGGTTCCCACGCCACGAGCCACAAGGATTCCGATTGTCCTCCAGAACATGCAGCTGTTCGGTTTGGTAGATGTGCGTGCAAGCGAGACAGAGTGTTAATGCGTAAAGAGGGTGGAATTGGAATCCCGTCTCGTTGGCTATAAAAGCCGAAGCCGAGTTGTCTTAAATCATCATTTACGATACAGCCATCGAGGGCAACGCAACATTTTGCTATACGCTTGCACTTGTTTAAAAATATTACAATAAATAACTAGCCATGGAAACCAGCACGAAATATACCACAAAGACGCAGATCTACCAAAAAGTTAAGAAGCCTTTGCTAGAACGTCAACGTCGTGCACGCATTAACAAGTGTTTGGATACATTGAAAACACTTGTTGCCGAACTACGTGGTGATGATGGCATTCTTCGTATGGACAAAGCGGAAATGCTTGAGTCAGCGGTGGTCTTTATGCGTAAACAAAAGGCACGTGAACAGCCGCCACAACAGGAGCCGGTAGAAAGCTTTCGTCATGGTTATATCAATGCTGTGAACGAGGTGTCACGTGTTATGGCTGCCACACCTGGTATGGATGTTGACCTGGGAAAATCTGTGATGACGCACTTGGGTCGTATTTATAAAAATCTGCAGCAATTTTATGAGGCACAAGCAATTAATGCCATGACAGACACTCCCGCCGCATTAACTATTGATTGCACAGCACCACCTAGTCCAGCCTCATCTGGTTATCACAGTGACGTAGATAGTCCAGCACCTTCACCTGCATATGAAGGTGACAAATTGTGGCGACCTTGGTGATAAGCGTCCAATTAAATGTATTTATTATGCTGCAACTGTGATAACCGATAACGCCTGTGATACCATTAAATCATAAATGGAAAAATAATCATTAAATAAATTGATTTGAAAATTAAACCTATTATGACTTATTTTATTTTCATTTAATTGTAAGGCTTCAAATAGGATGAATATATAAATCGTTGCTCAGTTTCTTATGGCACCTACTGATAACCTTTATGTTAATGTGCAGAACTTACAGAGAAGCTGATGTATCAATGGCGTGTAAACTAGGTGCGAAATATTCTGGTTACTGCACCTGAAAGGAATTGGAGAACTCTTCATTTGGACACTCAATATATATACATACATATATACACATGAGTTATATGCCTATCGCGTATCGCATATATCCTCATTAGTGATCAATCTTTTGACCTCATGTGACTACACCGTTTTTGATTTTCAAGTTCTTGGAAGCCTAATATTGATATATTGAAATAAAAAAACTTGGCAATTGAGTTTTAGCGATGAAACAGAAATTTGGGAACTGCTGAAATATACATTTTGTTTCCTTTTATTATATTAAAACATCTCTATCGCTTTTCCGTCTTTGAAATAGTCTTACTATATTTATGCATTTTATTATATATCACATAATATAAGATAAATTTAAATTATTAAAATCTCTTCTAGTTAACCGCCAATTAATCAGATGCTCAGAGATGAACATTTAACAGCGTCTGAAATGGGCGACTATGTCGCTTATATTTTTAACAGCCTACTTGCACTTTAGTCAAGTTGCATGTCACTTAGACTTTTGCTGCTACAGCTACATATTTATGTTAAGCGTAATGTTATACGCATTCCTGCCAACTTAATAAGAAATCATCGGCATGGAACTAATCGATATAATTGAAAAATTGACAAAGTAATAATATTTCTTACATCTCTAATGCGGCATAAATTTGCAATAGTTTAGTTAAATCGTTTTTAAGTGTTTTTAAAACAAAGTATAATGTGTACGCTTGTGCAATTAATAATAAACTATTAACAAATTTACCACAGCATGCAAATCATTGAATTAAAATAAAAGAAAGCTAAATTTAGTGCAAGAAGTACTTGATCAAAGCAGATGCAAAAAAAAATATATAGAGACGAGAACGCCATTTACAAGCATTGAGTAAAGTAACGAGTGCGCGTGCAGAACTTGATAGGAGAGTAGCAGCCAGCTAGCGAGCTGAATAAACTCATACACGACGACGGCAAACGGCAACGCTGTCAGAAGGAGCGAGCGAGTTGGTAGGACGGTCGGTCGGTTGAAAATCCAATCTTTAGGGGCGAATATTAAAAAAAAAAGATATACATATATATATTTTCGCATAAAAAAACTTGTACGGGCCGTGCTTAAAGTGTGTAGTGTGTCGCACACAAAACAACAATAAAATGTGCCAGTGCGTGCTCAATTTACCGCAGTTATTAAAAATTGGTATAACCCTCACTTCGTTATTTAATTGCTTTTGTTTATTTTTTGTATGCGCCAGTATTAATTTTTTCTTTTGCGCTACATGTGTGTGTGTGTGTCTTTTACTCGCCGACTTAGCGTGCCCGCGCGTGTATATAGATTTACTTATGCATATGTGTTTGCGTGTGCGAGTGTGTGTTCGCCAACATTACTCGTAGGAAGCTGTCAGTATTGTCGCTTATTAATGACCAAGAAATGCTTTGTTTTCTTTCATTCTTTTTAAACTGGAGTACAATTTTTTTTAAATTAAACCATAATTTTGTTCAAAAATGATTTGAAAAATTTATTAGCGGACGATTCCGAATAAAGAAGCATTATTTATGCATAAATTTTGTGAAACAAACGTGGCAACCCTATTTCACTGCAGTCGTCTGTCTGTATATGTTGGTATATTGTTTGTGCAGAGCGCTGACAGCGTGCTTTATTTTATTAATTACTTTGTGAAAAATGTGCCAAAGAATTAGTAAAATGCCCACTGACAAAAAATTTAAATATCATTTATGTACGTAAGTGATAAACGCGAATTTGCGTAACAATTTGCCCAGCACATGCAATTGTGCGCTTGATTTTTCGGCGGTAAACACTCACACTCGTACCCCATTATATGCGATGTCTTTATGTTTGTGTGTGTGTATATATGTATACTCGTTGTTGCTGTCTTTGCGTTTGCTGGTTAGCCTGCTCGGCCATTGCTGAGATGCTCACAATTATATATATATTTATGTGCATATGTGTGATTCTGCGGGCTGCCGCGTTTGTGTATGTGTGTGTGTGCGTGGAATTCTACGTATCGAAAAAATGGTGCAAACTCGGAGAATTAAAACTAAATTTTTTTAATATGTTGCACAATTCAATTCGCAGGATGCTAACAAATAAAATTTTAAACAACATGGAAACACAATAGCCTAAATAGATAAGACCTCGTCTGCACACTTAGCAAAAGCAATAAAAAGCTTGCAAATTGTCGTGACAGTGGCAGAAGAAGTTAAAGCGGTGGCGGAGCGCCCTGACTACAGGAGCGTACAAAACAATTGAAAGGCTCATGCAGCCAACAATACGGATTATTAAACAATAAAGTAAACCATAAATAAACAGCGTAGCTAAACAATTTACGCTGGCGTCGTTACTATCATCATCATCATCCTCGTCGGCAAACTAGTTACTATTATTAGTGTGCTCAAGTGTGCGCACGATATCGATAACAACAACGATTAACCGGCACATTTGCGTAGTCGTCGTCGTTGGAGCCAGTAAATAATCAACATACAGTAATTAAAACAACATGTATCCCGCACCGGTGCGTCACCCCGCCGCTGGGGTAAGTAATATTGGCAAATAGTCCTAAGTCCTGTTTTTGCTAATTCTACGTTTACTTGTTTCTGTCCTCCCCCACAGGGACCACCACCTCAGGGCCCAATCAAATTTACCATTGCCGATACCTTGGAGCGAATTAAGGAGGAGTTCAATTTTCTACAAGCGCAATATCACACGCAAGTATCTACCAAATAATAACGACAATGGGATATAGCACGCCGCGCCACTGCTGGCTGCTGCATGAGAGTGTGGCAGCGTTCCGTGGCTGCTGTGTCTACTATAAACCGGTTTTAGTTCTGATCAGCGCCATATGCGACTCATGGCTCTGGCAAATCGTTTTCACACGAACATGCTTAAAGCTGATGCAGGACTAACCTGCGCACCGCTTCCTTTCCAAAGACGGAAGCTTAGCTTAGTCATATTTTCAACTAATTTGGATTTTTTCTTGTGAATTTTAGCATTAAATTGGAGTGCGAGAAGCTGGCAAATGAAAAGACCGAAATGCAACGCCATTATGTTATGGTAATATACAGAAATTAACCAATTTTAATGATTTTATAACTGTATTGAATTTATTATTTTGCAGTACTATGAAATGTCCTATGGCCTTAATGTCGAAATGCACAAACAAACTGAAATCGCCAAGCGCCTAAACACATTGATCAATCAGCTACTTCCATTTCTACAGGCTGATCATCAGCAACAGGTACTACAAGCGGTGGAACGAGCGAAGCAAGTGACCATGCAAGAATTAAATCTAATCATTGGGGTAAGCAAAACGCATTTTTTAAGTCTATATATACTATATATATATATATATACGACTTTTAAGTTAGCGGTTAATTTTTTGCCTTTTATTTAAATCCTCTGTTTATATATTAAACACAAATTTAAACGACTGCGCGCATCTTAAACATGTACATAAAAACTATACATATATTTTGTATATATGTTGGTAATAATGTGTGTGTGCGTGTGTGCGGGCAACTCAAGCAGCACCAACAGCAACATGGAATACAACAACTTTTAGTAAGTTCTTTTGTTGCAATTTTGATTTGACTCCATGCTCGTTATTTGTTTTTCGTAACGTTGATGTTGTTATTGTTTATATTATTATTTCATTATATTACATATTACATAATTGCTATAGTTAACCGCTGTTCTGGCTGTTTAGCTTCTTGTTATGTCTTGCTGCTGCCCACACCATAGTTACTGATCACAAAAGCCAGTTTATCAACAACATTGAAAGCAACAATTGTTTATAACAAAAAAGTCTACATAAACTCGGCAGTTATTCGCACACACACACACACCAGCTCGCTTTGCATAGTTTTTATTGCAATATGTTTTCATTCTTATCGATTGACTTGAAAATTTCATGCGTATCCTATTTACAGCAACAAATACACGCTCAGCAGGTGCCCGGTGGTCCACCTCAACCAATTGGTGGACTGAATCCCTTCGGCGCATTAGGGGCAACAATGGGCTTGCCGCATGGACCACAAGGTTTGCTTAAAGCACCACCTGATCATCATAGGCCAGACATTAAGCCTACGGGCTTAGAAGGACCAGCTGGCGCTGAGGAGCGCTTGGTGTGTATTAAAACAAAATTATTATTCAAATTTAGTAACATTAATAATCAATTATATACCTATGATATTACAGCGCAATTCGGTTTCCCCAGCTGATCGTGAGAAATATCGTACGCGTTCGCCATTGGACATCGAAACAGACACAAAACGCCGAAAAGATGAGAAACTACAAGTAAGTAGATAAACGCTTTCGCACAAAAAACATATATGTAAATCCGTAGTCACTTCATGACATTTTGCTTAGTGCAGCTATCTCTCAACTCACCATAGTAGTATCTCATCCAATTTCTTGTTGATCCTGTAACATATCTCTCTTTAATTGCTATAGTAGTCCTCCATTTATTGTGTAATTGCATTAAATTATATTATTGTATGCATTGTTGTTTGTTTAATACATTTTATTTGATTGTGTTTTTTCAAAAATTATTTACAGGACGATGAAGGCGATAAAAGCGATCAAGATTTAGTCGTAGATGTTGCAAATGAAATGGTGAGTTGAGTTGCATTGCTGCAAAGTTACACTAATGAATTTATAAAAGATTTTTTTTAAATTATTAAAAAACGCTTTTTCAACGTTAAATTTGTAAACATTTTAGGAGTCCCATTCTCCACGTCCCAATGGTGAGCATGTGTCCATGGAGGTACGCGATCGAGAAAGTCTAAACGGTGAACGCTTGGATAAGCCTGGCAGCAGTGGCATCAAACAGGAGCGTCCACCTTCCCGTTCCGGCTCGAGTTCATCGCGTTCCACACCCAGCCTCAAAACGAAAGATGTATGTTATCACGAAGTACTAATGTAGTATCAGAGTATTAATATTTATTTAATCGTAGATGGAAAAACCGGGCACACCTGGCGCAAAGGCACGTACCCCAACACCAAATGCTGCGACACCAGCTCAGGGTGGTGTTAACCCTAAACAAATGATGCCACAAGGTCCACCGCCAGTTGGCTATCCAGCATCGCCCTATCAACGGCCACCTGATCCTTATCAACGGCCACCATCAGATCCTGCCTACGGACGACCGCCACCAATGCCGTATGATCCACATGCGCACGTGCGAACAAATGGCATTCCACATCCCTCTGCACTAACAGGTGGAAAGCCGTAAGTTTTGCAATAAAACTCCCAACTAAACCATCTACTGCTTTTACGTACTAACTTATTGTTGATCCACTTGCAGTGCATATTCTTTTCATATGAACGGTGAAGGCAGCTTGCAACCAGTGCCGTTTCCACCCGATGCTCTGGTCGGTGCTGGCATCCCACGGCACGCAAGACAAATAAACACGTTATCGCATGGCGAAGTTGTGTGTGCCGTTACCATTTCAAACCCTACCAAGTACGTTTACACAGGCGGCAAGGGATGCGTCAAAGTTTGGGATATCTCACAACCGGGAAATAAGAATCCCGTTAGTCAGCTAGATTGCTTACAACGTGACAACTATATACGGTCGGTAAAACTGCTGCCCGATGGCCGCACACTGATTGTTGGTGGTGAGGCGTCGAATCTATCGATCTGGGATCTGGCCAGCCCAACGCCGCGCATAAAAGCCGAATTGACCTCAGCGGCGCCCGCTTGTTACGCGCTAGCCATTAGTCCCGATTCGAAAGTTTGCTTCTCATGTTGCAGCGATGGCAATATAGCCGTTTGGGATCTTCACAACGAGATACTCGTACGTCAATTCCAGGGACACACCGATGGTGCTTCATGCATTGACATTAGTCCAGATGGTTCACGCTTATGGACGGGCGGCTTAGATAATACGGTGCGCTCATGGGATTTGCGAGAGGGTCGCCAGCTGCAGCAGCATGATTTCAGTTCTCAAATATTTTCGTTGGGCTATTGTCCTACAGGTGCGTATATTATTAAAATAAAGGTATGATAGCAGCCAAGTGAAACTTATTATTTTACTCCAAAGGTGATTGGCTTGCCGTCGGCATGGAGAACTCACATGTGGAAGTATTGCATGCATCAAAACCGGACAAGTATCAGCTACATTTGCATGAAAGCTGTGTGCTATCACTGCGCTTTGCCACCTGTGGCAAGTGGTTCGTGTCAACCGGCAAAGACAACCTGCTTAACGCATGGAGAACACCCTATGGTGCAAGTATATTCCAGGTACGTATTTAATGCGGTTCAACTAAAGAAAGATACTAATAAACTTGAACGCTTTGTTTTGCAGTCAAAGGAAACATCATCTGTACTTAGCTGCGACATATCAACAGACGACAAATACATTGTGACTGGATCCGGCGATAAGAAGGCTACTGTTTATGAAGTTATTTATTAAAATTATTATTTCATTTTGTAATACGCGCATATAGTTTTATTACAACACACCTAAACAACCTACAAAAAACGAAACCAACATAGGAATAAAAGCAACACAATAGCAGCTGCAAAATAATAGCAAATTGCTATAGAAAAGCAAAAAATCTATTAAATAAAATAATATAAAAATTAAGCGTACTTTTACCTACTAAGCTTAAGCTAAGTCTAATAAACAAAAGTTAAACAAATACAAAAAATAATAATGATAATAATGACGGCAACAAACTGTTCATTAAAATGCAAAATCTGAGATCTTAAGGTGTTGCACAGATTAGTCATTGGAGGAGCGTTGAGATTATAATATGGTCATTAAAACGCTTTAAATGTTTTGCTTTTATATTTGTATACAACAAATGGAAAATGATTTTTCAATTTTTAAATAAGCAACAAAAATGTTTTGAGTCGAAAAAATTGTAAAATTTTCCCCCTTCTCTCACCAAACACACAGACACATTATACATCTGCATAAAGAAAAATATAAATATATAAAAATAAATGAATATAAATAGTAAGCATTTTAGTTAAGAATCTTACATTAAAAAAACTCACGCGTTTAAACAAGAAACGTATAAGTTTGCTTAATGCAAACAACTCTGAATTATATCTGTATGTAATTTTTATTGAAAAGGAAATTTTGACATATTTGTTAATATGAATTTTCGAACAAACCGTTAAATCCTAAGTTCTGTGAAACGGTTGCAACAAACACAACAACAGCAGCAAACATACAACGTTTGCAGCTAAAAATAAGTTTAGACTTAAGTATATAAAGATTTGAATGAATCGCATGTATATGAAAAGCGAAAAATTGAAAGATTGAATTGTCTTTGTTGGGTCGCAGCCGATGAGAAAAATGTAACATGCAAAATATATAGATTGCGGCATACGCTTCGATTTTTAATTTTACAAATATTATTATTATTGTGGTTATATATGTATATAATTATATTATAAATAATTGAAGATAACGAAAAAAAAATAAAAAATTATGTGTAATCAAAGTAAATGCTAATGACTGGTTGTTACAACATTTCGAAGCAAAGTGGGTATGCAAACTTTCCCGCTTAGCATTGCTTAAATATAAGTTCATTGTGGATAGGAAACATTAGGAGTGGAAAACTTATATAATAGTGTTCATTAGTATCGCGGTGATTACTCAATGGTAAAGAGCGCGCAATGGAATGGCTGCTGGAGAATACCTTAATATCTTGGCGCAAAAAACAACGATAATAAAATTTTAAAAGCCCCTAAAAGCTACATATATTTTAATAAATAAAGAGCTTAAAAAAATGCTTCAACTCTTAAAACATATCTGTTGTATAAACATTGCGTTGCTTGGGCAACGGTGCTCCCTGTTGTCGTGCCAGCTTCGTTTGCAGTTCACGCAAAGCATCGCATTGACGGCCTGACCCCTTCTGGAACTTGTCGATTGCAATTGTAAGCAGATTTTCAGCCAAAAAAATCTTATTTTTCATAACAAAGTTAGGCTGTAAAATAGAAATTACGTATTTAGTGTAAATATTATAATAAGTCAAGGCATAGCAAGTTTACTAACATCTACAGCCATATCGCTTGGCGGCTTTAACATATGCTGGGATATAAAGAGATCACGAAGTAGTAATTCCAGACTTTGCAGCAATGTTTCGCATTTAGCTAGGCACGCACAGTGTTCGGTCAGTAGCAGAAAATGCCTAATAAAAACCACCGTTGATTGTGTCAGATTTATCCAAGTATCGCCAGTGGTTTGGCTTCGCACATCTATGCCAATGCCATCCAGTTCGAGAAGCAAACGCTTTAAGTTTGATTTAGTATGCAAGTTGTAGGGCTGCCACGATTCGTCTGTCCGGCCTACACCATCTAGGAGGCGCTGTTTTGATTCTTCGATGAGCGATTCGAGCGTTGTGCGAAGTAAGCCTTCCAAATAGTAGCTTATATCAAGCCCAATCTCCGTCAGCTTTGTAGAAGGCTTGCGAACACGTTCCATGCATTTTGCCACAGATTGCAGGCTAGTTCCTTTAGTTAGGTAGTGCTTGATGAGTTGGCTTGCAAAGTACTGAAGCTCTGCGTTACACCAAACAACGAGCGCTGTAGAAAATAGTGTTATAAGCATAGTAAATCCTAGTATTTCATTCGTTTACCTACCGCTAACACACGCTGGTTGTCTTTCAAAAGCGCTTAAAAAATCACATGCCACTTGACTTAAATCACAGAAAAACAATTCCGAAATTTCGCCATTGTTTCGACGTGCTTCGCGTTGTGCCACACGTAAGCTTACCGTGCAAACTTTAAGCAACATTGCACTGGCCTGTCTGGAGCAGCCCATCTCTATAAGGATTTTAAGTGGTCGTTTGACGGCACGTAACGCAATTTGTAAGTTTCGACTGCGGCAGTTTGCTAGTTCCTTTACTAGAACGCTTGTTAAATTAAGCTCCTGTTTCTTTATTTTTTCGTCGATAGAGGGCAAGTTCTTTTTGGTGTCGGGGTTGGCGGATAGAAACTCCCGAGCTCGTTTAATAAGTGCTTGTGCATCCTCAAAGTGCCGCTGAGCAACAAGTGTTTGAATTTCTTCGCTGGCCGTACCAAGCCACTCGGGTGTTTGGTTCTCAAGTGGCTTTGATTCTGAGAGGGGACTTTCTAATGCAACTGAATCACTTTTCCTATTCTGCCCCTGTTGCTGCTGCTTGGTGCGCGTTGGTGGTTGTGGCGCCGGTCCCTTTTTATTTTTTTTTGCTGATCGAAACGAAAGGCTTCCTCTAGTTTTTCAATCCACTCACTTTTGCCTGCTGCTGTAATGCTCTGATATATCTTAGATCCCTCTGGGGTAATAATATTAATGGCATTTTTGACGCCATCCAAATCTTTTATATTAATAACAGCAATTTTTTTTGGATCGTAATCTGTGACAAACTCGAGGCGTCTGCAAAAATAGGCATAAATTAGCTTTGAATAGTTTGTCGAAGTGTCAAACCGTACTTATCATGCTTCACTTTGCAAACAATTAGCACATCATTGAATAGGAAAAAGAATACCCTTTGAATGGGTCGATAATCGTTGGCGTCCAATTCGATAAGAGCGCCTTCATTAAGGAATGTTTTACCCTCTAAATTTCCATTAAAACCTTGTACCATTTCTTTAACAGCGCGAGTTGCATGACTATTCTCAACATCCTCGATAGCTGCCGTTTCAGCCTCTATTGAGTCAGCGTTTAAATTGGATGCTTTACCATCTGTTAAAGTAGCCAGAATATTGCGTTGCTCAATAAGAATGTGTGACAATTGATACATTTCCGACTCAAGATCTGAAAATTGACGGCGTTACGCGCAAGTTCCTATTGAATTTTAGTGCTAAAAGGCTTACGAGATATCTCTTTGGCTGTTTGTATAAATTGCATGTAGTTCTTTTTACACGTTTGCTTAAGAGTACAAGATGTCTGCTCATTATAGGCTTCAATATTTTTTTTGCGCTGCTGTAAATCGCTTCCGCCCACACATTCTCGTGTTAGTTCCTTGGTATCTGCAGCAAAAATAAAGCTTGTAAATAAATCCATACACATTAATACGTGGAGTATATAGGTACACTTGTCAACGCTAAAGTTAAAGTCATCAAATTCTTTCATGGTCTGCGCCATCGTTAAAGTATTGCAATGTAAACTATTAAAGTTAATGATTATCTTGAATCTCAATAAATTTACAACTGGTGTAAAATAATAAAAACTTGCAGAAGGTATTTCTTACATTGGCGTTGCCATATTTTGCAAATAATATATTAAAATTTATATTTATGTATATACTTTTTATTTTGTACTATATATGTTAATTATAATTTTAAACAACATTTAAAAAACAAAAAATTTAAGTAGTTTTATGATTATTAAATGTTTTTTGGGTTTCGATAAATCGTTTGTATGTATGTATAGGCCACTGTAACTAAATTTCCATCCCTGGTCAGCTCTGTTTGTGTTTTGGTTGATGAGTAATTCCGAAGTATTCAGACGACATTCCCTCCCAGTCGAAAACGCAATATAATTAAATAACTTTCAAAATGGATTGGATATTTGGAAAAAAAATTTCTCCAGATGAAATGCTTCGCAAGAACCAACGAGCCCTTAACAAGGCAATGCGGGACTTGGATCGTGAAAAAATGAAAATGGAGCAACAAGAAAAAAAAATTATCGCCGACATCAAGAAAATGGCCAAAGAAGGTCAAATGGACGCGGTGAAGATCATGGCCAAGGATTTGGTGCGCACCCGCCGTTATACGAAGAAATTTATGCTTATGAAGGCAAATATTCAGGCTGTGTCGCTTAAAATACAAACACTCAAATCTCAAAACACAATGGCACAGGCTATGAAAGGTGGGTGCGGTGGGATTAGCTCACACTCTATAAACATTAAAACCTATATATATTTTGTATAATTGTATTTTATTTTTAACTAAAGGCGTTACGAAGGCTATGCAAAGTATGAACCGTCAGTTGAATCTCCCACAAATACAAAAGATTCTGCAAGATTTCGAAAAACAATCGGAGATGATGGATATGAAAGAGGAAATGATCAATGATGCCATTGATGACGCCATGGAAGACGAAGGAGATGAAGAAGAAACAGATGCTGTTGTTTCACAAGTACTAGACGAATTGGGCTTGCAGCTTGGCGAACAGTTAGGAGATTTACCCAATGCCTCAGGGTCACTGTCCATAGCGGGTAGTGCACAAAAAACCCCAACCGCAATAGCTGCTGGCGGCATTGGGGGTGGTGGGAATGGCGGTGGAAATACTGGCGTAAGCACGGGCGGCAACAGCGGACCCTCAACACCTATGTCTGATGCTGACGCCGATTTGCAGGCGCGTCTGGACAAGTTACGCAAGGACTAAAAATCATGGCGTGTGCATATAAAATTTGTTGTTTTATATATTTTTTGCCTTATGTTGTACAATTTTTGGATGCCTGTAAATGTAACTGAAACCGAAAAATTAATACACTGCTTTTCAACTTTTAAATATAACAATCCTTGGTTTATTTTAAACTTAATGTCTTTAAAATAAAATATGCTATTAAATATAAATTGCTAGGGCAAATAGTTACACACACACATGAACACAACGCCTATAACAACTATTTCATAACTTAGATAGATATCCACCTATACCGCCAAATGAGTCAAACGTAAGTATCGATTAGTCACCGCCGTTAACATCTCTCTTAAAATCCCGATTTCGCAAAAACCCTTTCAACCTCCTCAAAGACCTTGTCAGCATCAGGACTGGCATCAATAGTCTTTACCTGGCCAATATTTTCAAAGTGCTTTATAATAGGCAACGAGTCGTTATTGTATGTCTCTATGCGCTTTGTAAGGCTTTCTATATTGTCATCCGTTCTTCCTGAACCGCTTTGTCCTCTTACCAAGCAACGTTGCACACAAACATTGGCTGCACAATCAAAGAATAGAACAAATTGTATATCGACTTTATCAGCCATTTGGCGGTTCCAGCCATCCAAATTGTCTTGGTTGCGTGGAAAGCCATCAATAAGAAACCTCGACTTTCCAGTTTTTATCATTGCATTTTCTAATAGTGAACACGTTATCTCGACAGGTACAATTTTACCATTACGTATGTATTCCTCAATTAGTGCCCCAAATTGGGAATCTGGACGTGATCGCTCCTCCCGTAGCAAATCTCCAGCCGATAAGTGCGTGAATTGAAATCGATCCACAATTCTTGAGCATTGGGTGCCTTTTCCCGCGCCTGGGCCACCCAAGACAAATACTACTTTTGGCTTAATAGTTGACATGTTGCGTGTTGCTACGTGAAAGCACAGGTAAGCTTTGCTATTGGAGGAATCGTATAGGGAATGTGTTAGATGTCGCGTCGTCTTTGGTATTATTACACCTATGCCACACTCTTGTGCTACTGTTTTTACTCGCGACAAAGCCCGCCACATTGGCAACTAAAACGGTTTTAATGCGTGGTATGTATCGTTTATTCCAATGGAAGCGTAAGCTGTGACGTCACACTATGTACCAGCTGTTTCAAGGCAGTGCCAGCCCTGGTTGGACTTCTTCAAAAGGCGCGCAATGATAAAATGTAATCGACAAAAGGTCGATTAACCATTGGCATTCACTCATTATGAACGTACTTATATGTATTATTTTTTTATATTTATCACAAATAATTGCAACATTGTCAAATCAGTTGGGCTTGGTTTTTGTGAATTAAGTCAGCCACAAGTTGATAGGGTATTATATGCTGAGACCCTGGTGATAAATCTACTTCCTCCTCATCAACTCCAACAATAACGGCAGGTACTGAAAAAATCATACACAGATACATACGCTTATTATTACTAGAGAAAATAAACAAAATTCTACAAATTTGTTACCTTCTACGTTTGCTTTGAGAAAAACGTGGCTCATGAGATTTGGTATAACAACACGTTGTTCCGCCTCGCCACGCTGCTGATTTGGTAAATATTGGGTGGCCACTTTGCTAAAGTATTCTTCTGTATGTGTTAAAAATTCCTGAGCATATTTCGTTTCTTCTGGCGACATACGTTTGTCATCAACACTTCGGTTAGAATCTTCGTTGATTAAGTATTGTGCAAAAGTCTCAATTTTTTGCAGACGGTATCGCAAATAACTGGCCAGAATATAACGAATGCGCTCCAACTCCATTTGATGTACAACAAAACGGAATTCATTTTTGTTTAGATCATTCATTTGTTCTTCCATATGCGTGACTTGTGAAAGCATTAGCTCAAGCATATCTGTCTGGTGTTGCAGTAATTCAGGTGCACCCATCTCATTTGTCCATGCAGTTTCAAGAATTTCCAGTACCTTGAAGTAAATGTTTCATTTATAAGAACAGATTCATGTTTTTTTTAGAAACTTTTTACCTTTTGTGCTGTAATTTGTTCTACGTCATCAATTTCTTCGTCGTCAACAACATTTTCGTGTCCTGGAATGTTTTCAGATTCAGACATTGCTCTTTAATTTTTGTTTGTTACAATTTACAACAGCTTATTATAAATCCCTTTTTTATATTTTAATTGTGTTAAGGCGGTGAACAACTTTTACAGCTGATTTTACTATCGACGATAAATATCGGAGTTTCGCAACACTAAATAGGTGCTAAATTAAATTTTTTAATGATTAACAGCACTATGTTTCCACGCTATGGCTGCAGCACAGACACAACAAACCGATTTAAAAGAAAATTTCCACTTGATCGTGGAAAAAATCTTTAACAATTGGCAGAATTTGCGTCTAGCCGTTGAACATGGCATGGGAGGACGAAATGGCCAAAAAGTGAGTCGCGCACAGCTTAAATTTGAATTCATTAACCTAACTTTGAAACACAGGTCGCCATAGATATAATGGAATACACATACCAGTACTGCATTGGCAATGATAATATTACAGAAGGCGAGTTGCAGGATGTTATAGAAGAACTAATGGATCAGGAGTTCAATACTCTGTGCGATGACCACTCCATACCAGAAATATGCCGCAACCTTCTTCGCTACAAGCAGTTAATGCTCCAAGGGCAATATGTACAAATTGAATCAGAGCTGAGCAAATTGCCACAAGGCAAAGTTTGGCTGCATCCTGACGTACAGATAACTTACACCCGAGTTGGTGATGACTCATCAGAAGAGGACACAGATGAAGATGATAATGCTATGGATGTGGAAAGTAGTGGCGATGAGGCAACGTCGACCTCCCGTGTTACTCGCTCTCAAACACGAAATAAAGAGTCTGAGCCATTTGTTGAGCCTGAAGAGGGCTGGACCACAGTTCGCACTGGCCGCAGAAAATAATGTTTTAGTTGTAAAGTTTTTGTAAGCTTATAAATCAAAATATGAAATCGGATCGTGCGGAACACGTAGAAGAAAGAATCATTTAAAATTCGTTCTTAGTTGTAATACGTTGAGTTTATTTCGTGCAAATCTACAAATTGAAGAGATGCAATGGGTTTGCGTTGCAGTGGTTCGTGAGTTTTTTTACATTGAACACAGTAATGGTCGAACTGGATGTCTATCTGCTCGTCGTTATTGGATGTCCTTTGATGTTCTTCCAACTGGGCCCAGCTGCAAAGTCTCATGCCTTTTGGTAACACTAAATTATAATCGGTTACCGTCGCAATAGAATCAATGTCTGGTGTTAAAGACAGATTAATGGCTGGATAGATAAATACTACAAAAAACCATGCACCCGTTAGAATGAGTACCGGCACAAACGCAGCAAAGTATTTATCGGGCAAGTAGGAATGCAGTCCCAATTCGACGGGCAGATACGCCCAAGCTATGTAGATAATAAATATAACCGTAGAAAGCATATAATACGCAAATCCATAGATGGCTCTATGCGGTGTGGGTGCTGGGCTGTGCTCCGGCATTATCTGTTTGAGCTGCAGGTGCGCCGAATTTATTTATGGTATCCTGGCAGAGCAATAAACACTCAAAGAACGATGTTATTGCTGTACGTAAATTCTTCACTTGATCGGCTTTAAAACAAGCGACAAGCACATCGTTTTCCAAAGACAGTTCCTTTTTTACAAAATTACGGCGTGGCTCTTGGTCCACGCTTAAAACGCGAAAAGCGATTTCAGCATCACGCGCCGTTTTAAAAGGCACTTTTATTGTCCTGTACAAAGAAACGAATTTAATTAAATGCGAACAGCATAACTATTAACTTACGATTCGTTTGGTTTACTTAAATTTGTTTGCAGTGGCATAATTTAATTTTGCTTGCAATATGCAAACCATTCGTACGAAATGAGAATGATAAATTAGAAAGAAGAAGCACTGATATCTGTTATGTCGAATCAGCTGTTCACTGAGCGCTAATTATATGTTTCAAAGCTCATTGTTATGACATTTATAAATTCAAAAGCAAGATATGTATAAAATTATAATTTTTGTATTATCTTTTTTACAAAATATATTTATGTCCAAATGTTATGGGAAACACAGTTACTGGCGTTTACTTCTTGGACTTAAAAGCAGTTTTGGGCGCGGGTTTCTTGATTGCGCTTTTGACACCGGATTTTCCAGCGGGTTTGCCTGTGGGTTTCTTGGTAGCGGCAGCCTTCGCGGGCTTTTTCTCGACCACCTTCTTCACAGGCTTGACAAGTGCCTCACGTTGAGTTTTCAGTGCCTTGACAATTTTTTGCTCCTCAATGAGGAAAGCGCGTACGATGCGCTCACGCAGGCACCCATGGCAGAGCACACCACCGTAGGTGCGGGAAACTGTCTTATGACGCTTAGACAAACGGGTACGCTCGCTGGGACGCGATGGTGTAATACCCTTGAGCTTCTCCTTGCACTGACCGCAACGTGGAACAGTCGGGTTCTTTTTTACGTATTGGTAGACAAGACGGCCGCCAGGAGTGCGCACACTGTCAAGAAAAAAATGAGAAAGTTGTATACATGAAATATTGTTGGCAAATTATTTGGGCAAAACACTTACATGCGCCTCTTGTTGGACCGAGTGTTGTAGGACAAGCGTCTTCTTAAAGTCAAGCGTTGAACCATTTTGGGGCTACATCGGCATCGTCAATTAATTTGTAGTACGGGATTGCCAATTTAATGCAAATATATCAAGAAAAACAATACTTATATTAGTTGACTATCTAAATGTAATATACATATTTGGTAAGCATCCTGTTTTGTCATTTTCAACATTGTGCTTGACAATCGAAGGATGCTTACAGATTAATTGGTAACTGTGTAAATATAGTATTTACATACTTCACGTAAAAAATCAAAAGAAGGAAAGAGGAAGCAAATCAACGTGAAGTTTGTTGCGCTGGCAAACAGTGCTAGTTAACATGTATAACCTGACGTTCGCATCACTTATAACGTTATCGATAAATCGTAAAAAATTGCTATTGCTTATCATCTGCACGCGCACATTTTGTAAACAAAAGCGAACTATACAGACTTTTTACTAAAATCCGACAAAAGAAGCTACCAGTAAATTTACATCATGAGTTTCTTAAAACCTAAATCCCACATTGAAGAAGGAGATGTAGTTATACTCTATTTAAGTGTAAATTCAATGCATGCTATCGAAGCTGTGCCCACAATAGTAAACAAAAAAGGCGAAACAATACCACACATATTTCAAACTCCATACGGTTCACTTAAAGTACAAAGTCAGTAAACCCATTTTTTTTTAATCCAAATAATAATAATATTTATTATATGTATCGATTGCAGGTATTATTGGTGTCGAATATGGAAGCCGCGTAGAGCTCTCCAAAGGTTGGGCCCACGTGCTGCAACCCAATCCTGAGCTTTGGACACAAACATTGCCGCATCGTACACAGATTATTTACACACCGGATATAAGCATGATATTACATCAGCTAGAGGTTTCGCCTGGTGCCGTAGTTGTTGAGTCTGGCACAGGCTCTGGATCGCTATCGCATGCGTTCTTGCGCGCCTTGAAACCTACTGGCCACCTTCATACGTTTGACTTCCATGAGGCGCGTGCTGATCAAGCGCGGGCAGAATTTAAGCAACATGGCTTAGAATCTTTTGTAACTGTGTATCATAGAGATGTATGCAATTTGGGTTTCTCCAACGAACTCGATGGCACTGCCGATTCTGTATTTCTAGATTTACCCGCACCGGATTTGGCGGTGCCTCATGCATTCAAGGCGTTGAAGTTGTCTGGTAAGCGAAATTCATTGATGGCTCGCCAGTCAACGATGACACAAGTTTTCAGCGCCCTTTACGGGCTGCCGGCCAAACCAACGAGATCAACCAACAAGAGACTTGTTATTGCTGTTGTTGTGTTTGGCTCTTGGCAGGTTGGCTGGCGGCAGCCCAACCACAGCAGTCAGTCTGCCATTTAACTTTGGTAGACATTGAATGAGCCTGTTTTTGACACTTGACGAGCTGTACGGCTATGCTCCTATCTGCTGTCGGCCAATCTGAGTGCCCAGCAGCTCGCTGCAAGTTTGTCACTCATTAGTGTGCGGACAGTTTCAGCAGTAACTATCTCCTTATTTCAGGCGGCCGCTTTTGCTCGTTCTCACCTTGCATAGAGCAGTCACATCGCTGCATAGACGCGTTGACCAAGCTGGGTTTTAACGAAATCTGCTCTATGGAAGTGCTGCAGCAGGAGAGCGTGGTCAGGACACGAGCTGTGCCCATTATAGATTTGGAATTTCTTAAATCACCCAAGAACAATGATAACAATGAGGAAGCTAATATTGCAAAAACCCCAAAGGAGTTAAAAAAATATCTAACATCCAGCAATCCACAAGTGCTACCTGGTCACACCGGATTTCTTACTTTTGCAACACTTCCACCAAATATTCCTAAACTCTTATAACATTAAGCTCTCTGCTCAATAAATGTTGATTTATTTTTTTTTTTGCTGCAGATTCTTTGTTTGTATTTGTTCTCTTTTAGATTGGAATCTTAGGTATTATTAGCTGAAGATGAACCAGAAAACGATAACATTGTTATTCGTCAAAAGAGTAATCGCTGAAAAACTTGCGCTCGACATTTTTTACGCTTCCACAGTGATAGCAACGCTGTGTTTGACCCGCCTTCTCCGGCTTGTGATTCCTGGATTTCGGTGTAGGGGGCCAGGGCACGCGTTCCTCCGGTATTTGCACTATTGTGCGTTCTGGATTTCCAACACAAGTGGGACAGCGGCCAACAACATTTGGCTTGGGCAGCATACCATAGAGCATGGGACCTGGTGGTGTACCTCCATAAATTGTTACTATCTGCGGTAAGCTCGAGAAAGGGCGTGCCGGAAAAAGTTTTTCCCGATTGAGAAATCTGAAAGACATGAAGATGAAATGTTTCCGAATTTAATCACTTGCTCGTTTCATACGATGGTCTGGGTTCCAGCCACAGATTATTCATGCGTTTCGTTCGCATTATGTCTCCAAGTTTTTGAAGAAGCCGCAGGTTTTCCCGCTGTATTTGTTGCTTGCGCTCCTTTTCGTTCTGCTTTTTCTTCCACTTGTTCTGCAAATGCTCGTGCTGTTTTGGCTGCTGTGTATCAATAGCCGGTCGTGCTGACATGACCTTCTCCCGGTGTTGTGCATATCTCAGCTGCTCCCATGGTTGATTAAGTAATTTATCTCGGCGTGAAATCATTGCGGATGTTTCAATTAAACTAATGTTCAAGGTATCCTTTTACCTGTTTGGTTTGTAATTATAAACAAAACGCGCCATAACAACCTTTGGTGGTTGCACATTATCCGGTTATATGGCACTATATTACCAGGACAACACTGCAACGAACGCAACATGAAAAAATACAGAGAAGACACTAGATAATTAGTAGATTTTGATTTTGTAATAGTTCCTATACTTGGCTTATTACCATACCTCTTCCCCCAGTATATGAATCTAACTTGAAAAAACTGATATTAAATCCTTAATTTTATTTTTGATACAGTTGATTGAGTTTGATATCTAACGTATGGGAATATGTTCTTCTAAGTTGAATTAGTTCCAATCGCCTCTTGCATTCAGTGTTTTTTCATTGACGCTACTTCTATAAAAGATTTCTGGTTGAAACTTGCCATTTTCTACATCGAATGAAAAGTTTAAACCGTCGTTTTTATATAAATTCTTTGTTTTGGAAAAATGCTCCAAATGATTACAAATTGAGTGTCTTAGTTCACATAGCTATCTTCCAGTTTGAAAATTATTTCTCAAACATTACTGATGGTAGTACGGGAGTAGTTTACTGTATCCATTGGTAGATTTAAATATTTGCCGCCCCTAGGTAATCCATAACTTGCCGCCTTTTTTTCACAAAAAAAAGGAATAATATATAAAATGCGATTGTAATTGTCATCGTTTTATTACAATATAGTGACTAGTAGTAGGTGACTCAATTTTTGCCGCCCCTTAATTTTGCCGCACTAGTCTTCAGCCTACGTTGCCTTTTCCATAAATCCGCCACTGACTGTATCCTTTTGAGTGAGGGATTGAGGGATTGCTGTTTAAATGTCAATAAGTAGCCTTTGAGATTCTGCCACTGCCGCATTATCATCATTGATTGCCAATCGGTTTTCGGTCCTCATACATGTATCTCCATTGTGTGTGTGTGTGTGGGTAATGTATAGTAGTTTAGCATTTGATTGATGTTAAGTGTTGGCTTCGCTATATGCATACAAAAATACGATACAAGCCAGAAATACTATATACATATACTGTAAACATACGAGGGTAGGCTAGTATTAATTGACCTACTCTTTGACGCCTTTAAACAAATTACATAGTTCGTCGGACAGTTTGAATGTCAGTTCATATAATGTATTTCTTTATCTCATCAATTGTTTTCTGGTCTGAAAAGATATCGATAGAAAAAATTAAGTTATTATTAACCCCGAATTTTCCAATAATACACCGATTGGAAAATTATATTTTTCCTCTACAACAAATTTCCATCGGGCGTCTTTTACAAGGAATTCTTCTGCTCGTTACATGTGTACATACATTACGCAACCTGACCATTTACTCGGTGATCCCCAATTAAACCAAGTCTCCTAGAATTCTTTTTGTTTAATTTTTTTAACACAATTTTATTTTCAAAAGCTTTATATAACAATTGCTTAATATCGCGGGCTTCAGGTTTTATTCAGTTGCCATTTTCTTTCTATTGTAGTCAAAAATAAAATAATCAAGAAGAAGAAGCCTGCCGAGAGGGAGGGGGAAATGGGAGATTCGACCCGATTTCTTAGGCGTCCGGTGAAATTACTGTCGTAATATCGTTTAATTTTCTCTCTACGACCCTGGCGATATTACTATATTGAGAAAAATCAAGTATTTGATGCTTGAATGTAGTAGTAAAATAAATTTGAGTGCAAGAGTGAAATTGTTAAGATAGATCTCAATTAGTTCAAGTATGTTACTTAATTTTGCTAAATAATATATATTTTTTTAAGTAAGACTCAAATGTAAAACATTTTTATTTACCTAAGGTGAGAACCAATTTTCTGTAATATAAAATGCCGCCAATCTTTGTATTCAGGTATATTAAAATTGTTTTCGTTTTATTAAAAAAAATTATCTGAATTTTGAGATTTATGCATTCAAGGTCTAATTAAGAAAAAAGTTGCGTACATGGTGCCGACAGTTTTTCAGGCTGCCCTCGCGCAGACCAAACAATTTTTTGCTTTGTCATTTAACGTGCCAACTTTATTAGCCCCCCGCGTTTGCGCGTTACAAATGCGTTCTATTGTTACCGTTGTTGTTGAGTGTGCGCTTTGTTGTTGTTGTGGCCAGTGTTGCTGTTGTTTTTATTGCTGTTGCCAGTGTTGCTGTTGTAGTTGGCAACATTGCGTGCTGCTAGGCATTGGCAACATTTTTGTTTTTGTTGCCCAGCATTTGGTGGGCGTGAGTTTGCACTATTATCAAATTAAAAGCTATGCCGCTTATTGGTCAGTTAATTGGGAGATCTGTAATTTGATATCGGCAACGTGTTGGTTATCATAGTCTTTGTTATTGCAGAGGCTGTAGTTTTTCATAGTTGTTTTAGATATTGTATCTGAGCTGTGCTTTGTTATTTGTACAATTGTCTAGTTAGCTGATCGACAACTGTAACGAATTTTCTTTCCTTTGCGTTGCCACACGCTGAGATTTGTCGCTTGAAGCTTAACTAGAATAGAAAGATTTACTTATGGTGTCTAACTAAACACCTGCTTATCTATTATGCCTTAGAATTCATCTTGAACTATAAGTTCTACTTAAATTGAAAGCAGATACATGTACAATTTCCCTAATGCAGTGCAATGTCAAGAACAAAAAATGTAATTTTGAAATTGCATCAATATCTTATAAAACTCTCTTAATGAAAAAATTATAATTGATTACTTTTAAAATAACAATTATTAACATTTTTTTTAAGGTCTTCAAGCACTTTTTTGTTAGCTTATGAGTTTCACGTTGGCATCGGTTCTGGATTGAACAAAAGTAGAGAATTAAGACCAACAACCGCATATTATGTTTTTGCAAAATTTCGAAACCCATTACGGATTTGATTGAAAAAATATGAAAATGTGGATTCCAAGATTCCTTTTTTAACTTAGACAACCAACAAGGATCATATCGGAGCAAGAAAAAAAAAAGTGTTTCTAAAGCCTGTCTACGCGTTTGTATGATGATTTAATTCTAGAAATAAAATAAAAGCTAAAATTGTTTATTTGAATACCTCGTATGCATACGCCTTGGATATTGGTGTAAACGTCTGTCACAGGGACAAGGAAGATCATCAAAACTTGATAAGTCAGTGATTTTCTTTCGCTTGCTTAACAAATATTTTCACAGCTTTTAAACAAAACATATGATATTCAGCATTAGTAACTATCTCTTTAAGGCTTATATTTGCAAACCTCTGAATAATTGTATTCAGATCTCGCAATTGAGTTTTGACAGTTTAGCTGAATACAATGGCAATGACTACTACTTTATATAACAGTTCGAAATATAGAAGATTAAATTACTTTTCACAGCTTAAACGCAGCTGTGACTGAATGTTATTTTTCCCTAAAAATTTAATAAATTAATTTAGTTTAATAAAAATAAAAAGACGACACAACATAGAAATCGCACCTTAAATCATGCCTCATATCTTGTAATAGTTTTTCGCATGTTTAAGACTTATGATTGAAGAAATAGCGATATTTGTATTTAGTCGAAAAATCATCGTTGGATGGTGTAATTTAAATTAATTTATTTAGTTTTTTTTAGCTACCCGAAGTTTGAATGATCACTAAAGAGATACTGCGGTTTTGCACATCGGACCCATTGTCATACTAGAACGTTTGGTATGAACAATTCCCAAATACCACTCTCAAAAACAGGGCTAATCGTTTATTAAGCGGTTCATATTACTCCTGTCTGTTAATGTTATTTTCAACTTTGTACTGGAATCAGCACGTAATATTCTTACTTTAACGAACTCTTTAAAGCTACTGAGACGAATGAAAAGGTGTATCCTTTTAGAATGTGTCACACAGCTATCTGAAATTGGCCTTAAAGGTATTGAAGATGTCCTATCTCCAGCGATTGCTCCTCCATTTGGTCAAAAAGAAGTGAAGACGAAAAGCTTTGTTTCTACGGTCTTTTAATAATATCCTTAGTTATAAAGCCGTTCTAATCTAACTTAACCTACTTGTGAACATTTTTAATTTTGGAACCGATCATTAAAAAGAAAAACTGCTTGTGCTTAGATTTTGGGTTTAAGCGAAAAAATAAGGGAGAAACTTTTTGCTGTACTGATTGGAACTGGTTCGTCTTAAAGCTGGGATAAAATGCAATAAAAGGAAACTATGTTCGCCAGTTGCTTAAAATATACATTGTATGTACGCTTTCAACTGGTTAAAAGTGTATTCAATATAACCACCAAGCAACACCATCATCATCAAAAAGTCAGTTGAGAGTCGGTCGATTTGGTGTCAGCTAATAATAATAATTTCGATATTGAAAATACGTTTTCTTAGTTAGGTATGACACTAAACGATTTTGCCCAGTCGTTGAACGTGGCGGCGTCGTCGTCGCCGGTGCTTAAAATCAGGCAACACTTACTCCAACACCAACACCAACACCAGCAACAATAACACTAGCAACACCACAAGTTGACCGTTGGTGGGGGCGTGCTGTATTTACTGCTGATTCTTGTATTCCAACAGCAACAACAACAATAACAGCCCTGACTACAACAACTGATAGCTGGAAAGAGTCTTGCAGACAGGTGGTGTTGGTGTGCTATGGAGTGTTGTAGTCTCGTTGCCGGGTGTCGATGTTTTGGCATGGTCCGCCACCGCCGCTGCCACCGCCACCGTCGAGTAACGTTTGCTGCCGAGAAGTCGTCGCCTGGTGTTCAATATGAGCCACAATTGAGGCATTTAATCGAACATCTCTTAACACGCCTTGGAATGTTGACTTATTATTGCCCCGTACTGTATGTTGTTGTAGTTGTAGTTGTAGCTGATGCTGTTGTTGTTGTTCTTTTCTTTTGTCTGTACCATTTTGTTGCTTGGTTGCTCTTACCGCTTAGTTGCGTTTTGAGTCGGTGCCAAAACCTGTAGTTACCTCACAATAAAAGCGTTTATCATCATTAGACTCAATCTAAAGACGTTTTGGCTGGGGTTATCATGTTGATTATGTTGTGTGAAAACAAATTACATTTTCGCCTCAGACCCAGTGCTATAGTAGTAGCTTTACCATCACTTTTACGCTCTAACTGTGACTGTTGTCGTACTACAAATATTCTAAATGAAAAATAAAAGGAATACCATTTTACTGATGTAAATGCACATATGTACATAATTATTAAAGTCCTCAAGACTGAATCCAGTTAAACTTGACCCAACTCAATTGTTTTATTGATAAACCAATTGTTTTGGACATGAGCGGTCCCCTGGGCCCACTGAGCTTCACATGTAAAGAAAGCTACAAATACAGCCAGCTAGTTTTGTGAAAGGTTTTTTTTTCTTACTTTTTGTTGTTGCTGTTGTTGGTAAAAATCATTGACTGCCGTGAGAAAATTGCTAAAAAACAATTTTTCTACTAATGACAATAATTGATTACAAATTTGCTCAAATGTAAAAGATTTTCAAATAACTAGTACGTTCAGTGGAGGATCCACGGGGGTTTTGGGGTTCTGTTTAAACCCAAAAGAGCAGCTAAGAGTTTTTTACTCTACAGGTTGGGCCTTCTGATGCGTTGGTTTTAAAATACATGCAGCCTACTCGTCCGAAGTGGACGCTAAAGAATCGCAAGAAAAAGTGGTGCTGGGATGTTTTGAAAGGTAGTAAAGTGTATTCCAATAAGCCAAAGCAACAATTCGCGAGCTCCAAAACAACGTTCGAGCCTAATTGGACTCGTTTTACTGGGAAAAATCACCGAAAATTACGAAGTTCGCTAACGGTGCTGTAGATCTAGCCGCGGTGGCAATTTGGACGGTATTAATTTCCATTCACAAATAAGTAGTTTGAAACTTGCATTTAGTAAAACATACGAATAAAATGCAATTAACAAAAAAAACAACAGATAACAGCTGCTCTGACATAAAAAAACCCCCGCTAAGACCAAATACTGGATCTGCGTCTGAGTACACCTAGGAAAGTATAAAATGTACCTATGAAGCATAATTGAGTGGCTAAATCTTTGTCAATAACTAATACTTGCATACATGCAGATGAACATGGTCTGCCCAGGCTTAGTAAAGATAAAAAAAATTAATCTTTTTAAAGTTTTGCCATTTTTGAATTTAAAATATAAAGTTTACAAATTCTTTAAATTTTGATTTTCTTTAATCTATGTATGTATTTTTTAAAACAAAAATTAAAGTTTTCATTTTGCTCCAATCCAGATTTAGTAAATAATATTTTCAATATATTTACAATTTTTTTAAGTCACAATTTTTTTAGTTTGATTATGTATATAGGTAAGCGGAAGTGGTAAAGCCTGTATCTATTTACGAGGGTGGATTGATAAGTTTCCGGCCTGACCAAGAGATGGCGCTACTAGGCCTACCTTGAGGTGGCGTTCTATAGTACCATCCTTAGATAGCTTGTAGCTATAGTTTCAGCCCGATCGCCATGTTAGTTTAGATTTGAGAGCACACCGAGCAAGACGCCTCTGTGTTTTTCTTGAAAATGGAAAAAAAAATTGATTCGAAAAAACAATTCTACCGCCAATTTGACGTTGTATAAGCGTAATCCAAGCGAATTTTTGGGTCGATTCATAACCGTTGACGAAACTTGGGTCCACCACTACACTCCTGAAACCAAAGAACAGTCTAAACAGTGGATTGGACCAGGGGAACCAACTCCAAAGAAGGCAAAAACAATTTTTTCAGCGAACAAGGTTATGGCTACTTTTTTTGGGATGCAAGAGGTATTATATACATTGATTACCTTGAAAAGGGTAAAACTATCACTGGTCAATACTACGCAGACTTATTGCAACGTTTGAGCCACGAGGTGAAAATTAAACGACCTCATCTGGCGAAGAAAAGAATATTGTTTCATCACGATAACGCACCAGCGCACAAGCCAATCGTTGCGATGGCTAAAATCAACGATCTGAAGTTTGAATTGATGCCGCACCCTCCCTACTCTCCAGACCTAGCCCCGAGTGACTATTATCTGTTTCCTAACCTCAAAAAATGGCTTGGCGGTAAGAGATTTGCGGACAATGAAGAAGTAATCGAAGCTGTAAATGGGTATTTTGAGGAGCTTGACAAATCAGTCTATAGAGATGGCATTACTAGATTAGAACACCGCTATGAGAAATGTATTAGCCTTGGAGGAGATTATGTTGAGAAATAAAAAAAATTCTTAAAAACGTTGTTTTTCTTGGTCAGGCCGGAAACTTATCAATCCACCCTCGTATAATATGTAAATGTTAAGATTTCACACAATAGCAAATTATTATTTATTTTTTCTTACAGTACAGTACACAAACGTATTTATAATCTTCCTTAAACGCTATTGGAGTGATCCTCGATATGGATTCTTTCAATTCGCCCATGAACAGAATTTTTGTATTACATAACTTCGACTTTGAAAAGTAACAATTTTTTAAATTTACTGGCACACCCTGTATTTATGTGCTTTTTATGCTGCAAGTGGCTGCCAGTAGCTGCTATAACAACAACTGCAAAAAGTATCTATATATCTGTAAGTTAAAAACAATACAACTGTGGACATAAACGGCCTTTTGACTTTGGCTCTGGCTGGTCGGTCAACTTTGTTGTTATCTTCGGGCGCTACCTGAGATGCAAATACATAGATACATTTACAAGCCAATATATTTTCAAACACTTTTAAATGCTTGATATTGGTGCTGAAACATTTGCCAATGGCTTAAGAATTGTTCAAAAACTCTTAGATTTATGTCACAGGGTCATTGTCACACCTTGTAACCTTCGCAATTTATTTTGTGCTTGAACAAAGTAAATGCATATACACGATACATAGAAAATGCATATACTTTTATATACATATAATACTTCTGTATGTATTGGTGATCAACAGAATAGGTGAGATACTCTAAATTCGAGTTGGGATACATATTTGATTCATTTACATGGTTATATGATATAAGAAACAAGAGTATTTTTCTTAACTAATACGATTTTGTCGATAGCTTTTACTCTACGGCTATATATGGCAATGCGAAATTCCTTTATAATATTACTTTGCCATCATAACTAGCTAAAGTATATACAATAATTTAAACATATTACTTAAAATAAATCTATCTAGATCTTATACTTGCCACTACTCTACTTACTAAATTAATAAATGAAGGGCATCCTGTACCGTGAAAAATGGGAAAGAAAATTGAAGATAAAGAAAGAGATACTGGTACATACACCTTCCCCCCGAACCGAAATTTTATAAAGCAGAAAAGAAGAAACACTACCTCACTAAATATGTATGTTTATAAACAAAATCAAATAATTTAAAGCTTTATTCTTAGTTCCGAAAAATCGTACAGAATAAAAAAACCAGTCTTTATTAAATACCCTCTACAAAGTGTATATTAAGTTTGTGCATGCCGAAAATGTATGTATCATACATAAGTAGACGTCAGAGACTCCTCAAAGTTTCGTAAAGTATGATCCGTCTATCAGCCTGTCTGCATGGTCGTCTAGATCTCAGAGATGGTAAGAGCTAGAGCAACAAAATTTTCATATTAGATGCGCTATTATGCCAGAGGATACAATTTCATTTTATTTTTTTGATATCGGAGTTATATTATATAGCTCCCATAGGGGTGTTTCAGAGGTCCTCGAAAAAAAACAAAAATTTGTAGATGTGTAATTTGTTTGCTTACGAAGATACAGTAGCCAAATATGGACTTCAGAAGTAGAGAAACCCAGCACTGCACCAAAGTTGATCAAAATCAGTTTACTATATCATATAGCGTGTTTGTCACAAACTTTTTCCTTTTCGTTTGTTTACGAAGAACAATTTTTTTTTAATATCGTAACCAAATTATCTTTTGGATTTCGTTGTAATGTGGTGGTACAGGGTATCGCAAAGTCGTCCACGTCTGACTTCATATCTTTTATAATTTGCGACTGAAAAACTGTATTTATTCATAGTCCGGTATACATTTTTTGAAAAATAGTTTTTTGTATATTTTTATATATGTTAATATAAGCATTATTGAACGTTTTTTAAAAAAATTTATAATACAATTTATGAAAAATTAACAAATATATCTTGTTTATAAAATTATAATCTTAAACCTTATAAAATCTTTTGATAAAATTAGTGAATTTAAAAAAAAATTTGTTATAGTCGAGGCGGCGCCCGACAGTGAAATACACTGTACATTTCTTCTCGAAAAAAAATTGTATCGCTGCATATTCCTTCTAAGAACTTTCCTCTTTGAAATTATTATTTTTCGGACAGAACGATATTTATACCTAATAGATCCGTGGATTTTTAACGACTTTGATGAAAATGCTCTCTCTTTATACTGGCGGAACATCGTAACACGAGGTTTAGATTTTGGTATAAGGGACTTGGGGTCTGCCACGCCTCCTTCTTTGTACCTCAAGGTACAGGGTATAAAGAGTTATGACTATGCCAAAGTGCAGCTGCTTCTGGAGAAGAAATCAAAATGGTAACATCTTCGACACAACTATGTAGGTGTCTTCAACTATTTGAACTTGAGAAAAATGTAAGAGTTCTGTGAGTTTCTTTTTTTTGCCACGAACTATGTTTTATTTTTAACTAAACATAAGTTCGCATGAAGTTAATGAAACTTATTTTAGCGCTTTAGAGTATACAAAATGGGGGAGTGCGTTTGCAACATTAACTTAAAAAGCCTATCAACAATGCCCAATCTTTTGCCATGTCGCAGTTAACTTATAAAACACACATCATCATCTGCACCACAACCATCATCATCATCACGATCATCATCACCACCACCACCAAGAAAAAGAACAACAACAACAACCACAGGCACAAAAGTAAACCAGGCAGCAACTTAGCTAAAATTTAATTAAGAAAATCAAGTCCGAAAACCGACAAAAAAAAACTTTCGTTGGGCGAGTTGCAGACAAGGAACAACCAACGCCAATGACGCCAAAAATGCTAACGACGGAGACGATGGCGACGCGCTCCAGCTTTCATATCTGATGGAGCATCCATAGCAACAACAACAGCATCTTAAACCGAGCACTGGGAGTACGGCTCTGTACCAAAATTTGATGATTAGCTTAGTTTGCTTTTGCTTTTAGTAGATGGATGGTATGGCGCGCGTACCGATTTGGATCAGTGCGAGAAACAATACTACCCGAGGACCACCAATGTGGGATTGTCAGTTGTGTGGTGCAGTTGTTTGTCATTTGCTTGTCAACTGCAATGACTCCAAGAGCAAGATTTTGTTGCCGATGTTTATTCATTGGGTACGGTGCGCACTTGTCTGTGGCAACCAATTTCAGCAATTAGAATATCAAGGTATGGAAATCTTTGAGCTTTATTATGATATCAGCATCTGCTGCAATTGCCATTGAAGTCTTTTGCTCTTCAATCGTTTTATTTGTAAACGCCTTTGAATGAAAAAAAGGCACTTACTTATATACAGACATATAGATATGCATGAAAAAAAAATACTATTTTTAGTATTTTAATGACATTTCGGAAGAAATAGCAAGCGGCTTCTCAAAAAAGTCTACAATTTGACAATTTATCTACGAGTAAAATTTAATTCACTATGATGCTGTATGCAATAGAAAGCCAAAGCCATGGACAAAAATAATGCTTATTATCTATATAAAGCTGGAGAAGTCTTACTTTCTATGTAAAAGAATTTAGCGGGAAAAAATATTATTAATAATTTTTTTTTGTTCCTTTTGCAACCAAAATTAGTAGACAAATAAATTTTCGAATTGCATAATACTTAGTAAAGTTGGGGGCATGCTAAAGATATCACCAGAACTTCTATTTACGATATTTTTCACTAAAAATCATCGATGCATCGATACATTGAACTATATTTATTGGCCACTTTTTGTGTTCACGCTGTGGCTTGTTGTTTTTTTAACAAATCTTCAACTCCTCAACTCAACAAAAAGCGTGAACACCTTAATTATAATAATATTTTATATTAACGTTCGAAAAATAACCAAATGCTTCTAATGCAAAAATTTTAATACAAGATCAAATTTAACAAACTCAAAAAGTTATTCAACAAGATAAGAGCAAAAGATAATGCACAAAAATTAGTCCTGTGAATTTATCATATGAGAGTGCAACCAACACCGAATCGATGTTAAGCCGCTGAAACCGAAGTCCAAAAAAACCGTTCACACAAGGGTCATGAATTATAAAATCCATAAAACGAAGCATTTTGGAGAGTATCTAAGATGCGTTGCGACGTCTGCAAAGCCGTCGAAGAGTAAGATGAAGATCTAATAGTAAAACTTTACCAGCAGTAATACTGTTGGAGTCTTAATTCAAATCGTGGAGTTCTCCTTTTTTGTGCGTTTAGAAGGGGCTTTTCTTAGACGTCTATATAATAATAGTTTTATAGTTATAATAAATGTTATATTTGTTCGATTTTGTTGCTTTTTGGGTTAACTTTAAAAAAAAAAGCTAAAGCTATTTTAGGAGTAAAGAATATACCGATATTGACTTAGTTTAAAAAAGTTGAGGAGGATTAAGCGCATGTGTGTATGCAGTTTATGTGGTAGATCTCTAATTGGTATAAAGAATTTTCTTCTGTCTGTTATATTTAATGCACTTACTTATATCGATGAACCATGGGTAGGGCCATTATTTTCCAAATGTATCTCTTCTTTGGAGAGCTTAGAAGATCGTGGTACCAACCAGGAGTCTCAGTTATTAAAATCTTGTTGTTGTTCTGCGTTTTATTTTCATTTAGTTATTCAGTACATGTAGCGTATGAAAAGAGTTGGGGAAACAAAGTTGCGTATTTAAGCAAATCTTAAAATAAACTCTAAGTAGCTTGACGGTCGCTCCGACTATGCACTATGAACGTGTATATAGCACTTTGTTAAGGACTGATTGATTACATGGGTTTGATATTGTTATTGTTGTTGGTGTGGGTTGGCGTCACCGGGAATAGCCAACTCTATTGTGCTTGGAAAAAAGGTATAGTACTTAATAATAATGATAATAATAAAAATGAAAACTTCTAGACGCCATATAAATCAGGGCAAATATGAATTGCTATTTTGTCTGGTTGCCCTTCGACTGTTTTGTTTGTTTGTTTGTTTGTTGTTCCTTGCAGCAAAGCTATTGACAAAAGCTACAACAACAACAACAACAAAAACAAAACAACAACTTTGCTGGCGGCAGACGGCGGCAAATGCAACTGCAACTGCATTGTTCAACTGCAACTGCGCATGTAATACTGTCTGCGGCGCTACAGACGATGACGGCGACGACGACGACGACGACGATGTGGACGACGTTGTGGTCTTGGACGACGATGTGGACATGACTAGATGATGGTAGTCCTTGCTTTTGTGTGGCTGGGGCTCTCATATTGCACATGCCCGGGATGCCAGCAGTTGTCGATACGCCGCCACTTTCAACTGTGCCAAAAAGCTCCGACTCCATTGTTTTTTGGCTTACTAGCCGACTGTGGGAAACTGGCGCGCATGCGCTTGTAACAATTTTTGACTTTTTCTTTTCTTTTATTTGTATCTTCCATTTTTTTTAAAAACTTTGGTTTTCTTTTTGGCTGTTTAACCAGAACAATGTGTGTTCGTTTCAATGTCAATGGCTTATGTGTATGGCATAAAGCATTAGGTTAGCAATCATACCCATCTACTAGTTGTATGTCTACTACCAATTTTATAGCTTAGTTTACACACTCTGCGCCACTGTGGTGTTTGCCTACAATATTGTGGAGAATGCAGTGCGTAATTATTCCAAGTACGGATTTTTTAAATCAATTAGTAAACCTTATCTCCTTATTAATTAGATATGATTTATTGGCTTCCATATGTTTTAATACTAGGGTGGCCGTTTTTGCAACAATCCACGATTTAAGTAATCTCACCGCTTTAAGTTTTTCCTTCATGTCAATAATTCAAGTATGTAGAAAATAAATCCTTGGATTTGACAACCGATAGTCTTTATATGTTTACGAAACTTAAATTCAGTACAATTGCAACCATGTATCGCTTCACACCAAAAGAACGCGCCAAAGTAGCTCCTTTGTGCGTTGAAAACAGCCGTTCAGTTGTGAACGAAAATATTATGACAAACATTTCAAACTCTCTGGTGGCGTTTATAAGCAAAATTTCCGCATTTGGGAAACGCAAAATCCACACAAGATCCAGGAAACGCCCTGGACGTCTAATGTCAAAAAGAGGCGACATTGAATGGCTCCCCGTTTTGACCCCGCCGGACTTCCTTTTTTAGGTTTATTTGAAAAGCAATGTGTACGCCAGCAAGCCTCAGACGATTTCACTGCTTAAGGAAAACAACCGTGTTAAAATCATTGCTATACCATCCGAGATGCTCGAAAAGGTAATGGAAAGCACAGGAAAAAGGGTATATTATAGAATCAACCGGTTGCTCTGGTAAACTGACTTCTACATTGGCGCTGAAGCCAAAACTTAAACACAACGAATATTGCTTATTCATATAACAAAAACTTGATTTAATAATTTGAATATAAATATCTTAGTTGCAAAGTTCGTTCCTTCTGCCCGTTACATACACTTGCACAAACTTATTAAAACCTTGGCCTAGCGACAGTCCAGAGGTTTTGGGCTCGAATCCTACGTTAAGTATGGTCCTGCACTTTTCCCTTTTCCTATTTGCCTTATTTTTCCTGCCTATTATAAATTCTTTATCGGTATTAGAAAGGGCCTGTTCTTGGCGTAAACCAGTACTATTAGTGTATAGGATGCGACAAGTTTCCCATTTTACATGAAGGGCTTACGCCACCTTTGAACTTTTGGAAAATGTTTTTTTTTCCTCGAAATGCTACCTTATAGTTTTAAGAATACACGAAATGTATTAATTTAGAACTGTTCGATCGGAAAAATGATTTTTGACACTTGAAGCCATGCGCTTCCAAGCGGTTGGAGTCGTGCTCGAAAACTTTAAGCCGGTTTTTCTCGAAACGACGCACAGTGGCTCGGCAGCCGCAAAAGCGTTGCAAAAATCAAAATTTTGATGTAATCGTTTTATTAAACCAATACATGTATCTTATTTAGAATTTTCCAAGGATCACGAATATATAAATTTTATTCAATTCGGCAGAATAGCTTAGTTCCTACATCCGCTCAAAGATGAGTATATTTACAACTACAAAAAAAATCTTAATTTTTGGAAAAAAATTTAATGTTTAAAGTTGTTTTGTAAAAAAACAATGCAGCCAATTGCTATTTTTTTAATTTCTATAAAAAGGTATATAAAATTTAAACATAAACGAAAAAAAAACAGTTTCAATCTTTTCTAGTTTTTTTATTATTTCCGTTTGCCTGAACCACTATATTTGGGCCACTTTTTCAACTTTGGAAGAAAATAAAAAAAAACCCAATTTTCTGTATTTTTGTGTTTTAACGTAAATATGTTTGTTATTAATCTATTTACCTACTCTAAAAAGATTAATTGCGTGCATTTGCGTGTTTGGCTGTAAGACCAGTAAAAGCCTGGAAACCCAACTACAAAATATACTGCCGCAGGTATAAGAAGAAGAATATGCACTAGATGCAGGCACTAAATTGAGAGTTGTTTGCTTATATTTCGACTTTACAAAAAAATAGCCTACCTGTTACATTTGAAAAAAAGGGTTAATCAATCCTTTTTTTGTATTTCCAGGTAGTTGTAAAACATATAATATAATTTAATTTGTACCTGTTACTTTTTCCTGGATAAAGGCTTAATATTTGTATATATTTGCCTGAATACATCAGAAACATAACAGTTTTGTTTTGACTTTAAAAGAACACACATTGCAGTAAAAAGTATTTTTAAATATAATTCGCAAGCAGTGATTTTATAAGTGTAACGATGTCTTTGGAAAACGTAAAATTATTTGAGTTGTTCAGAAACTCCATAACTTCGAAGGAGTTCGTTTCGGCAATCGTGAAAGAACTTAACGTTGAGGAAGCAAATATAGATAAGTTTGATGATTTAAAAGCCAAACTTTCTCTTATTTACGCCCAAATAAAAGCAAAGTGGCAAAATTGTAGTCGCTCCAAAGGAAATTTTGTTAGGAGACACGAAAACTGGCTAAAAGGGTTTACGCTTATTGAAATTTTGCCAGAAGAACCTCAAACGTCTACGCACCGAAAGAGAGGAAGACCTGCCAAATGTTTGGACGAGTGCTCAAATTTTACTCGAAAGAGAAAACTTGCCGATGCCACTGCCGATATATCCACGGATCATCTATCGGAGGCTCTATCATTAAAGTACAGGAAGGATGATGAAAATATAAGGTCGCATATAACAAAGGTGGTTGCTGATGCAAGCCCTTTGCGACTTAATAGGATAAAGGAAAGCATCCCCACACCGCCAAATTCCCTACCTATGGACTACAGCGCTGAAGAGGCTTTGGCATTGTTTATGGAGTTGAATCTGTCCAAGGGAAAATATACTATATTGCGGGATTCGCTAATTCGGCACAATGTCAGTATTCTTCCTGCATACCACAAAATTGGATCGGCTAAACTGAACGCAGTACCACAACCAACGATAGTGACGGAAGTCTCAGCAGAGGTCAAACTTCAAGACCTCATGGATCATACTGCATTGAAAGTTTTTCTGAAAATGAGATGGAGACTCTTCCAGAGAACCTCACACTATTTAGCAAATGGGGCTGTGATGGATCTTCTGGCCAAAGTGCTTACAAGCAAAGAATAGCCACAGATGATGAAGGTATTACAGATGCAAACATGTTTATGGCGTCTGTTGTCCCCCTACGACTAAAAAGTGAAACACTGGAACATTGGAAAAATCCGCGCCCTTCATCTGTTCACTATTGTCGCCCGATATTGTTTAAATACGCCAAAGAATCTTCGGAATTAATCAGGTCTACAGTAACCGACATTAGGAAGCAGATTGAAGATATAAGGCCTGCATTAATTCAAATCAAGGAAGGAACAACCATTGCTGTGAAATATGAATTTTTTCTAACAATGGTAGACGGTAAGGTTCTTAACGAATTGACAAGCACTAAATCAACTTTGACATGTGCTTTTTGTAAAAAAACACAAAAGGATTTTCAAAATTTGGATAATTCTTTTATTGAAGAGGAAAATCTGGAATTTGGTATTTCTCCATTGCATGCCAGAATTAGATGCATGGAGTTTATTTTAAAACTTGCATATACTCTTCCGCAAGTTCACGATTCATTTAAGGACAACACTCCAGATAAAGAAAAACAAAGTTTCAGGAAAAAAAAATACAAGAAGATTTTAATAAGAAACTTGGACTGAAAGTCGATTGCCCCAAATATGGATATGGTAATACAACTGATGGAAACTCATCCCGCAAGTTCTTTGAAGAACACAAAACTTCGTCAGAAATAACTGGAGTGGATGAAGATATCATTAAAAGATTGGGTACTATTTTAAATATTCTGAACTGTAAGGAAAAAATTAACGGCAGTAAATTTGGTGAATATGCGACTAAGACTGCAGAGCTGCTACTGGAAAAATATCCGGGAAAGAAACTAACTCCCACACTTCACAAAATTTTGGCACATGGCCAATCTATAATAGAATATCATTGCCTACCCATTGGGGAGATGTCAGAAGAAGCCCAGGAATCAAGAAACAAGGATTATACAAAATTCAGAGCCATAAATACTTGTAAAATATCGCGATCAAGGGAAAACCAGGACCTTTTTAATATGTTGGCGGCCACATCAGATCCACTGGTTGCATCCCTTAGATATGTGCGATCCAACACTGAATTGCCAAGTAGTTATTCAAAAGAAATGTTAAGTCTTTTAGATATCCCCTCAAATGTAAATGTTGATGATTATTTTACAAAATATGCTGATATGCGAACAAATATATAATTAAAATTTTCTTCATAAATATGGCGAATATTGCACAGGCAATAAAATCCAACTTCAACAACATATTGCGCAGCTCTCAGACATCGTATCATCACATATGAGTACTTATTTTAAAGCCTGAACATATTCTACAATTTATTTCATTAAAATATCTTAATTGGATTAGAAAATATGCAAAAAATATGTACATATTGTTCAAGAGCGAATATTGCACAGTCCACAAAATCCAACTTGAACAACAAATTGCGCAACTCGTAGATATCGTATCACCATGTATGAATACTTATTTAAAAGCCTAAAGATTTTTCTTTCAATTGCAATTTAATTCATAAAAATATCTCAATTTGTTTAGAAGATATGATTTTTGCAACGGATTTTCAGCTTTTGAGCCACTGTGCGACGTTTTCTTAAACTGTGCGAAGTGCTATTCTTACAATTCTTGACCGATTTGAATGTTTAAAAAAAAATTCGATAAATGTTTAATAAACACTCTAATGTTTACTTATTGAAGCTATTATTATGAATTTGCTCAACATTCATCGATTTTCATTTAAAAAAATCCCTAATATATTTAATTTTTTTGGCCTAACCTCTTAATGTCCCAAAGTTTAGTTAATACCAAAAAATATGTACATGCCTTCAACTAGAAAAACTATTTATTTCAATCACATTGCGCATTAGTGCGCCACTGCGTTAGTTCGTCACAGTGTAGTGTGAACCTAGCATTAAAGCCACATAAAGTTACAATCGATAAGCATTTTGGGTAAGCTGCAGTTTATGGCTACTAACCCAGTAACCAAAAAATGTGTGAACGCTTGGCGCGTTTGTGGTCAAATTGGTCTAAACCTAAACTCAATCTTTGCGATGCTTTGCCAATCATTATATTTTAACAGCTTGTTTGTAGCTTGTTTTACAAATTGAAATGGCTGTCCCAGGGTTCCATGGGACCAGTTGGAAGTGTTACAATAAATTTAAATAAAACACAAGCGTTCGGGACTAAGGCCGGCTTAGATGTTACGAAGAGTAAGAGTATTGGTGACGTTGTCGTTTCGACTGTTTAGTCCTGCGCATCCCGGCCTAATCGGTGCGTTTAATTCACTTAAATTATACTAATGATCTTGACCGCTCGTCTACGTCTACGTCCACTGCTCTGTCTATGTCTATGTTCATGTCCCTGTCCACGTACATGTCTATGTCCACGAAGAAGTTAGTCGGTTGGTCGGTTGGTCGCTTGGTGTCGCAGATTCAGCCAAGTCATTTGTTTTGGCTCGTTTGCAAGCGGCGCAATTGATTTTCCAAAAGCCACCGCCGTCTTCAATGATGATGCCGCCGTCTTGGAAAACTTGTTTTTATGCCCAGTGCAAATGGTTGCGTGAAAATTGAAGGCGTTTAAGCCCAGATCGCCAATTTCTTTCTATAAGTGTGAGTCCGTTCGCTCGAGTGTCGCTGGTTCTTGCCTGACATTTAGATGAAGTGTCTGTGAATCTGGGTAGGCTAAGTTTCCAGCTGCGTTGCTCTTTTGGGATTGCCGCAAATGTCAGTGGTTAGTCGTCGTCTTGATAATTCCATTTATAAATTAAATTCTAATATTGCTGCATATTCGAGTTGACTCGATTAATCAGTATTTTGTTTATTTAAAATTATTGTACGTCTTTAGCTATTATAATTCAAATTAACAGAACGCAATTAAATATTATCGCTAAATGAGTTTGTTTAGAGTTTTGAGTTATACGCGGTCTGTGCGGAAAGTAGATATACTGATTTTTCCCGAATGAAGTGGCAAGCGTCCTCCGCTTGGTATTAGGAGTCTTTGGGAGCTACTTGATAAAGTGCATGAAAATCAAGTCACTGAGGATGAGACTTAGACCATTGGGTATGACCCAAAAGCTTGTAAATTGTAGAAGAATCGAGTACAGTTTTACTGTACGTCCATTCGTCTTTCCGTCCGTATGAAGAGAATATAAAAGCTGGAGAACGCTGAAAGTTGATTGTTGTTTGTCGATACAAGATAATATCATGCCCGACACTATAAACTTCCCCAGAATCAATTCAACTTTTAAGATTATAATATAAAAGTTAATTTCATTAGGTGGGACGACCATTGCTATACCAGTCCGCAGATACAAATTTTAATAAAATGTAATGGGTATTCAGGAGTTATAGCCAAAAAATTACAAACAATATAAGCTCCTTAAACGAATAATTTTATAACTAATATCAAAGTAGTTACTTTCTGTCGTATCTATGTATTTCTCTTCAGTGATGCCTTCATTTATTTCTCTTCCGCAAAAAGCTCAGACGGTTGCCGTAGAATTTCAGATTTGTGGTTAAATTTGAAGGACACTATTTGAAAACATGTACGAATCCTTTGTACCTTCAAAAAATAGTGCATGAAAACTGTGGATCATCCGGGTGGGTTTCGGTAAACGACCCAAATAGAATTCTTAGGCAGTGAAAGTTAAGCAAACTTCACCAGGAGTCGATTCTTTTGGAAAAATTTTGTGTCTATAGTTCTTAAAGCCTCTGAGAAGAGAGCAGGTGTAAAACTTTTGTGGTAAGAAAGTCACCAAACATTAGGCCTATATGTTCATGGTATAATGAGTACAGATAAGACAGCAAGGATTTAATCTTATCAATTCTAACAAAGACTAGGCTGAATATTAGTTGATTTTTTTTTGTTTAGTCCAATCTTCGACGACTTAAATTTGGGATTCATTCAAATAAAAGATTTTGTAGTCGCTAATAAGTATATTTGTTTTCATATCCAAGTATACAAGTCGCTGCCAAACTCTAATTTTGTGCGAAGCCTCTGTCATAAAAAAATGCCTGCCAACATCATTTACATCATCATTCACAATAAAATAAAAGTGCACACGCCCACTAAAAGGGCCCCATAAATTGTGTCGAATAATCAGTTTCAACATAATTTATTGTAATTTACGAGTTGCAGAAGAAGCAACAACCTTCCCTTTGTTGCCACAGCCTCCAAATCCGCTAGATTCGACCCGACCCGAGCGAAGCAAGCTGACATGGCCCGTACATGTAGCTTAGCTACAGAACGGACTGTTCGCGTACAAACAACTTTACTTTGGTACTTTATAGAGCGTTTAATACTTAAATGCTACAAATGAAAATTGTTACCGCCACATTGAAAGCATCTTGATAAGCTCATCTAGCAACCAGTTAAGGTGGCCAGCAGGAGCCTTCGCCTTAGTTTTGGAGAACTGTTCAGCAGCCGGGAGTGAGTCAGTTATATATAAACAATTGGTGTGCAATAATTTGGAATTGGTAAAGCGCTATTTACACTGGAAATGTGGAATATGGGATGTGGTGGGGGTATATAATTGTTTTGACACTTAGGTTAAGGTATTGTGATAATTTTGAATTTTTTAAGACAATTCCGTTTGTTACTGGTAATCAAATTTACCCAATAAAATTCGTAGCCATTTTAATACACTATACGGTATGGTACTAATTGCTCATAAAGTTTGAGCAAGCCGAAAATGTACTATATGTAACATATAGAAGAAGTTACCCAAAATGTGATTAGGGTAACTAGAGAAGTCGATACACCAATGTCAGCAATATCTCAGAGATGGTAAGAGTTAGAGCAACTAAACTTTCAAATAAGATCCCTTATTATCCTGTAAACAAGTTTTTTATATATTTTTGATATCGGGATAATATTATACAAGCTCCCATAAAATTTGGCACTCGGAAGTTTTTATTTCCAAGCACTGTACCAAATTTGATTACAATCGGTTGACTATATGATAGAGCCAAAAAAAAAATGTTTTTTCTACAGAATTCCATGTATTTCGTTAATAAAACTGTCCGCACGACTCGATTTATTTGTAGGTCAACTATACGTGAGTACCACGAAGTAATAAAATTGATTGTACTCAAATTTATTGTACAGTACTCCGCTCCGTTCTCGTTTTCAAAGTTCCTTAAGTCAGGCCTTCTCAATAGAGCCCTAAAGATCCCGAATATATAAAACAATGATTCGGACAAAACAAATAATGCTTTAATCAACTGGATGGAAGAAGAGTTAGTTAGTTGAGCGAACCCGAACACGTTGGATAAATTAAGTTAAAAGTTAATTGGAAAATTTAAACGCCCTAAACTGGGAGAAAGCTGCAAAAGATATATGTAGATTATTGGAGAAGCATTGTTCGAAAGGCCAAAGCTGAGGATGACTCCGATACATGCCAATGAGATAGAGCGATAGAGAGTGCAGCTTTTTGTGTTCACGCTCTCATTAAAATCGTATCTCTGTAGTTCTTCTCTTTAACTTGTTACGTTAATTAATCAAATGGGAGAAGTATATCCAATTGTATGAAACGTAAACTAAGTTGGTGCTACATATTTTAAAAGAGAGAACTCGTAATTTGATGTATTCTCTCTGGATACATCAGAGCTCTATATAACTACAAATTCAAAATTCGATAACATTCGCTCAAAGACTACAGAATGCTTGATGATGGTTTGTGTGTATCAAAACCTTTAGGTTCCACCTCTTACGGTATAAATAAAAGTGCGTACACCTAGTTGGACTGACTGATTTTTTTTGTTACATACCGGTTACATATACATATTACCTAAATCTATAATACCCTTGACCCGACGAGCACAGGGTATAATAAAACTTGTCTTGGTTATAAATATACTCACTCTTTCGCTTTTGTATGCTCTGGGCAGCTGCTATTGTTTCCTTCTTGGTCTTCAATTGCTGCCAAAAAGTTTTATATCTATCACTCAATAAAAATACAATGATCAATCAATTTCAATTTTTAGCATACTCGTTTACTTGGTTACATTGGTTTATGTGCTATCCATTGTTTGGGTCGTCTCAATCAGAAGTGAAATGTCATTGTAATAAACTTCAAGTGCCAGGGCTTTAAGATGTTATTGATTTGGTCTTGACAGACTGACAGTGCTAAGATTTTGCTTATTATATCCACTTGCAATCATTTGAGGAACCAAAGATGCAATTGCTGTTGATGTTATCTACGAATTTAACTAGTAGAGGGAAAATAAAAGCATTTGAAAATTGATCAAGTTAACTTTGTTTTATGCTAGATTTTGCAACTGTTCTGGAGAATTCGAATATGATTACTTTTATATCAAAAAATAAATCAAATTAAAAACAGATTAACGATTTAATTTGCATTTTTTATCTAGCAAACACCCATCCCAGTTGCTTGATAACTCCCGCCATCTTTAGCAGGCCTGCCGGAGTGTGTGGAGAATCGTGGGAATATCGGACGGATTAATAGTACTTTACAGATAATGTTCCAACACAAATCCAAATTGAAGAAATGCTGCGGAAATTAATTTTAATTTGATTAGATTAAAAATAATATTTTCTTGACTAACAATTGACCGCCATCTCATTACCTCTAGTGTGTATCCAAAATTGTTGTATTGATGGTTGGATATGGTTTAGGTTGGATAAGGTTGATTTAATTTCAGTTAAGATAATACTAGCATTTTATGGAAGACGCTCTTTAATGTACCTTCTACCATATTCGAGATATCTGCGTAGATCGTTAGCTCCTTCGCCCTGAGAGAAGTATCTTGCTTCCATCTTGTCTAGCCGAAACGTCACGAAATTTTCATCACAGTCCTTACCTGTGAGTCCACATTTACTTTTCTCGGTTTTTTTGTTTGGATGCTTACCGAATGGGACTCGGCAGGGACCTGAATTATGTAAAGGATCAGTGTCTTGCTGCGTTTCTCAGGCTTGATATTCAGAATTACTTTTAGAGCAGACTTAGTAAAATTTTTTACTATGAAATATTTAAGTTTAGCGTAGTAGCCGTAAAATACGCGCCACGTTGGCCATTTTAACGTTTGTTATTATATCTAGTATTAGATTTAAAGATTCCAGCACCGTATGTAACATATAGAAGAAGGAATGGCAGCTGCTATTAGAGATTATAAAAGCTAAGCTCACAAAATATAAGCTAAATTATTATGAGCATTATTAGCAATACATACCCTCCTCCCGGATAAAGAGAATATTCGTATGCCTATGGTTACTGTCAAGCAGTGGCGAAGCGAGAGCGTTGAATGTGGGGGGGGGGGGGGGGGGGGTATGAGCCTCAAAATGCCGACTCGATTCAACAATTACCGGCAAATAACCGATTCTGAATTTTTATTTCTCGAATATTGCGTGAAATATCCGAGATTTGCCAACTGATGGGTGTGTCACACCCCCCAAACCCCCACCTCGCTACGCCCCTGCTGTCAAGCTACATACAAGCGAAATATTTAGTTCTCAGGTACAAAGGATATGAAACAATAGATCCCACTGAAGTTCTGTGAACTCAACCGCTCATAGTGTTCGGCAGTTGACAGAGAACTTGACAACCACCAGAACTTTTGCAGAAGCTGCAGAAACGAGAAGAGGTAGAATCAGTAGAGCACTTCTTCTGTTCCTGTGAAGCTCTATGTAGAAAAATCATCTGGCAAATTATTTCCTTCGCAGCCTAGAGGAGCTAGGTCCAATCTGTCCGAGAATGATTGCAAGTTATATCACAGCAACTGGCAGGATTTCGTTTAAGAACACTTTTCTGGAGAGGGGGCTTATATAGAGATCTGTGCGGCACTACAATGGGTCAATCTAGGCCTAAGTGTGCTGGCTTTTTATCCAGCTACAGCCATTACCAAACCCAACAAGTGGTTCGAAGGCCGAGTTTGCTGAATTTTGAGATATCACGAAAAAAGGGTATGCAACTGTCGGTTGTTGCCTCGACTGATCTAACTTTGTTTTTCTTTTGGTTTTATTTTTCACAGATAAGAATCAAGAGTGCAAGTCTTGGGCAGTAGTGAATATTTTACAATTTTGTTATTCTGCACTAATCAAGCGATCTTGTCTCTGTTGTAGACAGATCTATCCAATCTGTTTTAAAATTTGATAAAGACACTGGCTCATATTAATTATATTTCGGCGTCTGTTAGCTTACAGTTTTATTTTGTTTGCACTGAAATTCTGAAGAGACGATTCAAAAACCTGGACTTCAGGAGTTGATTTAACGCGTGCAGTTTTCGCAGTACACCCCTTGTTTGTGCAATTTGTGCAAGTTCAAAGTGCTTAGTGGCTTGCCAATTGAGGAACACTGATTATCCAACTGAACTGCACTGACTTGGAGTGCAGTAACAAGAAACCAGGCAGAAAAGCGTCTTACAGTCAATCTGTCGTAGAGGCAGTCGGCTGTCTTCCCAACGTAATTTAAACTAAATCGGTGCGCTCTTGCAAAACTGCGTAGAGCACTAGCCGGTTGGTTTGTCCATAATGGCATGACGGTCATACGGACAAAAATTCATGCACATGTATGGATATGTATGGTATAGTAGTACTCGTAGGTATATTTAAAAGAGAGGCATGGAGGAAGTCTTGTACTCCTGCGCCTGGGCTATGCTGCACTGTCTACTCGTAATAATCAATTATTTCTGTGTAATTTATGGTAATGTTTAGTCATGATGGATTGACTGCTCTAATGTCGCTCTAAATCTTTTTAGCTTTTTAGCTTGCTGGGGTACGCTTGTAACGGCGTTGTGCCTACACACACAGATACAAAAGCACACACACAGATACGCATACACTCAAGCATACCAGCCAGGCAAGGCAGGTGCAATTGCTCAGCGTAAGCTCTCCCACTAAACTCAGGGCAGACAGCTAGAAAAGTAACCAACAAACCACCAAGCAGCTTGGCAGCTCGACATTGGACTGCGCGTTGGGCCTTCCCGGTTAAGCGGGAAGCCTCTGAGGATGTAATATGTAGCATATGTTTTCGTAAGTTTTTCTTGTATTTTGTTTAATGGCAGCTTAGATTACATGAGTAAAGCGGTGCTGTTGCCGCATAACATTCACACACACACACATAGATATATACAAACATACACACACACACACCCATAACTGGGTTGTTGGTGTTGAGGTCGCGGCTTCCATTGCTTTTCAGTCTGCTGTCCATGTAACTGATGTTCGAAATTGCAGTGTGATTTTCGTTGGGAAATTAATGTTAAGTAAGCTTTTAGTTTATGTCTCGCACGAGCATCCTCAACCCCCTTTTTTTTCAGCTTTCTTTGTCCGGCATCCGCGTGAGATGATGCTGTAGATTTTATGGTAAATCGTTTTGTTTATGTGTAAATTATGTTTACGCACCTTTTATTTACAATTACGTTTAAACGATGTACAAATGTTTTTCGATTCTTTGAACTTTTTGTATTGTAATGAAGCGACCCATTCCTTTCTTGTCTTAAATTTTGATACCCTGTACCCCGTTGGTACAAAGGGTATGTAAAGTTTGTGCAAGCCGCAAATTTATACAGAAGGAGATCCCCAAAGTTGCCCAAGTTTATGATAAAGTGACTAGACATGTCGATGTACCCTTATATCTTAGAGATGGTAAGTGCTATAGCAACCAAACTTTCAGATTACTATCCCACAGGAGAAAAATGTATTTTATTGTTTCGATAGAAGGGTTATGTTATAAAGCTCTTATAGGTGTGTTCAGAGGATGTAAAAAAACAAAAAGTTTTAGATGGATAATTTTTTTGTTTATATATCATAACCAAATTTGGGACTTTTTATAGTTCCAGAACACCGTAACAAATTAATAATAAAAGCCACAAAATGGTATTTGAGCTGTGCGGCACATCGCATATTGACGGAAAATTTGGAGGTGGAATTCCACAAGCTTATAGCTGCATATGATAATTAAAATTATGTATCGAAATTGACACTTCAGCCTCTCTACTTTTAATCTATACTAGCCTTTATTATTATTATTTACAGATAGTAGAGTTGTTAAAACTATATCTAACTTAAGTTTATATAGTGCTGGCTGCTGGGCCTCTGGCTAAAACTAGCCTTTAATCGAAGTAGCGCTAAGGTATTTTTGACGGGCAAATTTATTTTTGGTTTCAATTTCAATCCACTAATTCTTAGGCGTTATGAATACATGTGACGTTTAATGTCCTTACAATACAGAGATCACGCTTAATTAACTACTTTTTCAACTGTGATATAATTATAATAATAATAATAAAAGGTTGGAAAAAAAATTGAATCGGTCATTTCAAAAACCTCATAAGTCCATAAATTCAAATTTTTCAGGAATCAATAAAAACTGTTTCATACACAAACAAATGAGTATTAACGGACTTTTGTATGCTTAATTTAGTATTTGAGTGATATAAAATTAGAATTGTAAATAACCTTAACAGTTTATTAATGAAAATAATGAAAAAATCCCTAAAAACTATTTTGGACTTATGTTGTTTTAGCAAGAAATAGGATTAGTGGTATAAATTTTAACCAAATCAACTGTTAAGGTTATTTAAATTAAAATTTTTTATCTTTTAAATACTAAATAAGCATAAAAAAGTCCGTTAAAACTCATTTGTTTGTGTACGAAACAGTTTTTATTGATTCCTGAAAAATTAGAATTTTTATGGACTTATGAGGTTTTTGAAATGACCGATTCAATTTTAAACATCAAATGTCATGTAAAAACCTCATAAGTCACTGGACTTATGTTGTTTTTGCAATGAACGTCTTTTTCACGGTACTTTTTGAAGAGGAAGGATTGTATTGACTTATGTAATTTTAAGCCAGAATACGTATCTACCTTTAAGGAACCATTTTCAGCAAAAAAAGCATGTTGCAAAAAAATGTGACTTATGAGGTTTTTGAAAAAACCGATTCAATTACAAGTTGGGTTTCTTTGCAAGGAAGATTTTTAAAAGACCCCAATTGAGATGAAATCCGTTTTTTTTTTGGCTCAAAAGATATTCTTGAAATTAAATTTTAGGTTTTGATTGCTTCCTTTTTTTTGTTGTCAATACCATTTGATATTTTCTTTAGCTCAGCTTTCGGTTACTTTATATAATCTAAAGATATCAAATTTTTTGATTTGTCTTGCAATACAGTGGACGGATTCAAATTGGGAAATTGGGACAACCTAACATATAGTTTCAAATCGAATTCGAATTCCTATGGGCTCGTAATTACTTTTCCATACTTTTTATACCTATAAGTAAAAAAAGAATTAAGCAATGTAAAGTATGTATGGAGTGGCAAACTCCAAGTCCTTTACACCAAAATGCCTATCATAGCCTCAGGTGCGATTGAGCCATGTCCCTTCGACAGTAAGAATACATAGATTTTGAAGACGATAGTAGCCAGAGACAGGAAACTTTATCAGATGAGGCTCATATGTATCAATATCTTACCCTGTAACACCATAGTGGAATTTTCCGCTACACACTTTAATATTTTTATCTGAAATTTAACAGAGCTATGTGCTATGATTACAACCATCTGGGTGTCAATAAATAAAATCGCACAAATATTACGGCAGGTACGGTAACCAAAAAAAATAAAATTTTACCATCCTTTGCCTTTAAATATTTGTCTCTACGTAATTATGGTAAAAAACAAATATTAGTAAGATTATTCATGTGGCTGAAGAAACCCACAAATTTGATTCATTCCAACCTCCGGCTTATTCCAAGCCAAAGCGATCAAGGAGGTACCAGTGAAGATGCGGCTACAAGAAGCAACGCCTGCTGTCTAAGTTAGTAATGTCAGCGACATCCTGGGAAAGGTCCTGGCATGTGTTATCGTTTGGAACATTATGCAAATACGATGCTGTGTTTAACCACAAACATCAACATCAACCACCCTGTGTGCAGTACAATGGCTACCGTGCGCGTGCAACACCAAGAGATCCCAAAGGAACGTAGAACAAACAGAACAGCAGCTGTTTAACATTTATTTGACTATTTATTAATTTCATGTATGTAGCATTCTGTTCCTAGAAAAAGATTCAGCCAACTACTACAATGCAGAGAATCACAGCCTTAGGCTACATATTTGCACATAAGTACAGCAAGCGCAACGCATTCTCTTGACGCCAGGCAGTCCCATGTCCCAAACAGACCAGGCAAAAGTGTCCAGCCGCGCCAAGTTTCCAAAACAATAAGGCACCCACAGTCCATGTCCCAGGGAATTTGCCATACTTCTCCCACTATTTTTCCATGGCTGCTGTTTTTTCCGACTGCATCTGTTGTCGCTGTAGCTGCCACAAAAAGTGTCGTGACCCCGGTCAGCCCATTGCCCATTGCATATGGTTAGCTGAGTCGAACTTTTAAATACGCCCAACCAAACCCAGGTTTGACAAAAAACAAACAAAAAATTACATGTTGTTCCTGTTGAAATGTTTTGTTCGGCGTACCCATTGTCGACGTTTATTTTTAAAGTTTATAAAGTTTTTTTTTTATTTTTTTTAGTTTTGTGCTTCCATGGCTTCTTTGTGCGCTAATAACACATACAAAGAGGCTGGAGTAAAAATGTAACAATCCTTGGACCATGTACAATGTACAACATACTCTTCCTGCCTATGCAGCAAGGAAATGGGCTTATTGGGTACGCTATAGGTACATAAGACTTGCTAGGTCAGAGCGTATGCAAAATAAAAACTTATGGCTAAAAATGCCAAAAATCGCACAACTCAAAACCAAAACCAAATACACAAAACGATTCTGGCACCCATGAGCATGGGCACAAGTTGCAGTTTGTCGCACGTCGGGGAGGCCGATCGCTGGCCCAGCTCGGCAGCAAGTTGGTCGTGGCACATTTGCATACAATGAGGCCAAGACTTTTGCACAGCACTCATACATACACTCACACACACACTCTCACACTGTCCCAGCATGTTATCTCTGACTGTGACCTACACCAATATTTCTCAGAATGCTGTTGCAACAGCGGTAGCAGGAGCCCCAGTCCCGGCTCCCTCAAAGGTTTGGACCCCAGCCAAAGACTTCGTCGCCTGTAAGTGTGTTGTCGTCGTCGTAGGCAGTCAGTATCTCAGACGACTGCGGCGACCAGTCATTCAATCGCATCAGCTGCTGATGTTGCCTCTGCTCCGGCCCTTTGCTGTATGTGTGTCTGCTTGTTTGTTTGTATATCCGATTCCGCATGAGGAACCGCGAGACTGTAATTTCGTTTACTCCACTCACTAGTTTGTTTGCTTTTGTTTTGTTAGCCAGTCAGCTTACAATATTTGCCTGGATATCACAAGATCTCCTCCATACTAACCAGTCAAAAAATAAATTGAAGCGCTCGAGTAACTTTTTAACTAAATCTGACCAAATTAAAAATCTATTCGAAATCGATGTACAATAGTTGTAATGATTTTTCTTAAAGTCCCATCATGTATGATGGAATTTGCTAAATTGTATTAAATTTTGGGATACCTTGGGGCTAGGCCAGGTTAGTCAAAGGTTAGTTTTAAGTAGCATAAGTAGTAAATTTTTTCAGCAGGGTTTTTTGCCTAATTTTCTCCCAATCTTTTGTATCACAATTATAAATTTCTTGAATTCATATATAGTCTGTTTCAATGGAAATACGTACATAGATAGATTTTCGTAATAACGTAATAATCTTTAGCAAATAGTTTTGTTGTATACTCTTTTGATTGGACTAAATGGAGCACAATCAATCCTGTCATTTGTTTGTTTTTACTTATAAAATTTGCTGATTGTCTTATATGACAGATTGCAAATAATAAAAATAAAAAAATAAAAATAAAAAAAAAAATATTTTTTTATATTAATATTATTTAGTAAATTTACTAAGACAACAACAGACAGATTGTAAATAAAAAATGGCGTACGTAAAGTCGGGCGCGGACGACTTTAGGATACCCTGTACCACTAGCTTGCAATAAAATCCGGTTCCTTCACAAAAAACCAAAAACAGAAAAATTTTTAAGCAAAATTTTTTTTTACCTATCGTTCCTATGGAAGCTACATGATATAGTCAACCGATTTCAATAAAATTTGACACAGTTCTTAAATACCTTAAAAAAGATCTGAATGCCGAAAGTAGTTCAAATATCTTTACAAACAAACAAAACACATCGAATTTTGTATAAAAAACGTGTTTTTGGACCGATTGGTCCTATGGGAGCTATATGATCTAGTCAACCGATTTGGATTAAATTTAGTAGAGTGCTTAGGAACTATAAAAAACTCACGAATATTAAATTTGGTACCAATATTTCAATAAACAAACGAAACACAACAAATTTAGTTAAAAAATTGATTTTTTGGAATATCGGCCCTATGGGAGCTATATGATATAGTCAACCGATATTTTTCAAATTTGGCACATTGCTTAAGTGCTCTAAAAAACGCCAAATCTAGTTACGATATCTTTATTAAAAAACAAAATATAGCGAATTTTGATTTAAAAAAGTTATTTTATAGTCAACCGATTTTGATGAAATTTGGTACAGTACTTGGGAACCATAAAAAACTTTTAAATACCAAATTTGGTTACGATATCTTCTTGAACAAACGAATTATCCATCTAAAACCTTTTTTTTTTCGAGGTCGTCTCAAACACCCATATGGGAACTATATAATTTATCCCCGATATCAAACAAAAAATAAAATAAACTTGTCTCCTATGGAATAATATGGGATCTCATGTGAAAGTTTGGTTACTCTAGCTCTTACCATCTCTGAGATCTGGGCGTTCAAACGGACAGACGGACGGACGGACAGACGGACATGGGTATATCGACTTCTCTATTCACCCTGATCATATTTTAGGTAACTTTGGGGTGTCTCCGACGACTCCTTCTATATGTTATATACATTTTCGGCTTGCACAAACTTAATATACCCTTGGTACCATACGGTACAGGGTATAAAAACTTTTACGATAAAACATAGCTCTTTAACGTTTGAGCCTTAAATATAAAAGACAACTTAACAAGTCATTACGTAGGTATTTCGTTTTCTTATATAAACACTTATCATTTTATTACTAGCCCCTTAACCCGAATTGAAGACTCTTGATCTGCATAAGTTATTTTCTGGTGGAGTCTGGTGGCTAAAACCCTAACTCTTCCGCCTCTTTGCTCCACTTACTCATTGTTTCCAAAAAGCTTTTTATTCTGAAAATTGTTTTTTGTATTAATAATTTTTCTTATTAATTAAACTCTCCACTACCAGTGTCCCAGGACCTACAAGAAGTAACTTAATTTCCAAGCAAGAGCATTGTAGAAGACCAGCCCGAATATTGTAAGTTCTCAAGCAGTAATAATAATAATATTAATACAATATAATATTTAACAGGTTATAGAACAAGATCATTAAAAATATTTGAATTTGTAAAATTTCGCATAAACGGGCTTCTTCCTGTCTTTCGTGATATAATAAGGTACTTAACACAAGCGTTTCGTTGATCTCTGATATCTAGGCAGACGGATGGAAATATACATATGTACAGTATATCGAAATCTGTAATCACTCTTTTCTATGTTACAGATTACAGAAACTTAATAAACTTTTTTTCTAGGTAGAGGGCTCAAAAATATTCTACTAAATAATGTTTTGTTGAGCTTTTCTATCACCATTAGTATAAACAGTAGATTTTTTACGAAATCTGCCCAAAATATGAAAAACTCCTGACAAATGTAAAAATATTTTTAAATTTTTTGCGATATCTGCCCAAAAATATTAAAAATTCCTTAAAAATGTTAAAATATGGCAAAAATTATAATAAATTTCTATAATATTTTATGCCATACGAGGTGTGTTCAAAAAGTAACGCGATTTTTGTATTTTTTCAAAATACATTTATTTATTCATGAATATCTATTTTATCCCCTTTAAAGTAATCCCAATGAGATATTATACACTTGTGCCAACAGTTTTTCCGATCTTCGAAGCACTTAAAAAAATCATTTTTTTATCTTGTTCAGCTTCTCCGATGCCGATGCCGTCTTTATCTCGTCAATCGTTGCGTAGCGTCCTCCTTTAATGGGCCTTGGGGAACAAGAAAAAGTCACACGGGGCCAGATCTGGGGAATACGGTGGCTTCGGCATCATTAGTGTGTTGTTTTTGGCCAAAAAGTCGCGCACAAGCAACGATGTGTGAGCAGGGGCGTTATCGTGGTGCAAAAGCAAATTTTTGTACATACAAATCCGGGCGTTTCTGGCGGATTGCTTGGCGCAAATTGAGCATAACTTGCAGGTAATATTCCTTATTGACCGTTCTACCCTGTGGCAAGAACTCAAGCTTCCATTGAGATGATTGAGCTTTGGTTTCCACGTCATAACCATAAACCCATAAACCAGCTATGACCCTCTGGAGCAAATTTGGGTCGTCGCGGACAGAGTCCAACATCTCATTAGCAATGTTCATGCGATGAATTTCGCGGCGACCCGTCTCATGCCCAAATCAAAGCTCGGGCGTCCGGCACGCTCTTCGTCCTTCACATCTTCTCGGCCTTCTGAGAACATTTTGTATCACCGATAAACGTTGCTTCGGTCCAAGGTAGCTTAGCTTCTCCGTATGCCACAGTCAACATTCGGAATGCATCCGCGCACTTAATTTCGTTTTTCACACAAAATTTGATACAGGTTCTTTGATCCATTTTTTCGAATAGGTAAAAATCGAGCCAAAAAACGTGCAAGCAAAGCAGCTGTCAACAATTAAGTGAACATTTAAAATGGCCGAGCATGTCGGCATAAGTGAGAGACATGAGTACCAACATAACGCCACAAAAAAAAATTGAAATTCGAATATACGTAACCCGTGAAAATTCAAAATTCGCGATACTTTTTGAACACACCTCATATATGCATAATTCTCGATTTTATTATTATGCATCGAACTGCATCATTAGTTTTCAAAAATCGCTGGGGGCAGTTTCCAGTACCTTATCCAGCGAGAGCCTTTAAAAGGAATTTTTTTTAGATTGTAGCTCAGCTTGGATAATTAAAAATCAATTATCATATACAATTTGTCAGGCTGAAGCGTAGAAATACAAAAGTGAAAGAATTCTGCATTTCTGCCTTATGCAGACACTTGTCTAAAAAATGTTAAAAGCAAAAATGTTCATCGCTGTTTAAGTATTTTATAGATCAGTTTTTGGTATTACTAATCTGAAATTAAAAAAAAATATATTTTTTTATATTTAATTTTAAATACGTCTTTATTAAACAATAAGTAAATTTACTAAATAATCGTTAAAAAATGTGGTACAGGCGAAGCGGTGCCCGACAGTGGAATACACTGTACCTTTTTCTTTGAACAAGTTTTTTCTGCATAATCCTACTAAGAACTTTCCAATTGGAATTAATTTTTGTTTTGGTGAAATTCCATAGTTATACCTATAAGTTCCGAAAACTTTTAGCGATTGTGATGAAACTCGAAAGTTGCGTCAAAGAACCTATTTAAAGTATATGGAGTAAGTTTCAGGTTAATATGTTGAGGGGTGTGGAAGAAAACACGATAAAGAAATTGCTGGGGGTGGAGAGTCTGCATCGATAAAATTTGGCTGTTGATTTGTTTATTAGAGCCATATAAATCAGCTTAGCAAAAGTTGTGATTCGAGGTCACTTGTAACCATAATTAGGTAAATTCAAATATTGACTATAGCTTTTGCTGTATTTATCCGATTTTATTCAATTTTGACACACAGATGTGTGGAACCATAACGCATTGCTCTGTTAAATTTCATATGGAAATATTAAACGGTGCGAAAATCTACTGCGTAGGATCGGGGAAAGATATTGACATGATTCAACAAACTTCATCTTCTGATGAATATGTGCACCAGCTGGTAAAGTTTGGTGTTTCTTGCTCTTCTAGTCTCCGAGATCTAGGTGTTCATTCGAACGGACGGACGGACTGACATGTCTGAATCGCTACCCGAGATTATGATAAGCATTTTGGTATAAAGGACTTGGGGTCCACCGCGCCTTCTTCAATACGTTACATACATTGCACAAATCTAGTATATCCTTTCTACTTTTAAGTACAGGGTCTCAGAAATGGACAGGATAACTCGTTGACGACTTTTAGCTAACACTCGCTCGCAACCGAAATCGATGGAAGGAGTTTGTTTCCGCCCTATGCTCTGTATTAGAGCGACAACTACAGTTATATTGTTCTTGTCAAGGAAATAATAATAATAATAATAAAAATATAAGTATAACAGTAAGTTTCCACTAAAACCTACTATTGTGTTAATTTAGTGGAATTAAATCGCTGTCTGTAAACAACAACTGAAAGTATGAAAAACCAGTTTCTTTTTAGCTTTTGCTTTGCAATAGAAGCTCATAATACAAATACTCAAAACATAATATTTTATAATTTTAGATGCTTTTTTTTTATATAAAAGAAAAACAAAATGTACTCTCATTATTTATTTTATTTTTATATTTTAACCAAAAGTAATGCATAATAATAAATAGTTTTATAAGTTACCCTTCTATTGATAAGTTAAGTTAAATTATAAACCTAATTCCTATGGAGCTTGCTTACAAATAACTACCCAAGACAAATACTTATATGTGCATTAATTGCTTCAATCACATTTATTTTTTGAAAGAAGGCTCTTTTTTTTTTAATGTTTTTAGCTTTAAAAAAAATTCAAATTACAATTTTTATTACCATTCCTTAATATTAAAAAAAGTGTAGAATTTTTTTGCATAGAAAATAATTAGATGTGCATAATTCCTAATTCTGCCAAAAAACTACTAGATATGGCGTATTTCCAGAAATTAGAATGTAAGTTAGAATATTGTATTTCCATTTACTTCATAAAAAAGTTTCAATCTCCGGGTAATTACCTCAGGTAGAATTTTATAGGGTACAAATGTGAATTTTTGGTCAATTTTTAGGTGTGCTTAATAGTCATACTTCGTTATTATAACATAAATGTTTATAAATATCAGCTCTAGGATTTTTTCAATGAGATTTAGGCCCGCAAACGCAATATTTTGCAACTTGCAACCTAAAGTATTATTTTGAAGATTCTGCTCCATGGTTTAAAGCCTTACTAAGCTAAAAAATGCTATTAGCCGATTATATTATGAGGGACTTTACTGAAACTTCATTCTCAAGATCATATTGTGAACGGTTAAATTTTTATATATTGAATGTAACCCAATACGTTTTTGTAGAAATTGCATCATCTTATTTTTAAATCGTATTCTATAACATATTAAAAAAAATATTTTAGGTTTTGACATCTTTTGACAAATATTTGTTTGCCCCATGCATCGATTTGGATCATAAGATTTTAAAAATCGATGAAGGCAGTTTCTAGAACCTTAGGGGCAGTACCCAAACTTTTTTTGATTGTCCTATGCATCGGAATTGGATTATTAGATTTTAAAAATCGATGGAGCCAGTTTCTAGTACCTTAGGGGAGTACTCAAACTACGTGACCCAATTTTTGAAGTGACACTTGTGAAGTAAATGACTCTCATGTACACATAATTATTTTCTATGAAAAATAAAAGGATTTAACGAAACAGTGCTTAAATTGGCATAAAAAAAAGGGATACAAAGGGTGTCTCTATTAATCTGCATACTTAAAATTAACGTTCCGCTGCTTATAAGTGAGATGTAGAACATAAAAAAAGTGTATGCACATATAATTATTTGTCTCGGGTATATGATATGGAGCTCATAAAAAGCGCTCCAAAAAGGCATAAAAAATACTACAAAAAGACTAAAACTAATAGCTCTCTATTGTTTTGTTTTCATTCAGTTATCTTAAGCTAATTATTTTTTATTTTTATTTTATGTTTAACAAAATTGCACACAAAAAATAACTATGAGAAACAAAAATGTTGTACGAATACTAAATTAGTCGATAAGTTGTTTAGAAAAAGTTGCTATAAAAATGTCGGACGTAAGCATTCTGTTATTATTATTGTTATTGTTATTATTCATTTGTGTTGTTTAGTGTAAGATAAAAATAATTTAGACGCTAAAATGACAAGTGGCAATTAATTTAAATGTGATTATCACTTGCCCAGCTGCAGCGACCGAAGGTCTCTGGGTATTTCCGAGCTTTACATAAATAATGTGCAGGTCACTAATTTTTTGGATCTGAAATTGGAAAAGCATACAGCGTAAGAGATAAAGCGATCGATCGTAAGTGTGGCATGTTAAAGACTATGGACTGAATTTCGGTCTACTATCTAAAATTGATTAGTAAATTTCGGATTTTTGTTTTCGACTTAAAACTTTTTAGCACTTGGTCGAGAATTAACTAAACGTGCTTTAGAAACGTACTAACCTCTATCTTCAACCGGTTCTGCAGCATTAGCTAGGCCAGTGGCCACCGCATCGGCGGCATGCTCAGCACGCGAACCGACCAGCATGCCCGTCGTAAGTCCATTATGTAGAGCCAACCCGCTGCCCAATGCCACGCGTTGTTGCTGATGCTGCTGTGCCGCCGCCAAATGCTGCGAAAGGTGTTGGTGGTGATCCCCTGAAGTTGTCCAATGTGGATGCGCCGCAGCTGCGCTCATCACCACGGGTATACCTTCGGGTGGCACGCAAGTGAGACAAGCATCCACCACCGGAACCAGTGGATCGGACATCCATTCAAAGGTGAAGGCAGGACCAATTGTTTGCGTGCCAAGTCCACTTGCATTAGTGCCACTGCTACCCATATGGCTGTGAGGCGGCGCACTGGTGGGCGTGGGTGGTGTTGTGGTTATGCAGGGGCTAAGCTCATGCGAGGAGGAAAAGCTGTCGAGAGATGTTTTCTGCGCAGACTCAGACCAAGGTGGACTTGGATTCCATTGTTCAATGAAATCTGCCGGATCTGGCAACAGTGGTTTGTTAAGCAGGCGTGGTCTTGTAGGGACAATGGTGGCATAAATGACTGAGGCATGTGCATCACTGCTGGCACCAACGCCTGCGCTACCCGCATAGCCACTGGATGAATGTAGCGCATATTGCTGTAGTCCATCCGGCTCTGGCGTTCTAGCCTCCACTTTCTGCTGCTGCTGCTGCGAACGCTCCAAAAAGAGCGGCTCCAGTTTGCGTGCACGCTTCTTGGGTGGCGGTGGTGTCGATGCCTGTGTCAGACGTTGTGTTGATTTTTGACTGGGACTCCCGTTTACTTGACTATAGTCGACCGGCTCGACACCAGCCTGATGATAGCTGCTGTACTGCTGATGTTCTTCCTTTGGCTCAGCCATGGTTGTTGTCAAACCACCCGCTGAGCTGTCTGCGTGATAAACACCTCCATAGGTTGCACCCATCTGATGATGATGATGATGGTAGCTGCCATGGTGATGGTGGTGATGATGATGACTGCCATAGACGCCTGACAAGCCGTGCATCGTCATATTGCCAGGAATAGTGCTACCACCAATGCCACTATGTTGTTGCGTGGGTGCTATGTGATGAGTTTGATGTGGGCTGTAGTAGACATTGGCACCTCCACTGGAAGGCATACGCATGGCGCTATCCAATGGCATGCCAAACTGTATCTTGGACTGTACGGTGTAGTAATGATATAACCAGGAATTGGCTACCATTATAGATGCCTCGCGTTCGCTGCATAGTAATTAGAGCAGAGCTTTTTCGTTGAAGTAGCTGGTCTGGGATTCAAAATGATTAAAGCAGTACTTACTCTAGCACCTGGTTGGTGCACACAATCACTGGTTGCTGTGTGGAGTCGGGACTATCTCGAACTTGCAGTACAACATGGACCCAGGTATAATCGCCACAGCTGCGTTGCATGCGCACCAGCAGAATACAGCTGCGATCCTGCTCGGATTGGGTGACTACAAATAAAATGGGTTACTGAGCTTTCTAGGCCTAGATTTATGTCGGATTCTTACTTAGTCGGTGCTTGCTTTGGGCTTCGCGCAAATTTTCACTATGTACCAAATTGTACCAGGAGGTGCCCTGTAGTTCCGCCTTCTCATAGCCCAAATGAAATTCGCCACTACAATAAAACATCCACATAGTAATTAGTTGCCTCTTTAAGCTGGTCACTTACTGCGTCCACTTACTTTTTATCAATATGCGCTATTTTCATATCCATTGAGTGTATGGTGGTAAAAACATTAGTGGCGCCTTGCACCACACACTCTCGCGTCTCTGGCATGGCAATGGGAGTACAGGTTGCCAAGAAGACGGGCTCATTGCGACTGCAAAGCGGCAGAAATGACAAATAGTGACCCTGCACCAGAACGACCTGCGGTGCCGCACGAAAATATAAAAATGGGCATTAAAATAAAACTTAGATTTGGACTACGCTTAAAGCATATTCCCACGAATCTCCGTCCGTCTGCTTTTCCAATGCATTTTGCGTAAACCATTTTTGGAGTTGGCATGCCCAGCACGCCATCTCATAGACATTTTACTCTGATTCCATAATTAAAAACAAAAAAACAATCACAGAAATGTGTGCAGTGCCCAAAAGATTCAATTGCTCTACGCGATTCCAGCCGGACGCAGGCGTACATTCAAATAGTCACACAGTCCCCATGCCAGCAGCCATTGTCTTCCAATTAAAACGTGCCTGCATTTATTTTTTCCATTGCAATTGAATTGGTTGGAACTTATGGTAACATCTTCGGTTCGGTTTGGTTCCACTTAAATGCAAATAAAAGTTGGTCGGGCGGTTGCCGTTGCAGTTGCAGCCGCAGTCAATGACGCAGACGCCGTTGTTGGGGGTTTTATTCGAGTTTGTCCAAGGAATGGCTTAAAGAGTATTTCACTTTATTGTCATTTAATGCAACACAATTAAAAATTTGTAAAATGTCGCTTTGCCACTGCTGGCAGAAACAATCCGTAGCTATCCATCAAATGGTTAGTCAAAGATTAGACAACTCTGTAATGTTTCTAATAAATATTGTTTTTACGTTAAAATCGCAGAGTGTGGTAAGAAAATTAATTTCATCATAATTCTCTGATTTTTGGGAATACTTTGTCATTTTATTAACTGATTCCTATTAATGGTGGACTTTTCTGAAAACGTAAGTTGCATAAACTTAAATTGGGTTTTCTAGTTATGCCGGAAAACACATAATTTAATACTTGTAGATAGACCATTTTCATGATCTGCTGTCTCTGTACTATAGCAAAAAAATCCATTATACTATAATATATTTTCCGTGTGATCTACATCTATCAGCAAAGTGGGAGTATTAAAAGAATTTTAGGTCAAAGCAATTTTCGAAATAACTCAGTTTTAGTAAATAATATGATGTATAATATTTATATTTAGATTTCATAATTTATTTTTATAGTAAGATTGAATTAGATGAAATTACGGTTTTCGGAAATGATAAGCTGTGCTTTTAGAAGCACCCTATTAATGTTTCTGAAATTTTCGAAACTACTCGACAGGAATAACTTTTTGGCAATATTTATTAACTTTCTTTCAAAAGGAATTGGAATGTTTAAAACTTATCCACATAGCCTAATTTTCATGTGGTTAAAAAATACGTGGTAATTATATCACATTAAGTTGATTAGTATCACCCAAAATCTAGCAGTCAGAAAGCTTTTTCCTTATAACTAACAATTCTATTGGCAATACGAAAACTTCAAAATAAGATTAATATGAGGTACGATAATGAGGAATAAAAGGTGTCTCATAGTCGGATTTTCCATCGAGCTCATGCTTACTTGCTTATTTTCTTTGCCTTTGTTTTAGATTTTTTTTTTTTTTGGGTATGTGAGGCGATCTAAGACTGGAGGGCAGGCGCCACTGGCTTACTGTCGCCGTCTGTTACTGGCATTTTTAGTGTGTCTTTTTGGTTTTTGTAAATCTTTTGTCTTGGAGCTCACTGAATGGCTTACTGACTATTGGTGAACTATGCTGACCTCATTCATAATTATTTATTGGTCCAGTTGGATTGCATTATAACGAGTGCTTTGAATGTGCAGTATTTTGGGTGGATTATTAAAAGTGGTTCAAGTAGGTTATAAGTGGATACGTTTTTCTTTATAGTTTAAAGTTTAAGTTGGGTGTGCAGTAAAGTTTGATAAGTTAAATCTTAAAGTAAAATATAATAAAGGTCTATAATAGGCAATATGTTTTACGTTTGCCCTTTATACTTTGAGTATTTAATCAGGCTTTCAGCCGCTGTAGCAAAGTGCGTGCAATTTGAAGTAATTTAGTGTATTATGAGTATTACTCTATATCTATAATTTATATATGTATATAAATGAAACTTATGTTTTACGTTTTAAGGAAGTTCTCATGAACGCGTCGATGAATTTCAAATCTGATTTTTGTGTATGTTAGATGTTGTCAATACGGAGGTTTTAAGCCTATATGTGTTTGTGTGTATTTATTCGTGAGATATACGCATTTTTGTGAATATCGTGAATATTGCATAGTAGAAAATTGTTCAACACCGGGTATTGGACATTAAGTGCAAACAGAAGCGTAGTCGCAAAGGGGTTGAAATGTAGTTTCTGTGGGGCATGAATTTATTAGAGATGCGAGCTCTCTTAAGAATACTTAAGTTCGTTCACAAGGCTTTTTAGAGAGTAATGAAAGTCAACTAATCCAAAATCATATGATTGTCTAGAGCTAACTATTGAATCTTACGAAGTGTATGCACTTTAGAGTATTCAAAAAGTTTTGGGCAGGAAAACGTCTGCCTGGCTCACTAGTAGTAGTAGTAGATAAAATATAATAATAATGTAATTATATAATATAAAAGTTCTGTATTGTCGTGAATAGTATGATTTCTTTTGATTATTTTTAAATTTCAAGACGACTGTAGCTTGATAGCAAACTATAGTTCAAGGCCCGTCTGGCTCAACTAAGATCTTCATGGACGGTTTCAAATTGGACGGTCCCGTTGGCACAGACGTCTCAATCGGGGAACTCAACGTTAGAAAATCTATTCGACTCCCAGAATACTGCAGTGTCTTTCAGACTGACTTCACTGCAATTTATGAGACTCTAACAATAATAAAAAAATTACCTTTAGATAACAAAATTAGCTGTATATACTCGGACAGCCAGGCGGCTATTAAATCACTCGCCTCTCTGAACAATTGGTGCTTGTTACTGCAGGAGATGGCAGAACAGCTTTCAAAACACCTCGCCGGGGACCCGGGACACAGAGATTTCGAGAGCATAAAAGCCCATTTCGCTCACACTAAAATGTGGAATCGAATTTGCAATACGAGCAGAATCTCACGGCAAACTGCCGGTGTACTATGTCACATGAAAATAACTTTACTGTTTAAAAAGAGCTCAATGCTTGAAAGTAATCCGATCAATCACCGAACACTGGCTGGTGGAAACTCACGCATCAAGACATAACGCTTCTCACCATGTCTTCTGCAGAAGTTGTGGCGATGAGGAAGACTTGGAGACGGTGAAGCATCTATTTTATCACGGCCCGGGACTGTGTATGAGAAGGTCACGCTTCCTCAAGCTATACTTTTTAAATGACTTATCTCACCTAACAGAACAAAGGCTAAAATGCCTCTTTAGGTTTATACAGGCCACCGGACGGTTGTGAAAGATAATATCTAAAGGAGACTACTAGTGGAGAAAAGTCCACCAATGCAAGTCCATTGTGAGACTAATTTTTTGGCCAAAGTGAGTTGGCGATAGTTTGTCCACGAGCTGGAAACAACTTCTCTTTTCGCTTTTTTTGGAGTACATATTGAAACTAGAGAAACTCCCAAAGGATTTTGCTCATCAATAAGGTATTTTTTTAATATCGGCCAAATTTCCATTCCAACGTGATTTTTCGAAGATAAGAAGAAAAATTTTTTTAATTTCTTGTGCAAAGTTGTAGATGCGAATAAGTATAAATAAACCCCCGGAAGACACTGAATATGATGAACGCACTGACAAAGATGCAGCTCCGGATTCTCTTTCTAGCTCGGAGGTATTAAGGAATGTTCTGATGCAGTTGGCATGTGCAAGACAGTTTTGATTGTTACTGGCAATTATTTCGCTAAATATAGGAATGCTAGATTTCCAATAGTTTAGCTGTGTATGTTATAGTAAGGAGCATAAAAATATGGTAATTTTTTAAAAATATTAGTAATTTTGTGACACTTGATACAGTTTCTTTTTGGTGTCTGTTCTACAATTTATTTATTTTTGACAACATCCAAAACTTTTCTGAAGATATGAAAACGAAATTCTGAACGGTCTACGATATGTAGACTCTATAAAAATAGTCTTATTCCCAAAAAATCAGGTTTAAGCGGAAAAATTGCGGATATAAAAAAACTACCTTATTGATGACTTTGGGGGTTTCTCTAGTTTCAGGATGTACTCCAAAAAAAGCGAAAAGAAAAGTTGTTTCCATTTTTTGTGTTGCACTGTGTAATGAACTTTGTTAGACACATAAAGTGTAACCGTTTTCCTAAACCATCTGAAATCCTCTACACCACTAAAGCAGTGAAATACAGTTGATCAGAAAACACAAGCAACTAAAAGCCGTACATCCTTTCGCTTAATAGAACTACAAGGAATCGTAAGTTAATTAAAAATTTTTGCGCAAAAACCTTTCAAAACGTAGTGACAACATATTTAATTTCCAACGCAAGTTCCCACATGGCAAAGATCAGATAAAATTATGCACACTTTTTAAGTGCTAGCGACCGCCCACATAAGTTCCGACCACAACAGCGACGACGACGACGACTACGACGACTACGACGACTGCGACTGATTAACTTGGTTGACAGGAGTAGCTACCACAACCCACATCCAACTCGTCGCTTCAACGCGTTGACAGATTTGGACTTGTTAAGAGCAACCTGCTGTGGTTGTGGCTGCCTCTGCGTTTGACTGACAACTTCATACTGTATCTCATACAAGTATATTGTATCTTTTTTGTTTTTTTTTTTCGCATATGAATACAAGATGCGGCCAATCAGAGCAGCAGGCATACATTTATATATGGATACATATGTACATATATTTGTGCATATGGCGGTGTCTGGTGGGTGCTGACTGCACGCCCGAATACGCTCGTCAACTGTCATCGTTTGTCAGCTTATAGTCAGCTGGTAGGTACATATATAGTGAATGTGCTCCGCTCACTTGCTCCATAAGAGGACTGTTACGAAGATGTATGACCGGCTAGCCAACAGCCAAGAGCCAGTTGCCGGTTGCAAGTTGCCAGTTAGCAGTGGACGTACGACGACGACGACGATGTGTGTGCCTCATGCATAATTCATTAGCTGCATGTGTGTGGTGCTGGCAGCACATGCGTCTGGTGCGATTCCAAGTGTTCGAACTGGCAACACTTTCGGCACACGCATCACAGAGTTGACAACGACGACGTCGATACTGACGCCGACACCAATGGTAGCCGCGTGCTTTGGTCTTGGGTGATTCATTCATCAATTTCTGTCAGACTCACACGCTTATTCATGCTCTACCACACCAAACTTATATACATATTTACACACATACATATTATACATATATAGTTATATGCATATGCATATGGAACTCACCTTCTGATCACCGAAGCGCATTTGCCGTCTCGCATTGCGACTAACATTCATGCGGCAGAGAAACATGCGATGCTCACCCTCGAGACTTGTAATGCTGCTGGAAGAGGTTCCCCCAATGCCGCCGTTGCTGCCACCAGCACCAGTTCGATTGGCATTGCCAACTGAGTTACCATTGCTGGCTGCTTCGCTATGGCTGCCCCCTGGCTGCGGAGGCACGTTCCGATTGAGCTCGGCTTGTATGGTTGCGTGATCCTGTTTGTCAATGATATCGTAAACGGAGTCGCCATGTATCAGCAAATCCTCCTGTGGGGAGAGAGAGCGGTAAAGTGTACGGAACATGAAAAATGGTTCGGGAGGTGTGTTTAATGCAATTTGTTAATGATATCCCAGTTAAGTGGCTTTCGCACGCTCATCATGCCGATTGGGGATCGCTGTCTGCCGCTTATGTCATACAATTTTATTATTGTTGACAATTATGGCCAACTGACTGACCGAACAATTTATAATGCTTCGTTTGGTAACTGCATTCGTATATTAGTATACTATATATCATTTATTTATGGCAATTGTCGCTACATGACACATGACAATGGCGGCGGTTTGGAGCCAGCAAGCTGTGGGTATTATATGCAAAACACCAAAAGGAATTATGATGCCCAAAAACAACAACAAGCATATGACCATACATATTCAATGGACCGCCGCCTTACCCGTTGTTGTTGGCTCGTCTATTCTGGTCCAGATAGCCAGCAATTGACATTTTTGGCAGTTTGTTAATTAACTTTGCTTGTAATTGTTGTTGTTAGTGTTGTTGGGTTTTGAGTTGGAGCTGCTGTCATTGCACTTGGCATATGGGCTACAGCAACTGCTTGTGTGTTGCCACTAACTAAGTCAGTTGGCAGTTGGCATAGTGACGCGTCCACTTCTTACAACAAATTAAAAGGTTGGGCCAACCATTTAGGCCGCTTCTCAGCAAGCGTTAGTTATATTTTTGTGGTCGTAATAGCAAGCAACACCTTGCATTTATTCGTGTATTGGGGTACCCCAACAAGGTTTACCACAAAGGCTAACTGTCAATTGTCAGGCTTTCCAAATGATTACCTATCTGGGATGAACAACTATTGACCTTCCTATTTTTATGACATACGTCAACGTTTGGAACATTAGAGGTGCCCATAGTTATTGTGTTATCTGACAAATTCAAGTAAACAAATAAAATGATTTGTTTTGAACTTTTTAGAAAGTTCTTACATACTACTTAAATTTTCAACTGAGAACCAGGGCTGGGCTTAGCATTCTGATGCACTATTGTCCATGTCATGTAGCGCTAAAAAAATTCCGTATATCAAAAAAAATTTTAATTTAACGAACAACACTAGCTTACAAATTTTAAATTATAAAAGTGATTTTGAGGTAATTTTGGGTCGGGATCCACGAAATTATATATGTATCTTTCTTTGTATCGACACTAAAGACGACTAGATCAAGAGGTATTAATTTTTTAAAGTTACAAATTTTCCGCTTGCATTTTAATAGCCGTAATACTTATTTAGCTAGACTTCTACACAGCACTCAATTGGCCGAAAGTTGACTTGGGCGCGTAAGGACATCTTCTTTTACACCGCTTTTCTCAGTAATAACATTTCCGAGGTATGATAATGTCTTAAGGAATTCAAATTCAAACTGCTGTGACACAGAAGACATATTATGTGGTCCGCATATTCCAGATCGCCAAGCTTTTTAAATGGAGACCATTGGATTCCCTGGGCTCCGTTGTCTATTGTACTATGCGCACAAGCAGTGCCAATATAAACAGTATCGGAGGTAGAACACAGCCCTTCTGTACGAGAGTATTTATTTCAAAGGGTTTGGATAGTAATCCATTGTGGGTCACGCGGCAATTAAAGTCTTTATACATTGTTCTGATTCGATTTATTTACTTAGCAGGCATATTGTCCACAAGAACTTTCTATCTAAACTATCTAAAGCTTTTTGACACTTGATGAAAGCCGCATTAACAGATGTTCTGTGTTCAAAATATTGCATTAATTAATAACTTTACTTGGTATTGGTAGTATTGTTATCTCCCTATAGTTGCCACACTCATTAAGATCGCCTTTTTTTTGGGTATCTTAACTTGAATAGCTTCATTCCATTGAGCAGGAATATTTTCCAATTCCAAGATTTCAGTATCGGCAGCATATGGGTTTTTCCTCAGATATTCTCCGTATACATTGTCTTGCCTTGTGGGAGCTGCTGATTTGATGTTCCTAAACTGCGGGATATGTTGTCTACCTGTGTCTGTCAAAATACTTTTAAAGTAAACTCATCTGCTTAGCTTTTCTTTTGTGTTGGTAGGGAACCATTTTTATCCTTTATGGGACGATCGTTTAGGCGCTTTCTACTGGTAAGGCATTTTGTGATCTCGCAGAGCTTTTTGGTGTGACCAAGTTGCTCTGCTGCTTGTTTTCCAGTTAAACACATCAAATACATCAATGTTTTCCCAGTACTACTAAATGGATTTCAAATCAAATTTATTTTACGGATGCGAAACGTATTAAACTACTGTAAGCACGGATCTTTTTGAGAAATGTCTTTTAATGAAGATTTGATGGCCAAAGCATATTTCGAACGAAGTCTTTTGGGAGCGTACTCACCCACAAGCAGTGGTAGAAATTAAGCGAAGAAAGTGGATATGGATTTTGTTTTGCGAAAACCTTCGACCAGCAAGCATTGCGATGCAACCCGCAAGGCAGTCTGGAACGCCTAGGCGGCGACACGTACCTAAACCGAATCATCGGTAAATATGCCGGATACCCCTGGAGTGATATTAATAGCGAAGTGTCAAACAGAGTCAGATTTCGTAGAATTGTTAAAACCCTATGCTTCACAAGGAGAGAAGAACGACAGTTGTTTCCATTTTTAAAGTGATTGTGAATATAGAACTGTCACACAGGTCACATGCATAAGTCTGTTTTTTGTCTACTCATACGAATATATACAAAGTACTTGGAATCATGTATATGAGTATGTACTGGTATTTATCTTACTTAAGCTAATTTATTTACAAGTACTTCAAATTCAAAGTGAAAGGCCAAGTCTAAGATTGTAACCTTGTTATTTAAGCTACATAAACGCTCGATAAACAAAACTTGAAACATTTGCAGCCCAAGTAAAAAAAAAACACACACTAGAAACAACTTCTACATATTGGTAACTGATGTAGTTTAAGGAACTTTTGTTTTGAATGTATGTATGTACTATTTATGTACATAAAACTAAGAGTGTGTGGTTAAGCTCATACGAGGGTTGCCTTTAACATTTTCGACCTTATAGTATATTATTTATTTTGCATTAAAATGATTGTAATTTACTATACGTTTAAGCCATTTTTCGGAGATCTAATTACACTTACATCAATTACGATTTTTTTTTTGCAAAGTTATGGCTATTTGAAGGGCGAAATGTATCCTATAAGCCACAAATTTGTTACTAAGTAATTTTTGTTGAAAATTTCACTTGGTGGTTTTCGAGGTTGTTAAGAATGTATTTATATGAAGTCGGAATATATTGAAATTCCATTTTCAATATTGCGTTAATAAAATGGCGAAAAATGGTTTTTCGGGTAGATAAACTCAAAAATCTCAAAATCCTGACGTAATGGGCCAATTCTAACTCTGGATTCGAATTCTACGCAGGCAATTACCTCGGACAAGACCTTCAGCATTCCAACAACTGACATGACCCTGGTATTTGAGTGACTATCGCCGGGCACCTCCATTTTTCCAAAAAATTTGAATGCCTATTTTACTCCGTTTGTCATACGGTTTGGTCTTTAGATGGGCCATCAAGGTTCAAAAATTGTTTAATCTCACAGTCATCTAAAAAGCATTTCATGAACATTTAAAATGCTAAAATTTTCAATTGACGAAAGCTCAGAGAGTGTTAAAAAAAACAAAGCTGGTCACACTAAAATTAGGCAAGGCCTGAAATAATAAAGCCAACCCTAGCGCCATGTAAGTGTAATGTATCGACTATACAACTCCTGACTAACTAAAAGTAACTAAGTAAGTAGTTGACATGTCAACTCAACCAAGTGACTTGGCAACGGGAGCAGTTCCAACAACAACTTCTTGAACAACACAAAAACTGCAACAAATATTTGCTGTTGTTGTTTTTTTTTTCAAAGTTGTTATTGTTGTTGTCTGTCTGTGCCTATGACATGCACCGAGACAACGACGAACCGCAAACAACAACCAAAGACCAACGACGGACCGGACCACGGCGGATCTACGGCAGTTGTCGCTTGTCAGAGATTTGTATCAACGGCTGTAACAATTTTCTATGTGACGTTTACCAAAAAACTTTCTAGGCGCTTTTCTAATTTCTGCACAAATAGCTTGTAAGCGCCAACAAATATTTAACACGAATCTTTTGTACTGAAGCAATTAAAAAAACAAAAAAAAAAAAATCACAAGCTCCAACAACAACTACTTACAAGAGGTAGGAACTGCAACTGGAATTGCAATTGCAGCTCAAGAGGATACGAGGACTTACCATTGAATGGCCCAGGTATTCCGCAGCATTATCCGAGATATAGAGCAATTTGCCATTTTGTGTGAGCATCATCAGAAACCCAGAAAGTGCCTAAGAGATGAAAAAAGAATGCATAAATTTGATTTAAGTTTTGTTTTTTTTTTTTTTAAAGCTTAGAAATGCAAATTTGAATTCGCGTCGGCACACTAATAAATATTTAGCTCAAAAATACGTCTAGTCTATAGGTTATAGACATAGACATGCATATGTAAATATTGGTATACTCGTATATAGGTATATGTACTCAAACACAAGTGTATTTAATGCAGTCACGAGTCTGTCCAGGTATGTAGATCAATCTGGGACTGCCACTGTTTGCCAAAAGCGGCCTGGTCTTGAGTGACTGTCTTCTGCTCCTGCAGCTCAGTCTGGCATTTATTGTTTTTCTTTTTTGTTTCTTTTACTTTTTTTTTTTTGCTGGGACTAAAGAGAGTGAGAGAGGGGGAAGAGAGCAGCAAGTGCCAGTAAGACTTGTTAGTCTGTAATATCTGGCAATGATTTCTGAATATGATATGGCACAGTTGTGCCATTAATAGAGTTGTTTCCTGGGAACTTTCATTTAGTTGACTTGTCAACATTTCAGCTTCCTGATAAACGTAAATTGAGTTGTTTTTTGTTGTTGTTGTTGCAGTTGAGGTTGGTGTTCAGTCAGTTGGATATGCTCACCTTTGAGAAGCCAATATTTGGTGTTGCTGTCTGATGGTGAAGCGCATTTTGGCGTTTAAACACTGGAAAAAGAGAAAAGTTATATATAATTATTTATAGATACGTTGACTTTCTACAACATACGCTGGAATTCTGCATTTAAATTTCAATATGTGGAATTATTTTTCAAAGTGTTAAATTGTTTTTTAGAAAATCTCTCTTTAAACACCAAGCACAAGTTGTTTCTGTCAAAAGATGTTAAGGACATTTGTCAATTTGTTAATTGTTAATTATTTTTAAGAGGATGATATTTAATTTAAAGATGGTAAAGATACGGTAACTAATACCATTAAATATATATTTTATATACTAAATTTTTAACAAAAGACTTTTTGTACCGATCGTTCTAATGGGAGCTATATGATATGGTCAATCAATTTTGATCGAATTTGGCACAGTGCTTAGGAACTATAAAAAACTTCTGGTTACAATTTGGTACAAAAACTATTTTTGATCTATCGGCCCTATGGGAGCTATAAGTATATATCAGACCATATGTTAGATCTAGACGTTCATTGGGACGGACATTCGGAAAGACAGCCAGATGGACATGGCTATTTCAACTTCTCTAGTCAGGGTGATCATACTTTTAGGAACTACGGTATGGTACATTCATTTTGCGCTTGCACAAACTTAATATACCATTTTTACCATATCGTACAGTGTATAATAAAATTAAAACTATAGACCTAAAATTAAGTCCTTGAGGGATTTCCTTTTTATTTTCTTGGATTTTGTAATTAAACTCTCTAGTTTAAGTTAATTAATTAAGTTTCATAATACAAATCATATAGCTGCCATAGAATTGATAAAAAAAAAGAGTTGTTGAACAAAATTTTTTTTTGTTTGCTAGGTTTGCTATATTTTAAAGTATTTATGCAAGTTCGATCAGTACAGACTCTTTAAAAATAGCCGCAAAGCTTAAATCAATTTTAACAAATTTTTTCCCCATTTATTTAAAAATTAATAGATTTCTTTTTTATTTTCGTTATTCAAATTATTTGACAACTTTTTTGGAGCTTCATAAATAATTCTTTCTCTGACTGAAGCGATTACTTAACAAGTTGTGAAAAAGGAGGAAAGGAATTGGTGAAGGGCAGGGGTAGAGGAGGAGCAAAACTATAGGACGTCTGTCGCCACCAAGTCGTGATGGGGAACGTGCAGCCTCTCAGCCTCTCAGTGCCCTGTTGCAACTCCTACCACAGTCCTGGTCCTGTTTTTATAGAACGAGCTCAGATGCTGGCTTTACCTTGGCTAGAGTGCTCGGGAGATGTGACAGCGGGACACCGTGCGCCATTCCTTTGCCGGGAGAGCTATAATGTGAGTTACGGCGTCCTAAATGGTCTTTTTATATCTGTTACCGCAAGGTTAGCTCCTAGTGCTGAACTGTTCCTGGAACTAATCCGCCTCTCCGACACCAGGGACAGAGGGCGATTGAGTGGTGATGGTAACGGTTGAGCACCAGCACCGTATTACGGATAAGTTTACTCTTTATGGCACACGATGACAAAGCTGTGTGTGTAGCCTGGCTATCAACAAGAATTATAATGTTTTTTGGACTTTCGTCCAAGGTATCACTAGCTTGAAAAACGTTACACCAGTTGGAGAGGCGGAATGAAAGCCTCGACGATAATGAAGTCCGTGTTGGACTTGGTTGCGCATAAGTTCATGCATAGACAATTGAAACACAAGGAAGGCCAAAGTACGAACTTCAATCCATACCTTTGTACTGAAACCGTGTGGAAATGTGTTCTTGGGATTTAATTTCTGCGATACTGATCTGTTTAATTGGAAAAATGTCGTTACCAATTGGGTTGGCAAACACACAGGGCTGCTGAGTTTAACCGCACAGGGGAAGACTGTTTTGGCATGGGACTTGGCTGTAAGATCTAATTCTCTCTCTTCCTTCTTCCTTACGGCATTGATCTGTCGAATTGGATTGCTGTAGTTGCTAGTTCAATAATGTAATTTTTTTTTTGGAGTGGAAAACCATTTCGGCTTGATTATGGTGCCATACGATTTTCCTGTCTGATTTTAAAGAGATATCTGTTCTCAAAGTTCATTATTATACAAAAGGTTGTACAGAAACCTATTGTTATTTATGCCCTGTACCTATACTAGACTGCTCTTCTGTCCGTCTGTATGAACGCCTAAATATCGGAGACTAGAAGAGCTAGAGACACCAAACTTACCAGCTGGTGCGCATATTTCCTCAGAAGATGAATTTGGTTAAATCATGTTAATATCTGTTCCCGATTACCCGCAATAGATTTTCGCGGTTTTTGGTAACACGACTTAATATTTTATCTGAAATTTAATAGAGTGATGCATTATAGTTCCACGCACGTGTCAAAAATGTACAAAATCGTAAAAATACAGCAAAAGATATATTCAAAATTGTACAAATTTCACCTCCCCTTGCCAATAAACTGCGTCGATATTTAGCTTTACCTAATTATGGTTACAAGTGATATCAAATCACAATTTTTGGTGAGCTGATTCATGAGGTTATAGTGAACAAATCCACATCCAAATTTTTTTGTTGCGGACCCCCACCCCCCGCAATCGATTTACCGTGTTTTTTGCCACACCCCTCAACATATCAACCCATATACTTCTTTAACGCAACTTTTGAGTTTCATTACAATCAGTGATTTGCGGAACACATAGGAATAAATATCGAGTTTCACAAAAAAATGTATTCCAATTGGAGAGTTCTTAGTAGGAATATACAGTAAACATTTTTTCGAGAGAAACGGTACAGGTTATTCCAGTGTCGGGCACCGCCTCGAATATACCACTTTTTTTATGTTATTGGGAGAGCTGGTCTAATATTTGAAGCAGGAGGGTGAGCGATCGGTGGGAGTGAGCGGATGGGGCCTGTTAGGAGAGTTCTGATGTACTAAATGCTGTTGTTGTTGCGGGAGAGTCGAAATAATATTTACATCTTTAGACGTTGCACTTGTCATTGAAGTTTGTTAATATTAGGAAGACCACGAGAACAAGATGCTCTCTTCAGGATATTACTTTGCTGGGAATCGCAATTAAAGCATGCAGTTGGCTGTATATTTGTTGTAGATTGCAGAGATTGCGGCTGAGCGCACAATTAGCTTATTCAGTTTATTTTGCTTTTGATTGTATTATTTTATTTTTAAGATTTGTTCACTGTTTCCTAACTGTGGTTACAAACATTAAGTTAGCGTAACATCCGCGTAAACTTAGGATTCAACAAAATACAAACCTCTTGGCAGTTTTCCCCAATGGCGGCATGTAATTCACAATATGCAAAGTTAAGCTAATTAAAAATGTAAAAAACCACTTTTTTTTAATAATAGACCCCGCTTGACGGCAATTGTTAGATACAACGATTACAATTCATTGATTATTCTATTTGCAATGAGTAGTGTATGATGTACCATGAAAACAGGTGACTCACAAATGGAAAATGTGTCATTGTCATAGATACACCAGCTACGACAGCTCCACCAGCTTCACCAGTTAAATCAACTAAATAGCTACACAATCCCAACCAAGTAACTGCATAGCAATTGCAACGATCGTTAAATGCAATTTCTGTTTGCAGCTGCGATGCAGTCAACATCAAGATCAATTATTTTTAAAATGCTACGAGATACTCCCGCACCTGGCCACAACCAAGAACAAAATTAATACCAAAAGCAACAAAACTTGCAACAACTGCAACAGCAGCAGCAACAACAACCACAGCCACATCTACCACTGTTCGTTCAGGAACAATCACATTAACACACTGCCACAGCGGCAACTGCAATTGCAACTGCAACTAACAATTTCCTTGAACTTGAACCAAAAGGCCATGAATGCTGTTAGATATTTTGTTTTACTAATAAAAAATTGTTTGAAAAGAAATCCGTTTGCATAAACGATTACTTAGCTCGGACAATTGAGATAGCGTTGAAACAATAAATTTTCGCACAAAATTCTGGTGAATTATACTATTAGGGCCAAGAAAAATAGTAGCTCGGCGATGACTGTTATTATAATGAGCCCGTATATATCAAGAATTCAACCATGCATCCGAGATTCCGGATACATCCGTATCAAAACGAAGATGAAGATAATAGACGGATTCCTTAAAAGAGAAATTCGTGCTTACCCATATTTAAGACACTCCTCCTAGCCAATAATGTTACGCTGCAAGTCTATCTAAGGTTCACGAAATCCCATGAACAATTCTGAATAACCAAACTTATCATTATTTTTATCTAAAAGCCCCCAAATTTTCCCACATTTAATATCAAATTTTTACGTGGCATAGCTTTGGGAGTGTCCTGTTAAAAGGGGTTCTGTCCTAAGAAAGTTTAAGATGCTTTCAAAAACTGCTTTTGGTGACTGTTGCTTTTTTTTCCCCAATACTGAAACCTATTTAGTGACAATACAGTCAGTTCTGCCTTAACTAATTTCTTTCAATTAACTCCTTTCTGTAATAATAAATAAATAATTGTACCTCCACCAAATATTTATTTATTTCGGCGAAAATACAATACGTGAAGCAGGCTACATTTTCCCGCGATCTATCTGATTTTGTTGATTAATAAGATTTAATCATGTCAAGTTTAAACTTCTTAACTTTCAATTCCGATGAGTTATGTTTTTTATAGTTATAGTTTTTTTTTCATTTTTCTAGGTACTTTTTACTATGCCATATTTTATCTATCATGGATAAAAATTCGTCTAAATATGTTTATTAGCTTAAGAGATATGGCTTGTCAAAGAAAAATCTAAAAATTAAAACCCCAATCGATAAGTCAATAAATAATCCGCTCTCCCAAATATGTAAAAATCATCAAATCGGAGAGGGAATAGGCTAACTAACTAGATTAACTAGACAATTAAAGCTTCTCTAATCCGGTAACAGACTCCAATATTCTAGAAGGTCGAATCCAAGTTGTTTCGTGCTACTTGTTAGCGCTAAGTCAGAGAGGTTCAACTGCATCTTAACTACATTGAAAATAAAAAGATTTCATATAAATACAAATTTTTTAATTTTGCAGACTTATATATTTTTTTTAATTGTAACAAAAATAAATTTAGCTTATTAATTTAAATTTATTTATTTTGCAGATTTATCTTTTGTTTTTAATGGTTACATAAATAAATTTACCATTGATATATCAAGTAATATCGAACATTGATTAAATATGATTGAATAAGTATTATATGATGGTTGAAGCTGATAAAAAATTCAAACAAATTCACGTATGGTATTTAATAGTCCGTTGAGACATCACGTATACGCCACGTTGTCTGAGTTAAGGGCCGTCAGGTTGGTGCGATATTACATAGATATTACAGAACTACAATATTATTTATCAATGTAGAAAGACCATTGAACGCAGTCATATATGTAAGGATTGAGAGAAAATAATAGCAGGATCGACATTATGATTCCTTTAAGTAGAAAGATACAGCAATTAAAAGTATAATTTTAAGGGTAGCTATCTTTGGTATCAGGAAGAAAAATAAAATGGCGTGTGTGAAGGCTAAAACTCGAGAAAAAGTGGGCCAAAACGATAAGATTTTTATTAATATTTAGCAAAATGATAAATTTTAGTATAAATCACAGAATAGTTTTAGCATCTGTGTATGGATAAAGTAACACGGAAGATCTACGTCAAAATTGAATTTAAATTAAAAAGAAGCGATTCTTCTTCACAAATTTATAATTTTGTTACATTTTTTATGTTAATTAAAGGTGTTCTAAAAAAAATATTTCGAAATTATTTACATATAGTACAAAATAAATTTCATCATATAAAATACTAGACGGCCTCCGCTGCGCTCCGGCACGCTCGCTTCGCTCGCTCGTCTAGATCTGGAATCTTTCCGATTGGAAAACATCGTCCGATTGATCGATGAGTGGATTAATTTCATCATAAAATTTTCAACCACTCGCCATCTTTACATTTTAACCATGTTTGATGGAGATTTGGTAGTTTTCTTCTCGGCATTGTAAGCAGTACTGATATTAATGTTTTCGTGCACAAATAATGTTAACCTATAATGGCGACAGGATGTCTTTTTTTTATTTTTTCACGTTCAGTCAAGACAAACCACAGATTGAAAAATATTGCGTAACGCGCCGTCCGCGAAAGCCGCGAAACAGGAGTATGGAAGGCTTCGCGGCTAACTTCGCGCCCGTGAACACACCATGAAGGTATAGTCGATAAATGAAAAAAAAATGTTAGAAGTGGCAACCCTTATCTCTTAGGGGTATGAAAAATAGATGTTGGCCGATTCTCAGACCTGCCCAATAAGCACACAAAATTTCTTGAGAATCGGTCTAGCCGTTTCGGAGGAGTATGTTCACACAAAAACCAAAATTCACAATCCAACGAACCAATTCATATAAACTCATCGCAATAGGCTTAAAACTTCCGCATTGACCTCTAACACACGCAAAAATATGATTCATCAACTCGTTTATGAGAACACCCATAATACGTAAAACATAAGTTTCTTCTTATATATAAAATTCTAGTTTCACAATGTTAGTTACCATACTCCTCCGAAACGGCGGTACCGATTCTCATAAAATTTGGTGTGCCTCAATGAAATAAAATTTATAACGTTTATAATTTTTGTGTTTCCTTTCGACAAAAACAAAATGTTGTATTGGAAAATCAAATTGTCCTTTTTAGTAGTTTCGTCGCCATTAGCGGACAAAATTGTGAGTCTTAACCATTCTCAGATCCCCTTGAACACAGACAAAAAATTTAATCAAAATCGGTCCAGTAGTTTAAGAGAAGTACAGTGACATACACACTCACAGAAGAATTAAATATATAAAGATAAATATTTTGTTTATTGAATTACAAAGAAATGTTAAATTTTTTTGGCATCTTTTGAAAAACAAAATTTCTTTTATACATTAAAAAAAAAGATTAGAACTAAAAAAAATATTGTATATATAAAAAGGATAGGATACGTCGCTTAAAAAGTTTTTAATATTGTGGCCTATTCAACTTGGAAAAAAAAATGGCGTAGGTAAAGTCGGGCGCGGACGACTTTGGCATACCCTGTAACACTATCTTGCAATGAAATCAGGTTCCTTCATAAAAAACTAAAAACAGAAGAATTATTAAGCAAACATTTTTTTTTGACCGATCGTTCCTATGGGAGCTTTATGATATAGTCAACCGATTTTGATCAAATTTGGTACAGTGCTGGGGAACTATAAAAAACTTTCGAATGGTTACGATATCTTCATAAACAAACGAATTATTCATCTAAAACTTTATTTTTTCGAGGTCGTCTGAAACACGCCTATGGGAGCTATATAATTTAACCTCGATATCAAAAAAAATAAAATTAAAGCCAATTTTTTTTTGTGGACTAAGCCAAAACGCGTTAGATTTCAAAACTGAATTTTTAGCAAGCACTATATTGTCGACTTTTTAAAAATCTTTGGGTAGTTATCCAGCTAGACTTTTTGAATATTTTTAGCTGCATCTCTGGATCAAAATTTGCATTTATGGGTTATCGATGGGTTATATTGGAAAATAAGGAAATAAGTTAAGTTTCAATATTGCTACTTGAAAATGTTTATTGTTGCCAAAGAGGGGCAATATAAAAAAACGAAAATTTCTTGCTTGTAGCTCTTATAATATTCGAAGTATAGTCAATTCATTAAGGCAAATAGTTTTTGTATACAAGTTGTAGGATCTTAACCGTACTAGTTTTATACACTAACTAAAGAAACCCTTGTGCCCAAAGTGCAGTGCATAAAAACAAGCCCAAATAGTTTAACCTGGGCTTAGCCCAATGAGCAAGCGCTCTATTATTAACACAATTTGCGATTATAAACACTCTTAAACGATCTTGTGTACTAATAAACACAAACACACACACACCCAAAAAAAAAAATGGATTTGCTTTGCCAGACAACAACAAAACTACAACAACATGCAACTATTTCTCACACTTTGCTAAACACAAAGTACGCCTCGAGCCAGCTGATGATCCCAACAACAACAGCAAGAAAAGCTAAGATCGCACCAAAAAAAAAAAAAACTCCACCGAAATTAGAGAAAAAAAGCGTACTTAAGTTTAATTTTTTGCAATTTGTAGAACACATAAATCGCACTTTTTGATTTATAGCAATATTTATAGCAATGCAAGGCGCATCTCTGGCCTAGAAGTTGTTACCATTGCAATTGCGAAATTGCCAGTCTGGGCCAAAAGCAAGCGCTAAATCCTAGCAGAGCTGGCTCGGAACTGCGAGCTTGGCTCAGAGTGCGGCAGAGCTACGAGAGGTACTTAGTTCACATGACTGCATTACATGTGAAAGATGCGAGCAGAGTTAAGAGCCCGACAGTTGTTCTTGTTATTGTTGCATTTTGTGTACGTTATCTATGGGCTTATATCCCAGTACAACGCTAATTTGAAAAACAATTTTCGTAATTATCAACAAAAAGCAAAGCAACGAAATCCAAAAAAAAAAAAAAAAAATGAAAAAGTACAGGAAAGTATGAGGCTGTAGCTGTAGCTAAAGTTGAGGCTTGATCTCGTTTTGTTGCGTTGACCTGAGCTGGAGCTTGGTGGCATGAGCATTAACTGAGGACGCATCTGGAATAGATGAGGGCGCAATTTTGCAGTTATGCTCCAGTGCGTGCCTAGGCGCTGGGCACCCGCAATTTGGGAGGTCTCTAACTCTCTGATGTACATATTTACGAGGCTGGCTTGTTATGTTTCGGAAAGAGGTAAGCCCACTGCTGATAGCTTTGAAAGTATCACAATAAGAATGCGTCGATATGGCTTGCACAACTCATTTGCTGACGTCACATAGTGGCTTAATCTCACTTTATTTGTTGCAAAAATCATTATTTCTATTCGATTAATGATGTTTGCATTATTTATATTAAAAATCTTGATTTTTAAGTAAGCATGAGCACGCTTGCTAAGTTTCGAATTTCGGGATTTTTCTTCTTTTCGAATCGATAGATGAGCCTTTATGGCGAAGAATCGCTCCATTAAGAAAACAAAGAAGAAGAAAAGAAAGTCGCTGACGAAGCAGTTCGAAATATAGCATTTTCGGTCAATCCTGAAAGGTATTCAAAACGTCTTGGCCATAAAGCCAAAAATATTGGCATAGATGAAACAAGAATGCGAGTCTACACCCTTGGGCTTACATAAGACACTTTTTTTAACACTGAAATTCTTATTTATAATAAATTCGATATCTGAGGAAAAAGCGGCTTAACAATAGGTTTAATAGAATCTTCTTTAAAAATTTGAGGCAGGCCTCGTTTGAGTATGTCTAGGAGGGCAGCAAGGTAAGTGAATGCAGCTATGGGCAGTGTTTTGGTGGCCAGTCAAAAGATGTATCCTTGGGCTTACATAAGACTCTTTTTTAATACTGAAATCCATTTTTTCTACCATTTGGGCTATCCAAATTAAATCGACACCAGGAGAATCAACTTCAAAAGTAAGGGGTTTTTCTTATATTACTCTTCTTATATATATATGGATAGGGGTTTGGATGTTAAACCAGTCAGTTTAAGGAACGCTAAATTCAGTGTATTCTATAAGGAAATTGTGTAGATATCAATAAAAGCAATGCGAGCACTTCACATATTAATGCAAAGGAATCGAGCTTCTGAATAAACGTAATAACTACGCCCAAGTCTTTCAGAAGATAGTGATATTCCATTCAGATCTATATAGATTCGGAATTGTTCAAATCAAGCTTCTTCGCCTTATTTCTGGATGCAACTGTTTGCAAGTAATTTGACCTTGTATTGTGACGTCAGAGGATGTGCTATAAAGAATTGAAACTTCAATCGCCTAAATAACATAATCGCAGCACTAATGGTTGATCTTCGCTAGATAAAATTTATTTATGTTAAAAGCAAAAACAAAATAAAATCAAAATTTATATTGCAAGACCGAACGATAACTTTTCAGCCAGCCCTCCCTCACATATAAATGAAACTAGACTCATGAACGGTTTTGGGAGTAAAACGTAAGGACAGCAACGGTTCAACGTTGATTTCGTTGCATGTCCATTTGTTTTGCGCCCCGGCCTCATACATATTCAATTAGACTCAACTAATTATCCGGTGTGCATAGAGAGCTAGTCTCTGGGTTGGCGCTTACCTTGTTGAAAATAGTTGGCTTTGCGGACATAGACACAAACAAGCGCCATAAGCTGCAGCTGGGACAAACGCTGCCGCGTCGATTGTGGCAACGGCAACAGATCCCGCAGATTGGCTATCTCTGCATTTATGAGATCCCGTCGCATTTTCGAGGCGCCCTTGGTGGATTTGTTGGCATCAAATCTGCAAGTAAAAAAGCAAAAATGGAAAAAAACTAAATTAAAATATGGCTAAATAGTTATCAGATAAAGCGACATATGCTACATATGCAATACATACTATAGGCAACAGCTTAATAAAAGCACGGCGCGCATCCATAAGATACTCCAGCCGGTTGCCAGTGCCAGCGCCAGCGCCAGCAGTCATGTAAAGCACATGGATTTTCACAGTTTGAACGAGAAGCGTTAACGATTTGAGTGTAGTATTTGTATCTTTAAGGTATGCGCATAGCAAAGTGCTTGTTGCAAGCTGCATAAATAACTCATCGCACATTTAAAAATCATGCAACAAGCAGCAAGTTGTCGTTTTTGTTGTTTTTGTTTGTTGTTTGTGGTGGTCAGTCGCTTGTGGATGTGGGGCACACTTGCACATGCATTGTGCGAAAAATTGTGCAAGTTTGTAGGTTGCTTGCTGCAGCGTTGTATGGGTTGACTAGGTTGGGTTTGACTGGTCGGCTGGTCGGTGGGTCTGTCTGTCGGTCTGTCGGTCTGTCAGTCGGATGCATGTCCCTCCGTTCGTCCGTTCGACCATTCGATCGGCCAAACAAACGAAACGTATAAACGTTTACCGCACTTGTCTGTCCGCCGTCTCTGTTGCTCCTAATGTGTTTGTTTGTATTTGTGCATCTGTGTATCTGGGTGTGTGTGTGTATTAGTATCAGTTTGTATGTGTGTAGTTTTGTGAGCATATTATTTGCAAGGTTGAATTCATAAATCATAAATTTGTCTTTTTATGCAAGAGCGCAGCGTCGTTGTTGTCGTCAGCGGCGAATGCGGCGTATGCGCATTATTTGTTGCCTTTGTTGTTGTTGTTGTTGTTGTTGTTGTTGCTGCTTTATTTTTATTTATTATCTATGCAACGTCGTTGTCGCTGACTTTCGTGGCCATTGTATCTCATGGATTTAGCAACTTAGCAAGCGTTTTATAAATATTGTTAATATTGTTGTAATAACAGCAAGTGCCCGCGCCTTTATGTTGTGTTTTTTTTGTTTTTTCTTCTTTTTTTTGCTTTCTTGGCCAAACCATCTGGCTAGTTTTCAGTCAGTTTTAGCCACTCAGGCAGTCAGTCAGTCAGACAGTCAGTCAGTAAGGCAGTTAGTCACTGCCATTTTGGCGCTGTTATTGCCTTTAAATGGCAATGTTAACATTTAAAACAATCACACACACGAATCTTTCAGATATACGAGTACTTTATGCTAGTATTATATGAATTCGACTGTTGCTGCAAGCACATGTTGCATGCAACACTGCCGCCGCCACACATGCTGGGGAAAACAATATTGGTAGGCAGACGGAAGGAGGCTGGCGACATTTCAACTTGGCCATAATAAAGAACTGTTTTGGGTTTTTACTTATTTTTTCTTTTTTAGAATTGAGTGGTTATTCGAGGGGCTCACAATTAAGTCAAGGTGATTTGTTCAATTAAAATGAATATTGATTTAGAAGCTGTGATAGCCGGGTCACAAGGCAACCATAAGAACGTATACAACATACTGCTAGATTGGCTTATGTTATAGATGAGGGGGTTGTATTATATATGGAGTATGGAAGGGTTGAGTAGTGAAGGGCGACGGATTTATTATGAGAATTGAAATGTGGCGGTATAAAAAAATATAAACTATAAAATAATAGTATCAGGGTATATAAATGAATAAAGGGTGATTCATTAAGACCTTTTTTTTTCAATAGGGATTTTCGTGTGGATCACGCGTGATCCATGACAGCTGTCAAAGGCAAAGTTGTTCAGTATTCATTGGCAAATCATCATGGAAAGCCGAATGATCTTCCTGCACGTTGCCGTTTTAGTGAATGGGCTCTTGGAAGATCGATGAAAATCCGTTGTTTTCGACCAAAATTTTGTTCAGTGATGAGGCCCACTTAAAGCAAAATCGCCGTATTTGGGGAGAAGATCAACCCGAAGAGGTTCACCAGCTGCCATTATATCCAAGAAAAACAACGGTTTGGTGCGGTCTGTGGGCTGGTGGCCAATGATTGTCCGTATTTTTTTAAAAATGAGCAAGGTGCGAACGTTACCATCAATGGCGCACGTTATCGGACCCTGTTAACGGACTTTTTGCTGTCTGAAATTGTTGCCCGTGATCTCGACGACATTTGGTTCCAACAGGATGACGCTCCGGGTAACATTGCCAATGAAACAATGGCTCTATTGCGAGGTCAATTTGGTGAGAGATTAATTTCATGTACGAGACCCGTACCTTGGCCGCCAAGATCGTGCGATATCACACCGCTCGACTTTTTCTTTGGGGTTACGTAAAGTCAAAAGTTTACGTGGACAAACCAGCAACGATTGAGGCCTTGGAAGCCAACATTACTCGTGCTATTGGCCAAATACCAGTGGAAATGCTTGAACGAGTCATGGAAAATTGGACCTTCAGGATGGACCATTTAAAACGCAGTTGCGGCCAACATTTGAACGAGATTATTTTTAAAAAATAAATGCCATAAAATATCCTTTCGAAATCATAAATAAAGATCCCATCATTACTTTAAAATTTGGATTTGCCAAATCATTAAAAAAAGGTCTTAATAAATCACCCGTTACTTCATAAAGGGTGTTTTTTATTTTAGAGTTACACAAGGTTAAATCATAATAAAACAAATAAAGATATTTTTAGTATCAATAAAACGGACGGTATTAGATAAAAAATTATATGACATTAATGCTTAAAAAAAATGTCGCCATTTGGCAGAGACGGTTGGCGCGTACAAGGCGCAATCTGGAACACTAATTTTCACAAACTTTCCGCTTATCCTCACTCCAAATGCAACAATTCGACTTATTTACGCACACATTCAACCAAAAATGGGCTTCATCGGAGAACAATTGTGTATTAAAAATAAGTTTGACAAACTAAAGCATTATTTTGATAAAATGTTTCAACAGTTTGTTAGCGTTACTCTGGTGAAGGTCTATCCAGAAATGTCAAACCAAACTCAACAAAAAGCAACTATCAGCTGTTAAATAGCTGTGAACCTCTACAAAAACACGCTGTATATCCAATATACAAATTAAAAGTTGTTGTCGTTGAAGTTACAAAGGCAGTTAAAGAAATTTTGTTAAAAAATTTTTTTTTTAAGCAGTCAGCCAACTAAGTTGGCTACTTGCTGAACCATACGCGCATGGATACTGAAGCCCAATACCATCAAAGGTTCAGAAACCGTGAACTGGCTTCTCAAAATGTTACGTCGATTTGGAAAAAAATCAAAAGGACTTCTTTGAATCGAAATTCGAAAGTTATTTTATTTATTTTATTGATATTTAAATATTCAAGTTACAATTACAATTTTTTTTTAATTATTAAAATAAAAAAAAGTCAAATCTTTATGATACCGTCCCTCCCTGGTATTTTAGCTAAATCAGGTACTGGGATACTCTGTTTTTGTTTTTTTAAATTATTTGTCATGCTATTATTTATTTATTTATTTTTATTATAAGCGGAACATGGGCGGTAAACTAGTGCATTGGTTAACACAAGTCCCACACTTTTACCTTTCAAACTTAAAAAAAAAAACCCAAAAAACCCTACCTTTTATTTATGTAATGAATCTGGTAATTTGGTCTCTTTATATGTCGCGTGAGATTAAGTTAATTTATTTTCTTCTTTTAGACATCCTACTACCCCCCATAATTGTATATGTATGCAACCAAAATCTTTCGCCTAATACGAAATATTCAAAAATCAGTTGAGTTTTTTGCAAGCTCTGATATATCTTATATATAAAAAAAAGTGTATGTCTGTTTGTCCGGGGTTGGACGCCAAACCCTTTGTCCGATTTTAATGGGACTTTTTTTAGAATGTTCAGAAGCTTCTTGGGCCGCGAATAGGCTATGTAATATCATTGGAAAATTTACAGAAAAATTAGGAAAATTGAAAATACTAAAGGCGACAATTTCATTTTCCAATAAATTTTTTTTTTTAATTTAGGTTGGCATTGTGTACATTGTCAGATTAACTAATATTTTTTAACTACCCTCCTAAAGATTTTCATTGTCAAGTCAACCTTCTTTCAGTGAGCATCAAACGTTTTCAACAAAAAACAAGTGAAACCAGAAAAAAAAAGTTAAACAATTTAAAGTGAATTAAAGTGAATCCGTGCAAAAGAGTCGTAGCAGACCACGTCGCTTCCTCTTAACTAACTTTCGTATAATATTTCATTATCAAGTCAACCTCAAATAAGTGAGCACCAACAATTTTTCAGCAAATAAAATTTATTTTATTGGTTGGACGCGAAACCCTTTGTCCGATTTTAATGGGACTTCTTTATAAACCTTATTTTTAGATTTCATACAGCGAAATGCCTCTTAGGCGAAGATCGTCCCTTAGTCCGTCAACAAGTGCAGCCCGAAGGAAAAAGCGTCTGCGAGCGTCAGAGACTGAAGAACATAATTCAGTGAGATTAGAAACTGAACCCTCTAGAATAACCCAGTCTCGAGCTTCTGAATCAGAAGAACAACGTGCAGACAGAATGGAAATAGATCGTTCTCGAGTTGCCCAGTCTCGAGCTTCTGAAACGGAAGATCAGCGTGCCCGTAGACTCGAGAGGATGCGTATGCGTACAAATTCAGCTCGACGTTCAGGAAATATTGAGTTAAATCTGGGTGCATTTCATTATAATGCGAACTTCGATTACAGTTTGCATCCAGCTGTCAGTATTGGCAAAATGTTTTTGTCGAAAGGAAACACAAAAATTATAAACGTTATAAATTTTATTTTATTGAGGCACACAAAATTTCATGAGAATCGGTACAGCCGTTTCAGAGGAGTATGGTAACTAACATTGTGAAACTAGAATTTTATATATAAGAAGAAACTTATGTTTTACGTATTATGGGTGTTCTCATGAACGAGTCGATGAATCTGATTTTTACGTGTGTTAGAGGTCAATGCGGAAGTTTTAAGCCTATTGCGATGAGTTTATATGAATTGGTTCGTGGAATTATTAATATTGGTTTTTGTGTGAACATACTCCTCCGAAACGGCTAGACCGATTCTCATGAAATTTTGTGTGCTTATTGGGCATGTCTGAGAATCGGCCAACATCTATTTTTCATACCCCTAAGAGATAACGGTTGCCACTCCTAACATTTTTTTTTTATTTATCGACTACACCTTCATGGTGTGTTCACGGGCGCGAACGCCGCAAAGTTAGCCGCGAAGCCTTCCACACTCCTGTTTCGCGGCTTTCGCGGACGGAGCGTTACGCAATATTTTTCATTCTGTGGTTTGTCTTGAGTGAACGTGAAAAAATAAAAAAAAAGACATCCTGTCGCCATTGTAGGTTAACATTATTATTATCTCCATCAAACATGGTTAAAATGTAAAGATGGCGAGTGGTTGAAAATTTTATGATGAAATTAATCCACTCATCGATCAATCGTACGATGTTTTCCAATCGGAAAGATCCCAGATCTAGACGAGCGAGCGAAGCGAGCGTGCCGGAGCGCAGCGGAGGCCGGCTAGTAGTATATATATACACTTCGAATTGAAAAAACACCCCATATAACTAAATACTGAATTCGCGACTGAGTTAAATACTATAGGGTATCTTAAAGTCGGGTGACATACCGTATTATGAAAAAAAAATCGCCCACTTACAGGAAAAAAACTCAAAAAACGTAATTTTGCAGAAAATACATTTAAAGTTTTCAATCGACCCCAAAAAAAAATATAAACCTACTTATTCCGTAATTTTCTATTATATATTAAAGATATGAATTAAAGGAAATCTACAATAATTAGCATAATTTGATGTTTTCCTGAGCAAAAACTGTTGCTACACTTATAACCTTTACGCCTCTCACAACCAAACAAAAAATGCCATTCACTTGAAATTTTGTACAGATGTTCGGGAAGAGTGTACCAACACTCTCGCGTTGCCCGCGATATTTGAAAAGTCACATTATTTTTTGAACACACCTATCCGTCTGTCCGTTCGAACGCCTGGATAAGAGCTTGAGTAACCAAACTTTCACATTAGATCCCATATTATTCCATAGTTGACAAGTTTTTATATATATTTTATATTTTTGATATCGGGGTTAAATTCTATAGCTCCCATAGAGGTGTTTAATCAAAATGGGTTGACAATCGGTCAAAAAAAATATTTTTTGCTTAAAAATACTTCTGTTTTTGTTTTTTTATGAAGGAACTAGATTTTATTGCCAGCTAGTGGTACAGGGTATCCCAAAGTCGTCCATGCCCGACTTTACGTCGCCATTTTTATTTTGTGAAATGTCAGCTTTAGCTTGAAAAGCTGTTTTAAGAATAATTTATTTTGGTTGTGATTTTTTTAATTAACATTAAGCTCCTTGAATTGATTTTCATGGTATAAGGTTTTATAAAAACTGAATTTGGTGATTCTCGTTGAACTTTAAGTATTCTTACTTGTGACCGTTTCAATTATGCCATGTTCATCCGTCTAGAGTTTTTAAATCAAAAAAATCCTCAAAACAAAGCTCGTTTACAATAAAAGGACTTCCTGTTTTCTTTGCCGATCGGATTATTGAAACAAACGACTCCGTAGAAATAATGGGCCCATTTTTAAGAATTCGATTTGCTTTCCTCTCAATTAAGGAATCACCTTCATTTTGTGTATGAACTTTGACGAGATACTTGTGGGTGATTGATTTTTACCCAAGCAACGAAATCATATAAATATGGCAAAAATATGGCAATCATAAATAATTTATTTTACAATTATCCGAATAAAATATAAATTCAAGATCCTCAGTGTTTGACAGCCTTTTAATGTATTTGAAAACCCATTAGCTCCCCGGTGTCCATTGGCATTCGCATTTTCTGAATTTTATATCATATGTGGTGAAGTTAAAAACGTTTAATTTTGATTTATAATAAAATGCAGTCTTCTCCATTAGGTAACAGCATGACTGCTTGTAAGTCATAGAGCGCTACAAATCTGTTTACGCTTTGTCTTTTTTTTTCTCATCCCTCGACAAATTTTTTTCAAGCAAATGATTTTCGTATAGCTCCTTCTTTTTTAATTTCTCAATCTCAGCCAAGTTGGAGTATGCTATACATTCTTCACATAAATCTTTAAATACTACTTTTGATCTTGCTTCCTTCAATAAAGGTTTTCGATGTATTTGCTTGAGTATAATGGCTCTCAATTGTTGGTATTTTATCTATGAATTGTTTAACACCAGTTATTAATTTTGGATCATTTATATTATGCTTACCGTACTTGCCTCTTCGATCAGGTTCTAATACCTGATTGGCAATTCATAAAGTTCTAAAATTTTCTATCAACAATACCATAAAAATTAATATTTTTATCGTAAAGAATGTGTCTTTTCATAAAAAATGTCACAACACGAAATGTGGCGCTTTTTGAGAAAATAAAACGATATTTAACCGCCGACGAGATTTAAGTCTCTTATTGCTAAAAATAGTTGAAATAACTGGAATGAAACAGCGGCATATTCTCTTCTCACGCGGATATCATAAATTTATATCATAATATTTTTATACAAAGTATAGTTTCCTGTAATTTCCTGTAGTTATAACCCTCTTCTTCTCTATATAATTAGATACAAAAAAAAATAGCTTAAGGAAAATAAAAAGTGCATCTCCATTAATAATTCTAAAAATGTTCACCAATATCTGAAAAAAGCAATATATCTTTAAATGGAGATAGCCGTAAAAATCTTCTCAATACTAAATCTTTGGAAACTTTTTGCTTAGTATGTATACTTTATTTAAATTTGACTAACTTAGATTTTTGTGGCAAAAATAGTCATATCTTTCATCATGTCCTTTTATCTACAAAAACTTAAAATTCTTGTGACTAGTAATAACTTTCTTTGATCTAAACAGCTGCTTAATTAATTTAAGCCTGAATAAACAGTTTTTTGCTTTACTTTGTAGAATAACTAATTCCTTTTTTTTTTTACATATTTTGTTGAAAAATATTTTCATAAAAGATAGAATCCATGTGCGCTGATGGCTTAGTCATGACAAGCACCCATTGCCGCATAATTCACCCTAAAACGTGCTAACGGCTGCGGCGCTAGCAACTGTCACCGGGAACAAAAAACAACAAGAGATACTATAACATCATGATCAGCAAAGTGAAGCTGAGACGTGGTGTGCTGACAAGATACATCTTTGGGTTAAGAAAACTCCCACAACTTGTAAGGGGCGCGCATCTCGAACTTGTAATCTACATCAAAATTTATCTGAACAGGAGGCACTAGAGCTTGGGGTCTGAGTGAGCGAGGCATGTCAACATTTCTGTATGGTAGTATATGGTATATATGTATATCGGTACCTTGAAATCTTCCAAAGTCTCTGGCAGGCTGGCAGGCTGCCAGGCTAGCCACGTTAGCTAGCCAAGTTAGCCAAGGCTAACCAGCGGGTAGTGGTCCCTGGCCAATAAGCAACACTCCTTATAGCAGAACTAAGTAGCACTTGTTGGTAAGTTGTCGTCATAGAAGATGTTGATGCAACTACTGTAAACGTTGTTGTTGCTAATTAAAAGCATAAACACGATTCTTAGCGAGGCGTCACAACAGTCAGCCACAGAGCGTTGGCCGAGCTGTTGGAGGCGGCGTAGGAGCTGCAGCTGGATCTCGAGCTGGAGCGGAGCGTCAGCCACAGGAGGCACATACATATAATCACAAAAAAAGATCTTAATCAAGAGAATCCTTTACAGCAGCTGGGATTTCGCATGGTCTGTCTGAAAAGCCACGCACACACACACTCTCACACACACTTTTATGTCGCATTTGTTGCTCCACAGAAATTAGGTTTAAATCTTGTTTTTGTCATCATCAATTTTATCAAGCAACTCCGGATTCCGTGATAACTTCCGCTTGATAACCCAATGCCAACGCCTGTACAACTCTAAAGTCCGAACGCGCTAATTAGTACGTAAACCTTCCAAAATAATACCAAACTATTAACTTAAATGTTTTTTAAATGGGCTCTATGGTATTTTTATGAGAGCCCAGCGCCATCGTAAAGTTGAGCAGCAAATAAATCACAGCGTAAAAGCGAGCATGCTCGAAGTCTTCCACAGCCGCCGAAGCCGGGGGTGGGGTGGCCCCCAAAGTTGGCGGGACTTCGACACTTGGATGCTGGTTGCTGGGCAGCACTTGGTACACGTATCAATCTAACCCAAGTTTTAATATGTTTGGGGCGTCAGTCTTGTAGCGAGGCCAACCCGTCCATAGCAATTGCAGGCCAAAAGAAACACGAAATTTTCGCAAATTTTTATTGCACTTTTCCTGGAGCGACGACTGTTCGACGGTCTATCTGGGTCCTAAGCTAAGTTGGTCCAAAGCCAATGCTGTACGTTTTGTGAAAGAGTATGTAATTTAGGCGAGTTTATTTGCCATATTCCCACGATATAGTTTGCTCTGTATGCTCTAGGCAGCTCTAATGATTTTTCTGTGCGGAAAATGGTGCAAAATGGCACATAATGAACGTTCCCTTCAACTGACAGCCAGCCAACCAACCAAGATACAGATACGTAACCCTATACTGGCCAGTACTTGAACCCACGATGACCGTCACTGTCCAGCTGCCAGTTCATCTGAGCCACACAATTAATTGCGAGGCGCCGCACAATGGCTTTCGAATTCCAAAATTTCTTGGAATTATTGCGCTCATCCAGACACACTTGTTAGGCTAACCCAAACGGACATCGCTGCTGCAGTTGCTGTTGTTGGTGTTTTATTGTGTTTAAAACACGAATGCTACTGCGTAAGCCGGTGGCAGTAATCGATACCTTGCTGCGTTGTCGTCATCGTTGGCCATAGATTAGCATCGGGAACGTTTAGCATGTAAAAAAGCGGTGCACAACGAAGTTGGCCATCTAATAACTATGGGGTGCTGCCGTTGACGCCGTTGCCCCGGCAATACCATTAACTAAATTATATGGCCAAGACATGGCTCTGGGGACTGGCGATGTGTGCTAAGGCGCTTTTATGGTCTGCATGCGTTTTATGGTTTTAGTGATCAGCTTTCGCGAGGGTTGCAAAGTCTAAAGAACTTGGATCCTTAAATATTGTTAGCGTCATAGAAAGGAATAATCAATATGGGTGGTAGAAATATTCGCTGTGGTCGTTTTTTCTCTACCGAAAGGACTTAAAAAAAAGGTTTTTTTTTAACTGTTCTTTTGGAAGGACTCGTCGAATGAAATCAGTTGCAGTTCAGTATGTAAATTTAATTATTCGCAACTGACGATCTGAAAGCTTTGCTTTACATTAGTTGGTTCAAGCACAGTGCTGTTTAAAGTTAAAAGTTTGAAACAGTGATTGGCGTTTTTCGAATAATTTTTAAATATCTCAAAACAGGTAGGTATTTTTATGGAAATTCTACCCATATATTTTGTTAAATTAATTGAAATTATCTACAATTTGAGTCATCCATAACTTTTCTAAGATTTCCAGCAATGGATATGCGCGATATCAAAGCAAGCAGTCGACAAAGCAAGCAGTGCTCTCTTTGTCTCCAGCTTTACGCTAAGCTGCATTTTGCAGAGACCTTTTTTTTTGATTGCTGGAAAACTATTAATCGCAGTGTAATTTCAAAATTAATATAAATTTGAAATATTAGGGTAAATAAATAAAAAAATAAATTTTTGCTTTAACTCAAGTAGATTATTAAGACTTTTAAAAAAACAAATGTTTCCTAAGTAGTTGAAGTTTAAGAATGAATTAATGGTACCGCCTTAACTATTGTATAAAACCATCCAGTCGAAGAATATTAATTATGTACACTATTTCATTTATGTGCATTGTTAAATTTTTTGTAAAAAATATCTTTAATTTATCAAGCTCCCTAGCTAGAGACTGACTAAAATAAAAATTTCTCATTTGTTTAGTCTCTGGTTTGGTTTTATATGTTTGTGGTAGACAAATATGAGTGCAATATCGAAATTCAAGCAGGTTCCCCTCATTTAAGTTCCAGCTGAGATTTATTCTAAGACCCAATTTAATATACATTTTAAAAACAAGTTTAATATGAACCCAATAAATTTTTTTATATATAAAAATTATGTAAAAATATTATTTGCATTAAAAAAATATATGCATATCTTATTTTTAATTCCATATTTAGATCCAATGTGTTAGGCTTGAAAATATGTTTATTCATTTTCGTGAATATCTTTAATTATAAAATAGGGTCTAGAGTGTTGTAGGGCTGCGCAATGCATACAGCGAACTGAGGGTGTCGGAACAGTTCATTATGATCAACTATGAGTTGGTATCGATTTATTCAAGAGCGTCCCAGCTTATGACTTTTCATCCAGACTCTGTTTCTGTTTGCCTACTAACAAATTTTGTCTTTTGTTGATTTTTATCTGTACAAATTTTAGAACTTTCTCCTATGAACTTTTTTTTGTACTTTTTATTTTTATGTACGGTGTAATTTAGAGTCGCCAAATTTAGAACTTAGACTGAGATTAATTAACAATAAAATATTGAAATAAGTGCAGAAGAAAACAAAAAACGTCATGTAAGTTATTTGTTTAAAATTTTTAAATTTGGGATTATTTAAGAACCAAACCTGCAAAATTCGAAATAAATGCGCCCAGCTCTCTAAATCGCACTTTGGTCGCCATTACATATATATTAATATAGTAATGTGAACCATAACGCAAGCGTTCAAAGATAATCTCCGAAAAAACAAAAACTTTTATTCTGGATTTCTGGTTTTGAACTATGCACTATATTATGTTTTAGAGGTTGCCGAATCCGAGGTCGAAAAAAGATTTGTCACCGCCTCGACTGTATGACAAACCTTTTTTTATACAAATTTTTGGTTAAAATAACATATTATATATAGTTACCAACTCAGTTTTGAGCAAAACGGGGACTTTTCCTAAAAAAGTACTAAAATCCGGAACACTCGAACTCAAAACAGGACCATTTTTTGTCGGTAAAAAAGTTATTATTCAACTAAAATTTATTAGACGAATTATCGATATTTTGAAACTATTTTTCTGTTGCTTTTTGCTTAAAATCGTATTTATCTTTTGATGATATTTGGTTAAGCAATATTGGATGTTCTTTCAAATAATTGTAAAATTCAACGCAATCGTATTAGGAAAATTTGGGCCACCCGGAACTAGTTATCGGGACACAGGCACGTTGTTTCCAAAATCGGGCTATGTCCCGGTTTTTACGCGCCAGTTGGTCGCACTAATTATTTAACATAATATATGAAGATAATAATAGTACTATATTATCATACGTAAAGGGTGTTTTTTTTGTGGCTCACAGCTTTGAGTTGGCAACACTGCTTTATCAAACAACTCATTTAACAGCAGATAGTTGATTTTTGTTGAGTTTGGTTGAACATTTCATTATGGATGGAGCAACGATAGCAAATTGTTATATTTTCTTCATCTTCAAAATAATGGTTTTGTTCGTCAAACTTATTCAAAATGTTGTTCTCCGATGAAGACCATATATGGTTGATTTTGCATTTGGAGTCAGGATAATCCACAAGCTTTTGTCGAAATAACATTACACCCACAGAAAATTAATGTTTGGGGTGCTTTTTGGGTTGGCAGAGCCACATTGCTACTCTTTGTGAAAATTGGTGTTCCAGATTGCGCCTTGTAAGCGTCAGCCATTCGACCACATGGCCGATATCCAATTTAAATATTAATGTTTTAAAATTGTCTGTCCATTATTTCTTTCTTTTATTATGATTTAAACTTGTGTAACTCTAAAAAAACATCCTTTATATTATCACATATGACAATAAACTATCTTAGTATTTATACATGCAAAATTCCTCGATCTCAACTTAAAGAATATGTCGGATCTTATGGAAGCGTCAAAAAGAATCTAATTTCTTTTTTGGTGTAAGTGAATAATTTTGAGTTCGACAGTCTTTGCGGTGATAGCTACTCTATGAATTCTGACTCAAATAGGAAAATTTCTCCCACAAACCACAGTCAGAACCACAAAGTTAACCTCAACCATAAGGAATACAAGAAGCGTAATTCAATCAATGGAAGCAGTAAAGTTGTATTTCATCGCCTCATTTGATCGCAAAAGAAAGAAATCAACTTAACCAACAGCAATGTCCATAGGTATACGCTACTCCCCATGTCTGATTGGAATCTTGGCAACGATTTAATGATGGACTGCCAAAAGCACACTTCGTTTGAGCATCAAGAGCAGCATCAGCCGGCGACGTCGTCGTCATCGCCATCGCGGACGCCACCGACGCCGCCGCAAATTTTTGTTTTTTTTTTTTGTTTTCATATTTTATGATTTGTTGCTACCGGGTACTAAACCCGTTGTCAGACCGACTCAGAGTCCGACGCGACGCAGGGACAGACGGAGGGACGGACAGTATGACTATCGAGTGTAGCTGCTACCGTTGTTGCATTTGCTTTCGATTATCTTAATTTGCGTGCGAAACAGACTTTTTTGTTGTTGGATACTGCTGTTGTTGTTGTTGTTGTTGTGGGACTACTCGCCCCAAACCGATGCATAAGCTAAACCCGAAATTGTGTGTACGAAAATTTTCCCATGACTTTGGTTCTTACTAACTTGGCGGCTATGGGTAGCACAGCCATGCATTTTGCCGGCGGTCTCTTGACCAGAAATTACCAAAGTATGCTTGGTTGGATTGATGGTTGAGTTGCTGGATTCGTTGCTTAGTTGCACGGCTGCTACACTTTACCGCCAGACAATTAGCACAAGGATACAGAAGCTAAATAATTTGAGCGTAACTGCCGCAGGGCAGGCACAGCGGCAGCCAGGGTTTTTGCTTTTATGCCCTGTGGTTAGTGGGAGTGCAATATACAGCTAAGACAGTTCCCAAAGCGCACGCATGGCTCAAGATACAAGATACTCGGTAGTTAAAGATGCACAAGTACATACCTTACTACATACATACCTAACAGATAGATACTCTACAAATATACATAATAATTAAATTGCTTACGCGGACGCGCGCCGACAAATATTGATACAAGCAATTAGGGAAACACGCATATCTAGTGCAGCAGAGTTCGACGAGTGCAGCTCTAGCTGCAGTTGTATCTGTATCTTAGGCCATATCTTAGCTGTGAATGTATGATGCTGTACTTATTGTATCTGTATCTTTATCTGTTTTTCTCGGCAGCTTGCGCTCTCTGGCCAAATGTGTTAATGAAATTAGCAGCATAAAATGTTTGGAGTTCGAATGCTTGCAGCGCGTTACAGATACAAATGTATCTTTGCATGCTAATTGCCAAAATTAACACTACTCAGCCGTTGACTGACAACAACAACAACAAAACGAAAGATACAAAATGGTATCTCATAGTTTCACTTTGTGGTATGTGTCAGGAAATTCAAATGCAACGAGGCTTGTTCCCTTTTTGTATCTGTATCTGTATCTTTTTTTCTTTCCTTCTTCGGGCTTCCTTTTAGTTGTTGTTGGTTTAACGTATATTCAGAATGTGTTACATTTTCTTGGCTTTAATTAGTGTAATTTAATATTTGGAGCATATTGATTTAGTTTTCATTGCCTAACGGTTACCGGGCTTTGAGTTTGTTTTACTGCCACTTGTTGTTGTTTTTGTTTTTCTTGTGCTAAATGTTGAGAATATTTTTAGAATTTATTTTTTATATTTTATGTTGTTGATTTTTTACTACACTTATACACTTGCATTGTTTAATTGAGATGTGAGTGTGAACCATGGGCGGTGTATACGCAATCAAAATGCTCGAAACTCGAAACTAATAGCACAATGAACTTTTTTTTTGTTTTCTTTAAAAATAAATCGATGCAAGAATCTGAAGAATGAGCTTTATTTATTTATTTTACTTGGATAAAGTTTGCTTTTGGAAAGCAGGGTAAACTAATGGTCAGCTAATTTCTTTCCCTTACTATTTCAAGATAGTTAAAAAATTGTAGAGGACTTTAAGTTTTAAGCGGCTTAGGTTTGTTGAAATTATCTAGTAACCGGTAAGACTATAAAACCATTTTCTATATAATACAGAACCATTCGTCCCCGAAAATCGTTTTCACGTTTTCGTTTATGAACGATATCGAAACCAAATTTAATATTTCTATGCCGGAATTGCAGTTCGAGGCATTCGTAAAAATTTCAACTTTTTGTTTTTATTTATTTTTGAGTAAACAACTGAAGTTGGCAATAGGGCTATTTAAAAAAAATGTATTATTTTAACCAAAAAAATGGGAAAATTTCTTTAAAAAATATATAAAATTTTCTTTTTTTAAGTATGTTCCTTAAATATGTTAATCACAATTTTTTTACACGTGTGTGGAACAATGTTAAAAAAATACCACAAAATTCTTTTGTTAATAGATGGCGAAAGGTATAATAACTTTTTTAAAATATTTTTTGATTTTTTGAAAAAAAAATGTATTTATTTTGTAGGTAAATATAAAAATGTGGTACAGTCGAGGTGGTGCCCGAAAGTGGAATACCCTGTACCTTATCTCTCGCAAACATTTTTCTGCATATTCCTATTAAGAACTTTCCAATTGGAAATATTTTTTTTTTTGGTGAAATTCGATATTTATACCTATAAGTTTCGTAAATTTTTACCGGTTGTGATGAATTAAAAGTATATGGAGTAAGTTTCAAGTCGATGTGTTGACGGGTGTGGGAGAAAACACGGTAGTCCGATTGCGAGTGTGGGGTGTCCGCATCGATAAAATTTGGATGTGGATTTGTTTATTAGAGCCACGTGAATCCGTTTACCAAATATTTTGATTAGAGGTCACTTGGAGGTGAAATTTTTACAATTTTGACTATAACTTTTGCTGTATTTGTCCGATTTTGTTAATTTTGTACACGTGCGTGGAACTATAACGCCTCACTCTGTTAAATTTCAGATGAAAATATTATTATAAAATTAAACGGTGCAAATCTACTACGTGGAATCGGGAAAAAATATTGGCGTGATTCAACAAAACTTTATCTTCTGAGAAATTATGCGCACCATCTGGTAAAGTTTGGTGTCTTTAGCTCTTCTAGTTACCGAGATCTAGGCGTTGTCCTTCTGACTGTTACTTACTATGCATTGCACAAATCTAGTAAACCCTTTGTGTATAAAAATACTAACATTGCTCATATACAAATATGGTGAAATAATATTGTAAAATACAATACAATTCATCAATAAAGGTTAGTTTAAAAGAATTTGACTCAACTCTTAAATATTTCATAGAGATCATAGAGACTGGAGAAGAAAGGTCACTCCGAGCTTAGCTCGCTACATTGACCTAAAATATTGCTTAAATGGAATAATTGTGAATTTTTAAGTTAACATCTCTAAAAAAAATGTGAATGCTACGTATTAGGTTATACTTGAAATTTTAAATAAAAAGAACACCAAACTGTCACGGCTAATCCTGCATAGCCGTTGGTAGTTACTTCATCCAGAGAAACACTTCTCAAATGTATCTGTAAGTATTTTGAAAACCAGCACATAGTATAAACAAAGACAGAAGCCACTTTGTATACTATTTAAAACTAAAAGAAACTGTCTGGCAAGACAATTGTATTGAAGAATACAACAACAACACCCACCTAATATTGGCCATGTGCTGCTCTTCCATACAAAGAAAACTTAAGCAGTGGGCCCAAAGATGACGCAACTTTGTGGCGTCTTATTTTGAATACTCTTATCTTAGTCGCTGTCGCGTTTTGTTATATGTATAAGTTTAAAATACTTAGAGGTTCATTCAAAGTATAGAAATAGTACCACAATTTGGTACGACAGCTATTGATCTTAGCTAACGGATAAGAGACATAAAGACAATAGAAAACCGGGCTAAGGTTTCCTATAAGTCTAAAAACTAAGAGACTCAACTTGTGCCTTTTTTAGAGTATCGCATCACACGTGAGTTTTACACATTTCAGAAGCGGAGGCAACAAAAATAGCAAAAACATCAGCCAAAGCGCCAACAAAGCGCGAAGTTCCCGTCTTATTTGGATCAGCAGAAGCCCCAACCAAGTCGATACTCAATGTGGTAATGTCAATTGGACTGTTGGGGCTTAACTTATGGCAAAACATTTGAAGCACTAATTAATTGGAGCTAAATAAAACAGCGCAAAGAAGCTGATTGCGGGTGATTTTTGAAAAATTTTTCCTCTGGCCTCGTTGTTGTTCTGTTTTTCTGGTTGGTAAGACGTTGGTGGATCCTGGCCTGGTCAGGACTAGCTTTGGCATTGCTGGTACGCACTACATGGATGTGGCTGCTGCTGCTTCTTTGACTGACTAAGATTACGGGACGCAGATAAATGCGAGCTACAAGTTGCCAATACGAGAGGCCATTAAATGCCCCGCAACCAACAGAGCTTAAATTTAAGCCAATAAAAAAAAAATACTTCGAAAGCTACGTTGAAAAAACTCGGCTAGCTGATACTCTATTTTTTTTTTGCAGCAAACTTGTTCTCATCATGTGTATGCACAAACATAATTGAGTTCAGTTTTAATTTAATAGTAATTTGAAGGTACATATGTAGTTAAGAAATTTAATTTATTTTATGGTTCTAGAAAATCAAGCTTTGATAAAATCATAAAAATTGGAAAAAGGCTGTATCCGCACACAAAATTACAAATGAAAATTATTTTATAGTTTTGTACAGCTTAAATGTTTTTTTTTGTTTTTGAACACCATCGAATATTTAAGATTATTCATGATTACGGATTAAAAAAACTATCCCAACGATTTCAAAAACTAAGATTGATTACTAAACCTATTTTCTCTTTTTAGTCACTTTTTTACTATCACTAAAGCAATCAACTTCTAAATCTAAATTTTTTTGTTTAATTTTTTTAAACTTTTAAATTTAAATACATTTTTTTTTGTTTAAAACTTATTATAAATAAAAAGATTAAAAGAAAGCATCCCTGCAATTTGTAGGAGAAGAGAGGAACCATGTTAAGAACTTATTATAATCGTACAAAAATAGAAACCATTTAAAGTTAAGGTTACTTCGTCAAAACACGATTAAATTTAAAAATTATAATAATTTATATTGAAAGTTAACAAAATCGGATAAATTTAAAAATAACTTCTCCCATAAAATTCCCAAAAAGGTTAAAAGCCTTTGTGTGAAGTATTACACTGTTGGCATCGTACAGATCTTCCAACATTCTTGAAAAAGTTCTTTACAAGCTTTATAACACTTTTATTCATGAGATACTGAGCGCATGGGCGCCCGCAGGGAGGGACCTATAGGGGCATTGACCCCTAGTGAGTTTTTTGTCAAGAACCTAAAATTCTTAAATACTATACTACATTCTTCGTTACATTTTTATTAGATATTTAATTCATCATTAAATTATAAAATTTTTCATGAGTCAAATTTAAAATTAAGCAAATGTGATGTAGAATCAAGCATAATGCCGACTTGTGATGCTTTATAATGATCTCAATTCTATGGACGTCGTGAATAAACAATTATTTCCGTTATACTTGACTTGCCCCTAGTGGCGAAAAATTTTGCGGGCGCCCTTGCAGGAGCGATGCGTCTTTTCCAAAAAATTGTATACTTATGGTTTGCCGGTACAATCGCGGTTTCCTCAAAAGGTCAAAATTATTTGTTGTCAGGCTCACTACAAGGATATCCATTTGGGTTGCTGAGTATCCATAAAAACGAACTTTTGTAACCCCTATGAGTTGAAATAATCATCTCATTTTCATTTGATTTTAAAGATTTTTTTATTATACCTGCATATTAGGCCAAGATTTTATCGGATGGCTTTCACAATATGGTAGTAAGGTAGCAGGCATGATTCGACAAACTTATTTACGTACAGACTATTCGCATTATTTTTTTGACATTTGCGTCCATTGCTATATTGGTCTCAGGGAACGGAGGGAGGCATGATCCCAAACCTGAAACTTATAGGATTTTTCATTCTGTCACATACTACTGAAACTCTTGGATATGTATTCAAAAATACACAGACAACAAGGATACCCATTTGTAACCATAGTTGACCTCTGAATTTAAATAAAAATGGGGTCGGTATGGGACTCCCAGCATTGCCTTAAATTTTAAAATCGATTCCTCAAACGATTTTATCTCTAATTCTAGTTTAAAGACGTAAAATGTTGTCTTGTAAATAAATTCGGGTGGTTCGGTTGTAGAGTGTTTGGATTTGTCGATGGTTTAACCATCGAGAGGTGCTTTAGAAGTTCAATAAATAAAATGTATCTCAAAAATTGGCACTAATATTTACCTTGTAAACATGCTTGCTGTTTGTTGTTGCTGAGCATTTTGTTGGATCGCAGGTTGTTGTTGTGGCTGCTGCTGATGTTGTTGTTGTTGTTGTTGTTGCAAGTGTTGCTGCTGTGACAACGTGGATGCCTCATGTTGCTGCTGTTGCATATGTTGTTGCAAATTATGATGCGTGTGCAGGGTGTTTACATGATGATGATGTTGCTGCTGCTGTTGCTGTGGATGATGATGATGCTGATGATGTTGTGGTTGTTGCAAGTGTAGCTGCTGATGTTGTTGTTGTTGTTGCAGTTGCAGATGATGATGCTGCTGCTGCTGTTGTTGTTGGTGCAAGCCATGTGTGGGTGGTGGCGTGGACGCCTGATGAGCCACTGCCGCCAAATGACTTGGCAATAATGTGGCTGTTGTTGGACCTGCTGCGGTTATCACCAGACTAGGCTTCTCTAGGCCCCGTTTATCCGCGTACATTTCAACAGTTTTTGGTTCGGTACTAAAATTAGAGTGTGACATCGTTTTTATTTATTAGAGAACGCGCGCTTTACTTATTCCATACGCTAATAACAACGAATATCAATCAATATGAGCATCATAATGAAAGTCTGCAGACTTGATCCGCTAATGAAATAAGCCCACAACAATCGCTGATTAGCCTAGCCATATAAATCTTCAATCTTCAGACATGGTTGGTCTCAGACATTTATGTATTTCAGTTTGGAGTGAGTTCAAAACCAAAAAAAAAAACCAAATTCAAAATACAAATAACTACTTTACATTGTTTTAGGATAGCCAAAGAGTTTTTAACAATTGTTTGTTGCGGGAGGTTAAGATGAAATTGTAGACGCCATGCGACTGACATGATGTTTTCCGTTTAATGACGTGGCATTTTTTTTTGGGTCGATTGCATAAGAAAAATGATTTATGGCATTTTATATGGATTTGGTTGAAAAATGCTTGCTCTGCTCTATTGAGTGTATCGAGATTTGTGCAAATGTATGGATCAGAGAGCAGGATAACTGACAAACCCGACAAAGCACATATATACAAATATGATTAATAAGCTTTGCTAAAGAAAGATTGTAAGTATATAAGGATAAAAATTTTTGAACTCTGGATGAGAGCTATAAACGGAAGCAACATAACACGGGCATAGTCTAGTTGATGGTACCTACATTTAAAAAAAATCATTTTTAGATACGATTCTATACATATTACCCATTATTAATGAATCACGTAAAATATGGTTTATTTTTTATTATATTATGACCCACAGCAAATCTTTAATGTTGCATTAAGTTTTGCTTTTATTTTTATTTTTCCTCTGGGAAATACACATAAAAAATTCAGTTTTTACTTGGTCTTTTAATATACGGCTTTAAAACAATACCGTCTAGATTCGATTTGGCACGATTAAAAAAAGCTATTTAATTAAAATTTTTATGAAAAATATTGATACAATCTTTTAGATCATTTTGTCTCTCCCTATTCTCTTACTATGACCATCGGCTTTACTTTATATATCCGCATATGTATTGTACTTATACCGAGGAACTAATTATAATAATAATTTAGAAATTTTGTTAGAAAATTCCTCTTTCTAATTTATTTTCCTAACTGCTTAAAGATTTACCTTATCTCGTTTTTTACACAATAATAATATTTGTAAAAAGTGTTAAAAATAAAAGTGCCGACTACTAAATTGATCATAGGAAGAATCTGCTTTCGCGAAAAGATACACTTTATTTATAGCCTTCTTAAGCTTTTGAATACATTAGATTATATCCATAAAACTTATAAAGAATACCCTGACCCGATGCCTGAGTATTCTCAGATGTATTTACTGTCGTGATTCAAGCTAAAGGTGTAATAGACGGCCATATACGGCCCTACGGCTCGGACAATACCTATCGTAATTGGGACTCGTGACTACACTACTTTCTACTGAGCAGCCGAATTTTTTTTTTTAAATTTTAATTTATTCAATTAGGTATTTTACTATTTATATAACTAGTTACGAGTTATATACGCACTTATTACCGATTTTTTGTCTAATAGTTCCAAATCTATATTCATTCAAAAAAATTTTGAATGTTATAAATGTTATAAAAACCGTGTAAGAAAAGACATGAAGAAGATCCTTAGCTGTTTTGAAAATAAATTAGAAAGGGAAATTCCCTAGCTAAAGATTTAAAGGATTACCTTAATAAAAATATTTTACTTCAAAATTTCAATCAAAGTGCATTTTTTTATCATGCTAAATCGAATAAAAATGTTACAAAAAATTTTTTCCTGCCGCGTTATTTTTTTTTTAAACATGACAAAAACTTTTGTTTTTGTAGAAAATGCGCCTACATAATTCCATAAACACAATTTAAACGCTCATTAATTTGTTTTTAATTTATATATATAAAAGAAACTTATGTTTTACGTGTTATGGATGTTCTCATGAGCCCGCCGATGAATTTCAAATCTGATTTTGCGTATGTTAGAGGTTTTCAATACGGAGTTTTTAAGCCAATTGCGATGTATTTGTGTGTATTGGTTCGTGAGATATACGATTTTTTATGAATATCGTATAGCATAGTAGAAAATTCTTAAGAATACTGAAGTTCGTCCATACGGCTCTTTAGAGAGTCTTGAAACTCAACTAATCCCAAAATCTTATGATTGTCTAGATAAGCTAACTAGAGAATCTTACGACATTTATACACTTAAAGAGTAATCAAAAAGTTTTGACAGGACAACGTCTGCCGGGCTCAATAGTATTTATTAAAAGCGATTACACTTTTTAATTTTCCTCAAAAAAATCGTCTTACACATTTAATTTAATTAACTGATTTTAAATTCGGCCAACTATTATTCTTCTCTCGATTCAAACTTGCGGAGTCCCAATGGATTAGCGAGTTCATTGTCATTTTATTATTTGTTTATTATTTTATTTTATTATTCATTATATTTTTACAAGTTGCAAAACAACTTTAATATTAAATATTTTGGACAAAAACTTATTTTCATTTATTAATCAACCCGAAAATCTAAGCTTTCGGTGGAAAACCAACTTATGATCTATAAAACAAATAAAATACCAATTATTTTATATGGCGATGAAGTATGGTAAGCAGTTCCAAAACTTTAAATACAAATTATTAAATCAAACTAGAATTTTCCCCTAAAAATCAAAAAATTAAAATTAATTGATAATTCTTAATTTAGCAAAAATAATTAAAATACTGAATAAACCGAAAATTCTTAATTTTTTCCAAAAAAAAAAAGGTAATTCCTTATTATTTTACTGAACTGGCAGACATACTTAATGTTTGCCAAAGAATCGGTTTGTTTAAAGTTCCAACATTTTATAGGAAATAACATTGCTCAAAATAAAATGCATATCATAATCAGTGGGGGTTACAACCCAAAGTCTTTTGACGATTTATTAAGAAATTATAAATAATCAACATGTGTACAATATTTACGATACTTCAGATCTAGGCATGCTTTAGATTAAAAAAATGATGCTTTAAATTATCCCCTTTTTCTTCTTTAAAAACATTAATGCTATCTATTCATATTTATATAACGAAATCCTTGCAGTAACTGCTAAACCATAGTAATTTATCTTTTTGAAATAGTTATCTTTTGATAACAGTTTTCTTATTAACTTTAAAATGATTTTTTTATGGCTACATATTTCATTTTCCAACAGATTTTGATTAACTTAAAGAAATAGAACTTTGAGTTTCATTGTCAAGTAAGGTTTTTAAATTGAAATTAAGTACCAGAGTTAAAGACGTTTTATTTTGATGTACGGATAATTTCCAATCTTCATCTTTGGGTACAAAGAATAAATAAATATGTTGCAAAAACCTACTTCCGAACGATGTTACCAATAGCAAACGCAAAACAATAACCAATATGGACAACTGATTTGGGAAAAGTTTTGAAATGTTTGCTAAGTTAGGAAAAAATAATTCTACGCTGCCAACTTTAAAATAGTAGATTTATTGTATATAGCACTCAATATTAAATTGTTATAATAATAATAATATTCATTATATAAATATAATAATAAAAGAAACATATAAACAACAGCTGGTTGTAACAAAATCGTAAGGTGGTCTTAATTGATACCAATATAAATAAAATCACCTAATTTGAATTTAAAAATTTCGAATATTATATCGGAAAACGCAGATATTATGAGTATTAAATAAATTTAAGATAGTTTTTGTTAAAAGACGGTAAGTAAAGCTACTTGGATAAAATTCGGAATTGTAATTATCGAAATCTATTAAATAATCATAAAAAATTAGTAATGTAAATCAAAATTAAATAAAAAAATAGAACTTGTGATAAGTGTGTCGTTCCATACAAAGCAGACATGGAGGTAGTAGCATCATTTATTTATGCAAAGTTTTGGTTGAATTTGGTAAGAGGAGTATCTACGACAGACAGACAGAGGGACGGACTGACTGACTGACTGACTGGCTGACTTTTATTGCAACTCATTGTCAAGTGAACTTATCAGAGAAAAATTTGTTCAAGTTGACGTTTGAAGTACCATCAGGTTGATACTTGATTTGTTTGAAGCTGTTTGAATAGAGACCACCAAAAGTCATTGAATGAAATGAAGCATACTGAGCTGAGATACATTTGTCTGGCTTGGATTTTTCGGTTTCGCTGGTTTCGTTGGTTAGATTGTCCCTCGGATCTATACTGGCAACTGTTGTATGTTGGCCTGTTAAGTATTTTGTTATTTGATTTTTATCAAAGTTAATAATGAAATTGGTAAATTGCGTTTGTGTATATTGTTTGATTTTCGATTTTCGTTGAGCTTTCAGGGATACTAGGCTTAGTTTACCTTTTTTTTTTTTTGTTTTCAGCAGATTCAATTAACGATATCCATTATGGTTTGCAGCATATTCCCAAAGCGTTTGAGAAACTTTTATTTTGATTTCAATTTGCATTAGCTTAATAATTACAAAGAGCACTGAAACTTACGTAGTAACAATTTGCGATTTAATTTTTCCATATATTATATAGATATAGATATTGTATTTTTATTATATATTTAAATTGATGTGGTTTTTGTTTCACACACACACATGTTAAAGAGCTATAATTAATACTTTAATCATTTTGTATTAATTTTATTTTGCACATATAGGCAAAATCTTACACAACACTTAAGATTGTAACCCGTCAAGAACTATGTTCTTTTCTTTGTATTCTTCTTTTTTTAATAATATTTATTTCACCAATCCGCCTTTTTGGCAAAATTATCGCCAGACCAAAATATATTCGACGCAAACTCACGACCCGGTGAAGACATACCGACGGCGTTGTCTTCGCTGTGTGCCTTACTGGCTATGAAAATCAGTTTAAATCGCAGCTGATCTTACCAAGAAAACGCTTTGTGCAACCAACCGTGTTGAATGCGCGCATGCACCTTTCTGAGCGGATCATCGAAGCGACACAGAAGCAACAAACTTGATTTCGAAACAGGTAAGGTAGCTTTCGTTCAGTTTCAGTTCGGAGCTCCACAAGCAAAGGTGCGCTTTGGAGTGTCTCTGTGTGGCTATGTGTTTATATGGAGGAGTACTTGTGTATTTGTGCCGCTCACCAATGACGGCTGCTGATCATGCACTGAGAAAAACCGTCACGACGTTCAAATTGTTTCATATGTTTAAAGGCAGTCAAAATTTAAAATTTTAGAGAATAATAAATTCTTTTGATTCAATCAAAGATCAATCCAATAGCTCAACTCAATTAGTGCTTTTTACCAATAAATATTTCCTTGTCATAACAAAAAAATAAATAAAAAATAATACATTTTTAAAACAATTTTATTTGTATGATAATATTATAACCAAAATTAAAAGATTTCATGATTTCAAATTTTCGTCGCGTTATTGAAGAAGAAGAAGAAAAGATTTCATGTCCTTGATCTTTCAAATGGATTTTAATTCAGAATTTCCTTTTTTTTGTTGTTATTTATATTTATAATAAATACTAGTTCGCGAATAGCACCTGGTCTTAATGAAGGCTAGCTAGCTCGATAATTTTTTATAATTGTAAGAAAAAAGAAGTTCTTTCTCTGTATATTGTAATTTTTTTTTTTTTAAGCATGAATTTATAATAAAACTAGTGAGCTTGGCAGACGTTGTCCTGCCCAAACTTTTTGAATACTCTAAAAGTGAATAAACATCGTAAGATTCTCGTTAGCTTATCTGGAAAAATATTAGATTTTTAGATAAGTTTGCATCGACTTAAACTTGTTCCATTATTAGTCGAATATCGCGCTTCACGGGTCTGTCTCAACTAATGCTTTATTAGCAATCGCCAAGCATAGAGCTTCAATATGAATTAAAGCTTCATTGTAAACTTCCGGCGTAAATTCCATCATTGCATTACGTTTTGCTTGACGTACTCGAAACAAAATATCTTCTGATAAATAATCGTTTATTCACAATTCAGGTTGATTATATGGAAAACATGTTGCCAAAATAATCGCAAATAGAACACGTATTTGATATGGATGAGCAGTAATAGCAACATCTGCTGAAATTTGATACCAGTGCAAATCATTTTTCAACAAATTCAATTTTTGACATGCCTCTCGACAATACGCCATTCACTGTTCTCAATGATTGAAACGATTGTGGACCTCGAACATTGATTAACAACAATACCAGTTTTTGTATATATGGCAATATACATACAAAAACCGATATTCACAAAAATGCGTGTATCTCACGAACCAATACACACAAACACATCGAAATAGGCTTGAAACTTCCGTATTGACAACTTCTCACATAAATCGAAAATACAGATAGTTCAAGTAAAATTTTCATAATTCTAGTGATGTTGTTTAATTGCTTTTATCTTCACCCTAAGGTAATCTATAAATATAAGAAAAAAAGAGACTTATGTTTTCCGTGTTACGGGTGTTCTTATGAACGCGTCGATGAATTTCGAATATGATTTTTGCAAAAATCATATTTTTTTTTGCAAAAATCATATTTTTTTTTGCAAAAATCATATTCGAAATTCATCGACGCGTTCATAGAACACCCGTAACACGGAAAACATAAGTCTCTTTTTTTCTTATATTTATAGATTACCTTAGGGTGAAGATAAAAGCAATTAAACAACATCACTAGAATTATGAAAATTTTACTTGAACTATCTGTATTTTCGATTTTGAATCAGTTGTAATGATTTACTTTATGGTTTACTTTACCAAACTACGACACTACGGATCATTTAGAAATTACAGCTGAGATACTTTATTTATTATTAACTATTTATAATGTTTATTACCCGCTGTTTCGAAAAATGAGGTTAAGGAAGTATTCAGCTGTTCAGGTAAGAGCCGCCACTGATAAACATTGGAAAACAACTCACTATAATACCGTATGTAAAAGTTATTTTTTTTTACACTGAGCTTTATTGTGAAAGCATAGAAAAGTATTGAAATGTTTAAATTTGATTTAATCACAAAATTATGGTAATAACAACGTCGATGGTTCACCAAACTGAAAGATTGTACCAAAAATAAATTGCTTAAGCATTCAAAATCCCTTAGGCAAGAGAATTTATATTTACATTTATGTTATACCAATTTAGTAACATATATATATGTTTAATAAATATACGCATATGGATTTTGTATTTTTTATACTAATTTCAATATTAACCTGAACTCTAAATGTTCGGAAAGTTTCAACATAAGTAATTAATTCGTTTTCTCGCCTGAAATTTTTCACAGTGTACCCAAACGATCACGTTGGATTACTTTCGTACACACACATACTATCGCATTCGAGCAGTTTGACCAATACAAATAGCGTGACCAGAGATAGTCCACGCCCCTTCGCATACACATACAAACTTTTGTAGTATTTAATAAAATAATGTAAAGAGATATATTTTATTTGCCAGCCCAGATGGCTTGTCTTAGTCATTAGTTGTTAATCTATACAAATTAGCTATAAATCAATTATTTCGTTTTTCAAGCAGCAGAGTTTGAGTAAAGCATCTTATCTATGTAAATAAGCACCCAAGTTGTTTATTGTTTATATTGTAATTTATTTTAAAGGTGTAATAAAAAAATTATTAAAAGGCAAGTAAAGTTCAATATGGTTGGTATATAGTGCTGACTATACACATGGATACCGTTTATGACTGAGACCAACTAAGAGAGAACTATGTATTTATGGTAAATATATGTCTGACTGTGTGTGCGTGCTTTGATGGAGCCTTCTGATTGGCCGATTTGGTTACGCTTCGTTAAGAAAGCTATTTAGATATTATATACATTTTCTCAGCTAGTTGAGAGTTGTCTTTTAACACCCAAGTACCTTAATCGGTTTATAACTATGTGTTTGAAGCATAAAAGCTAATGCCAATAGGATTATTGAGCTACATTTTCAATATTTTATACATAAATTTTATGACTACATTCAAATCTATGTTTTTATTTTAAGCATGTTTTATGGTTTTATATGTTTATTTATTTGGACTTTAAATCTAGACCTCTGTCGAACGATGGTATTGCAAAATAAGCACTCAATAGTAATAATTTAAAAATTTTAGGGCATACGTTTATACGTGAGACAGTGGACTTGATAAGCTGTAATCCAGGACGCTTGGGAATCTCAAGCCGTAAAGCGAACAAGCCGTTTTTAAGAATCAATTATTTTAATATAAATCTCATACATAATCTCCATCGAATGGCTTACACATTTCTCATAGCTGGTGTTCTAGTCTAGTAATGCCATCTCTATAGTACATGTATTCGTCATAGACTCCTCAAGATGACACCATTTACAGCTTCGATATACTGTCGTATCATTGTCCGCATAATCTCTGTACCGCCAAGCCATTATTTGAGGTTAGGAAACAGATAATAGTCACTCCGGGCTAGGTCTCGTAGAGTAGGGAGGGTGCGGCATCAAAATTGTCAAACGTTCAGATCGTTTCGATTTTAGGCCTATTTCGTTCAACGATTGACTTGTAACAGCTGATAGTTGCGTTAATTGCTCGATGAAACAAGATTCTATTGCTTCGTTCCAGATGAGTTCCGTTTTCAAGGAGGTTGTTTATTCCTACTTCGAGACATCAAACAGTTGTCAATAAGTCTGCGTAGTATTGACTAGTGATAGTTTCACCGTTTTCAAGGATAATCAATGCAGGCTACTGTCTCTTGCATCCCAATACACGGTAGTTATAACCTTGTTCGCTGAATGATTTGTTTCTGCCTACTGTAGAGGTGGTTCCCTTTCGGATCAAAGTCAAATCGTTCATAACACTGTTCGATTAAGCTTTCAGAACCGTAGATCGTGGACTCATAGTGCTAGATTCAATGGTTTATCGAATTCGAACGCAGAAATTCGCTTCGGCTTCAGCATTATTCACATACTGCCATATTGGTTCGATAGACATGGTTCATTGTTCGAATTAATTTTAATTCTTTCCCGATTTACTCATATTGACAACAGCATTCATGAGGCTATAGTTTCTCCAACATGCTTAGCTGAAGATTTTCCATCGGTTTCCTATAAGTTCTCGGAAAGTTCGACGTAGATAGTATGCCTTAAAGGTGGCTATTGCTCCTGATCCATTGGTTGGATCAGAGCTGTTGTATTTTTGGAAGGTAATCAATCATGACATCTTTGGGACTAAACTATTTGGATGCCCTGGTGCATTATCCAAAATTAGCAAAGCCTTGTTGTTTTAATGGTCTCGCAGATATTCTTCAACTTCTGTACAACAAGTGTTTTTTGAACCAATCCTCAAGCTTTTTTATCGGATCTCCAAATGACGGGTAGCTGATTTTTATTTAGTCCTTTTAGATGCTTCGCTTCCAATAAAGCTCTGTTTCGTCTACGTCAAACACTTGGTCAGGTTTATACCCACATTTTCAATAATTTCCTTTAAAATGTTAGGATATTCCTTAGAAGCGGCCTCATCAGCACCAGCTTTTTCACCTTTCATTTTCAAATTATGCAAATTAAATTTATTTTTCAAACCATCCTCGGCTTGCTTGGAATGTGACATCTTCAGGAGATTCATCCATATCTCCATTCTTTAAATTTTCGAAAAGATTTTAAGCTTATTTCCTGGATAGACTCATTCAACGTTCGTTGTTGTTCGTCAATGGCATATAATCGACAGTTCTTCCATTTTTTCAATAATCGAATCAAGCAGCTTCGTAGCTTGTTGTGTTGCATGCGTAAGCGACAAAATACGATCTAAAAATAATGTTTTTAAATATTTTGTGACTATTACAGCGAAACATTTTAGGCCGTAAATCTCATCCGAGCCTTAATTGAAGAGGGCCGTTATAGCGAAATGCCGTATAAAGAGCGGCCGTATAGCGGGGTATACGCTTTATACCAAATATATGTTGCTGAAATACAATTTAACAAATTATTTATTTCATTAAGGCTGAACACAAAATTGTGATACCATCGAGGCGGTGCCCGACATTGTAATACCCCGTACCTTTTTTCTCAAAAAAACTGTTAATCCTTTGAATAACTTTCCAATTGCAATTGATATATTTATTTGGTACAAAATGATAAGTTCCGTACACTTTTTGCTAGTAATCGATATGATTCAATAAACTTTATCGGCTCAGAAAATATGCGCATGAGCTGATAAAGTTTCGTGTCTCTAGATCTTGTAGTCTCCGAAATCTAGGAGACAGACGGAGAACGGACAGACAGACGAAAGTGGCTGAATCGTTATCCGACGTTATGATAAGTTTTTTGCTGTAAATAACTTGGGGTTTGCCACGCCTACACAAAAAAAATTGTTAGGTGTACAATATTTGAAACTGTATTGTAAAAGAGTAGTTACTTATTTATTATTGGGACTGTCCAATCGTTAGCGACTACTTTTTCCACATCTTTCTAGTAGCTGTCGGATATCATCTCGACTCTCGATCTTTTAATCTGGAGAGTACAGCGGGTGACGTTGGACGCCCCATTTAACGTGTCAAGGTTGTCTTGATCAATGTGGCATGATTAAGGATGGTTTTGTCATGTCTCTCATGGTACTCTGGCTGTTTTTCCTATAATTCGGTTCATACGCGTCATTGCATTTGAAATCAATCCCCTGTGATGTTTTGACTCTGCCCCGACGCGGAGGCATGTCAAGGCACTTCCAAACATTTTTGGGATTATTGTAGTATTTTCCTATTCTGTGCAACAGTTTACAAATAAAGAAGCGACTCTCCAAGTTTTCTCTGCTTCATCTCATAAGGCACACTTTTATTGATATTGTCATTTCTTTTTGCCTTTGGCAAGCCATTCCGCCAATTGGAGCCTTTGAAACGCTAAAATCACTCACGATGAGCCCTATCATAGCTTTCCGGAAATGAGGAGAGTTTAGTTCGAGCACTAACATCTTCAATCAGGAATTAATTGTTTTGCAAGTACAAGTTCACTTATGTGGTTATGTTGACAGATGACTAAGTTTTTTTGGACCAATTTAATTTTAACCAGTACATACAACTTCAGTTGTCTTCGAATAACGGCGGATCCAAAGTTCTACACCCAATAGTTTTCTACATAGGAAATAATTATACGGGCCTATCTCTATACTGTTTAACATATTAATATAATTTGTCGTAAGACTGAAAGTAATCTCACTTTAATTTAAATAAAGTTTTTTAAAACGGCCAATTCATTCTTGATTCAAATCATCTACTCTTAACGCTGAAATGTCTGTTTAAGGTACATATGTATGTATGTTATATGCTTCGGATATAATACTGTATAGGCTTCGGTTTAGGCTAGGGCGGCAGTCGGAACCTGAAGTTCCGACTCATTTAGGCCAAAGAGTATGCTCGTTGTGATACCGCAGGGGTCTCCTTTTACCACTCTTCCCAACTCAGAATGCCCTCATATGTGCCAAAGTCACAACCATCCGGTTGTCTGAAAAAACCTCTCCACTAGCCAGTGTCCGGTAATTGCTCAGATTAAGGTTGCAAGGTTGTAGTATACCAACCAAGTTTGCCGTGAGATCCAGCAAATATTCAATATCTTATTCCACGCTTGATTTTCTGCAAATATTATGCAAATTAACAAGCATCTAAGCCGATACAATGAGCGATTAGCCAGACATAAAAACAGGCTCGCAAGAAATTTAATTAACGCAAACCCAATAAAAAGACTTAAAAGACGATCAAGCAAAAATTTAATTTAAAATTAATTTAACGGCATGTCCAACGATGGCTCCTACTCCCTGGATTGGCGAATAAAAACAGAAATATGCAATAGATAAAAATAAATGAATTTTTGAGTTATTGCAAAAATAAAAAATAAAAAAAAAAAAATTCTGCTAAAGCAAAATAGTTTCCTATACTTAATTTACAGCTAGCCATAGGTATACCCAGATGCTCCTTAGTAGTAGTTTCTCGTCTAGCCAGTTCATCAGTACTGCAATTGCCCTCAATATCCCTGTGTCCCGGGACCCAGATGAGTTGATTCGAAAACTGCTCTGCTGTCTCCTCCAGCGACAGTTGTTCACTGACTTCATGATAGTACTAAATATAATATCCGAAAAGAAACATGTGAAGGTATGGAATATACCAAATGAAAAGTTTTTGACTATATTTTCACTCGATTAAAAAGTAAAAAAAGAATTGAATCGTGGATGTAAACAAATGGTTGTTCAACAAAAAAAGAAAGTAGATTGGTTTGTCTAAAAATGGGCGAAAATATGAATACTCCAAATTATTGTTCAGCTATTTATAAGTAAGACAGCCGGATGGCTTCCTCAACTTTCGTAGGGGACCCATCAAGTGGGGAAATGTGGTGAATTGGCTCACTAGCGGTATCACAAAGGGCCTATCCTTGGCCTAAGTGAGTTGGGATGTCGGTCCCAACTGCCGCCCTAACCTAACCTAACCTATATCAAAAAGTATTTATGCACTTACGATAAATATTTATTGCGTTACTGAAAAAGTGCGCTTAGTATTTTATTTTTAAGCATTCTTCTTCCACGAAAGTTGGATACAAGTAATATAATTTTATTTTTTGGTGTGAAATTTTATGTTTTCAAAGTGAACAACAGCTGAGTTAATAGTCGTAACATATATATATATAGTATTTCTAATCTGATCAACAAATTGGCAATTGAACATTTGCTGTCAATGACTTAAAAACAGGACTCATGTCTGCCACTCAACTCGAATATTCGGTAAACAGACAGTTTTATTTGGGTAAATGGCTATAATGCTTTCACGAGTTAACAAAATGAAAAACAAAATTGTAGAATTAATTAGCATTTATAATTAAATCAAAAGAAAATCGTGCAAATGGCTGAGGGTGTATGCAATGAATATTAAACAAGATGATCGATAAAGGCGTAAAGCAGAAGCAAAGTTAAGAATAAATACCAATCGATATGTTGTTAGCAATTGCGAATATAGAACATTAAGATTGGATGAGCTCGAATGGAAAAAGACCTACAAAACTTAGAAAGCGTCTAGCCGGCTAATCGAATAGTTAGACACAGTTGAATGCACTCGATGCATGAGTCATCGAATAGATTCGGACTCGAAATTAATGCTAGCGGCTTTGGTCTTTCAAGCTAGCGCGTGGCTAGGCGACGAGTCACAATTCCTTGGGGTGACTCAAACACGTTACTCTATCAGTTAACAACTGTGCATATTAACTAGCCATAAGTAGCATGTATTTGGCCAGAACCGAATGATCTGCAATGCGCCCACGTTGTCTGTTTGTCGCCAGTATTTAGTTTTTATATGCAGTCGATAAGGTTTTGGGTCAGGCACGTCATGTCATGCGGAAGTCAGGCAGCACGAGCCGACAATTATTTAGGCTTAGAGTGCTAAGCCTTTGTTCGGGCCGAATTTGTTTTGATGACAATGGAAGGATTTCAGACTGGGGTGGGGTGGTCACAAAGCCAAATGTTCTAACTTGCATCGTAAAATAAAGAAGACATCAACAACACGAAGGCACTGACCCGCCCGCCTATGTTTATAGTCTTTAATTTCGGTGCATCCTTCCTTATGATGCTCCACTTTACACAAATTTGGCCAAGAGCAATCCCACGCCCATAAAAAGCCAAACAAATGCGCACGAGTCAAATGTCGTATTTCATTAAGTCAAACCCTGGACAAAGCCTGGGTTATTGGATGCCAATAGATGTGTAACCATGCGACGAGGCCTTCATATGAGGTTCATTGTGCCCACAAAAAAAAAAACAAAAAAAACAACAACAACCGAATTGAATTGCATGAAAACGCGAGTTGCGTTGCGGAAATCGTACAAACTGGTCATGAAAAATGCATTACTAGCCATAGAACCAGACACAATAATAAAAGTTGAGGGAGACGAAGACGACGATGACGGCGGTGATGCAGGTGATGGAGGTGACGGTGACGACGCACGCCGCTCTGTTATGGCTTCGAATCCTGGTAGAGTGATGAAAATGTACGATTTTTGCTTAGGGCGTTAAGTGAGCATACGAAAAATGTAGCCTTTTTTTTATTTTTGTTTTTTTAGTTACAGTTCCATAGACAGCGCTTGCTTTTGCTAGTGATAGATACGAAAGGAGATCTAGCTGGCCGCGTGCTTGGGGCGCCTAAACTTGACCAGGCCAAAGCCAACTTAGAGACAGGACAGACCAGACGATGATAGTAGTAGACCAGTGTCTATGGTCGACTAGCCGTCTAGGTGGTGCTGTCGGTGCCCTCCTCGCTGAAATCAATCGATTCGACATTATTATTAATTTTTCATAACTTCTGCGCAGCTGGCGGCGTCAAGGGCTTCGACGCGATGGCCAGAGCTCAGTGTGCAATATGGCGCCCTTAACTCCCAGCTCCATACTTTGTGAAACTAATCTATTTGTGCGGTAAGACTCCGGTATCTGGCATCTGCGGCGGTAGCTTTGGAGCGGGTGCCTGCCTCTCCGATCAAGCGCGTTATCTGCTATCTTAGCGCTTTGATCTTTTACCGCTTCTGCTTTGCATAATAAATTCGCTATTGATGAAAACTAACTTTAAGCTAACCGACCCGCCTAGTACGTCCATCCTTCCGTCCTTCTCTGTGCATATCTCAAGGGATTTCCCGGCAATTTGTTTAAACCTTTTTTTTGCGCTTGTCGCGCCTTTGGCCATGGCTGTTTAATTCGATTGCATGGCCATATCCATTGTCTGCGCTTGAGCTTTGTTTTTCTTTTTTTTTTTTAACTATTTTACTACAATAGCGTAATTTTTTTGATCATGGTTAATGAGTAATGGTTTGAATAGCTTTCCACTTGGTTGTCTACAGGTCTTTTATCATAGGGCGCAATTAAGTGCTAACTGTTGGTCGGTTCTTAGGACCGAGTCCAATCTACTTTTAGATAAATTACTTTCAAGAGTTGCATGATTTTTGACAAGAAGTTCGAGCTTTTTTTATTTGTTAATTATTATTATTATTTTAATAGTATTCCGTCAATATTGTTAAATTAAATAATTGAAATTGTTTGGTAATATTTCTTTTTTGTATTGTTTAAATATAAATTAGAGGAAATTGGGAACTTGGCGAATTTAAAAATAATGTAATAAAATTAATTTATAATTAATTTAAAAAAATGTTGTATACTTAGTTTATGCGGAGTCCGTCTATAGACGATAGATTGCCCATCTAGATTTCGGAGATCATAAGAAGTAGTTATGCAAAAATTATCCTGCAGTTGCGTATAATTTAATAAAAATAAATAAATTAATTTAATTATGTCAATATCTTGCCCCATTAACCTAAGTAAGATTTCTTGGTTTTTAGTAGGGGTGGAGAACTATCGATAGTCGGGCCCATCGATAGTCGACGATAGAGTTATCGATAGTCGACGATAGTCCCGTCTACAATAATATACATATTTGGTTTGTATTTAAAGTTTGTTTAATTTTTAAACAAGAAAATTCATATACGATATTAAAGTTTTTTGATCGAAAAGTTTTGGTTCAAGAATAAAAGAATGTTCATATTTTCTTCGTTGAGCCTGGTTCACCTCTCCGAAACAATTTGGCTCGCCTTGCTAAATACTCTTTCGGTCTCAACGGATGTTGCCGGGATGTACAAGTATTTTAAAAACAACCATTTAAGCAAGAGAAAATCCGTTTGGTTCACCTGAAATGATCCATGTCTTGGGCGGCTATAGCCCTCTCCAGATATTAAATTAATATTGCCTTCTAATAATAATGACATCTGATCGTGCGTTTGAGTGTTTACTATGGGTCTATCATCTAAAAAAACAAATAATGTTTCCTGAGTTAAGGTCGAATTGACAGGGTTTTCTTTGACTGACAATTGACTGGCAACAAGCTCATTTTCAAAAATTGATGATGCTTGTTTAGCATTTGAATTATACTGAAAACCGTTACTTTTAATCTTGGATCCAATATAGTAGTATAGTAACTCATAAATTGATAGACTCTTTTTATAGGCTCTAATAAAGCATTTTGTTTATTTTTTCTTTGCAAAGTTTGAAGTTGTGGTAAAAGATTTTTCACTTTGCGGTAGAGCCCATATGCCATGTGTACTATAAGCGAAAGAGTCACATATTTTTCACCAGAAATCTTTTCAATTGCTTGTTGGAAAAATTACATTATTTTTTCTAAATCTATTAAGATATTGATTTTTTTAGCCGTAAAAGATAGTGGTACTTTGGTAGTTGATATTAAAACTGTAACGATGGCATCATTTGTTGCTAGTCTTCGCTGGATCATTAGGTAGAAACTGTTCCACCTTGTTGGCATTTCTTGTAGAAAAGTATAAGAGAAGTCTCTTTGTCGAATTTTAAAATAACTTGAGCGAGCAAAGCATGGATGATTTCTAATTTTTAATATTTCGCATCAAAAAACACCAAACTATCGAAAGCACGTCGTGCACTATCGAAAATGTCTGCCTGCTATCGATGGTAGCTCGATAGTGACCAACCATCGATAGTGCCGATAGTTCTCCACCTCTATTTTTTTGGTATGCTATTAAATATTAGGACTTAAACTCTATTAAACTCTAATAAAGTGTAACAAAATCGCAAAAATTATAGTAAATTTTTTTCCACACCTCTTTCTATATGCAATTGAAACTTTCTAAATATATCTTAAATAGCCTTTTAACAACAACTTATTTATGCAATATTTTAAAAAATTTAAGGATTTTTTGTTTCTTTTTGGAAAAATTTTGTATTACAAATTTATTAAATAGGAATTTGTGAAAATTATTTAATTTTAAAATATTGCATAAAAAAGTTGTTAATAAATGATTATGTTTAAATTGAAAGTCGATTAAAATTTGTTTCTTTTTTAAGGTTTTTTTTTATTCCTTTTCGGACAAATTTTTTGTCAAAAATTTATTAAATAGGAATTGGTGAAATTTTTGTTATTCGAGAAATAGGTATTGCGGGTCGTTCCTTGGTTCCTTGGTTCTCCTGATTATTTATTTATCCTTTGTGAAGCCTTACAAATTCATCGAACCCTTTATACGAACACATCGGCAAAAAAAAAAAAAACAAATTAAAATCCACATTGTTGAGTATTTAAATTTATTTTATAAATTTGTACACGATGCATTTCATTGATTCGAATTATTTTACGACAAATCTTTTACATACTATATATAAGGTTGTCAAAAAAGTCTTGCGGTATTTTTATTGAATTTTCAATTGTTCATAAAATTGGTTATAATAATGCGATTTAAGTCAAATATGCGCCGTTTTGTTCGATGACGAGTTCCCAACGAGATGCCAACTTCATAATGCCCCTCTTATAGAAGCTCGCTTCCCTATTGTCAAAAAACTCGGAGAGCCAATTTTCACAGGACTCTCTTGTTGACAACTTCCGATTACCAAGCGCGTTCGTCATGGACAGAAATAGGTGGTAATCACTTGGTGCGAGATCCGGACTATACGGTGGATGCAAAAGAACCTCCCATCCGAGCTCCCGGAGCTTCTGGCGCGTCACCAAAGATGTGTGTGGCCTGGCGTTGTCCTGATGGAAGACAATTCGGCCTCTGTTGATCAAAGATGGCCTCTTCTGCATGAGTGCTGCATTCAAGCGGTCCAGTTGTTGGCAGTACAGGTCCGAATTGAGCGTTTGGCCATAGGGGAGCAGCTCATTGTGGATGATTCCCTGCCAATCCCACCAAACACACAGAAGAACCTTCCTGGCCGTCAATCCAGGCTTGGCCACCGTCTGGGCAGCTTCCCCGCTTTTCGACCACGACCGTTTACGCTTCACGTTGTCGTAAGTGACCCACTTTTCATCGCCAGTCACCATCCGCTTCAAAAACGGGTCGATTTTGTTGCGATTCAGAAGCGATTCGCATGCATCCATACGGTCAAAAATGTTTTTTTGCGTCAAGTCGTGTGGCACCCATACATCGAGCTTCTTTTTCAATCCAAGCTTCTTCAAATGGTTTATAACGGTTTGATGACTCATGCCCAGCTCTTGGCCGATGCTACGGCTGCTACTATGCCGGTCTCTTTCGATCAATTCAGCGATTTTATCGCAATTTTCGACAACAGGCCTTCCGGACCGTGGCGCATCTTCGATCACCTCTGCACCAGAACGAAAACGTTGAAACCATCGTTGTGCGGTGGAAATGGAAACTGTATCGGGTCCATAAACTGCACAAATTTTATTGGCAGCATGAGATGCATTTTTGCCTTTATCGTAGTAGTACTGTAAAATATGCCGTATTTTCTCTTTATTTTGCTCCATGTTTGCGACGCTATAACTCACGAACGACTAAAAGCAAACAACAATTAATCAAACACGTGTTAGCACGTGAAAAGAGCTTTCCAAAAAGCTCTAGCGTGAACCGATGCGACGAATACAACTAGAACTACGCGCTTGCAAAGACAAGCTTGCGGAAATACCGCAAGACTTTTTTGACAACCCAATATTATATTATAATAATATCGAGCGTTCAGATTGATGCAACTAATTGAGCTAGGTGCTTCCACAAAAGTTTCGATGAATAAAGAAAACACTTTGAATCATACTAACGTACAAGCCAAGCAGTCTTTTGCACTGCTTAACCATAATAATGATATACCAACCAGCTTTGTGTATGCGTTCTGTTAAGCTTTCAATGTGAAAAGAAAACCAAAACAAAATAAAAGTCTAGCAACAACAATAAGCAACAACAAAGGCAGTTTGGCTACTTTTTGTGTTGTTGCTTCTGCATTGACTTAAGGATCGGCTTATGGTAGAATTCTACCATGGATCGGCTAAAGCAAAAGCAAGCATTGGTTCTGGATTCATTTTTTTTCGAAGTACCTAAGGCAAATAACATTTTTTTATTTCGTTTATTAAATTCTAATTCATTTCGCATTATTACTAAAATAAACAATAGTATGTACATTTTTGTTTCCTTTAGTTTATTCTACTAGTCCCTGATGGGCTATCATCAAGAAATTATGTAGCTTAATGATAATTATAAGTCAGCTTTTTTGACTTCTGTTACAAAATAAAAAGCAAGTTTTAATTTTATTTTAGGAATTGAAAGGTTACAAAAATAAAACTTCTTTAAACAAAAAAAAAAAGGTTACGATAAAAAAAGGTGGTGAAGAAGGAGGGCCTTATTGTTTTGTTCAAATTTTTAGTTGTTTAGTTTTGTGTTGGCAAAAACCTTTTTGTCCCTTTAACTAAATTTTTGGTCAAATCTACTGTTCTTTTTTTTTTTTAGAGCTGTTAGGGGTTAACAAAAAATATAAATTCAATTCTAAATTTGAAAAAAATTGGATGCAGTTTTCCTCCATAGGAAATAATAATAGTGAATATTCTCTATATTGTTTGAAAATGGTCTCTTTTCATTAAAGCGCATAAATAATTAATTTGAATTAATTTGTAATTATTTTAACCCCATAAATTTTTATTAAGATTACATAATTTCATGCCAATACTTAAGACATCGTTTATTATTAGTGCAATATTGATTTTTTATATTTAAATAAAAATTAATATATTTGTTTTAATCAAATAAAGGAGAAGTATGTGTTCTATTAAATTTAATAAAAATGTTCTTACAATTCATGACAAAAAAAAAATAATTTTTCTTCATACGATTGGAAAAAATTTGAAAAAATTATAACAAATATGAAATTTTATATTTTTTTAAGAAAATGTTTTGTTAAAAATAAAATTTCATTTATTAACAACAGGGCCTGTTAACTTAGTTCAAAAAATTGTACAGCAGTTTAGTTTTTGAAATAAGCCGTAACGCGTTAAGTTTAAAAACTGAAATTTTGTGAGAATTTTTTCTTTATATTATAAACATAAATCAAATGGTTAAACTTAGCTAACTATAATATCTATAGCTAATACTTTACATAGTAGGCATTATACGAATTTTTACTCTTATTTTAAAATAAATATTTATATATTTCTTCATTGATAATTTGTATAGAAATTAATAAATCTTATAATATGTTAATAATTCTATAGATATACTCAAACCGAATAAAGTTCGGTAAACTTTTTTAAAATTGTCGAACCTCACTGGATTATTTTATACATTTCTTTCTCGGGTTCCGAGATGTATGGAAACTAGAAACTTTACTATTTTTAACCAAACAATTTTTTAGCACAAACTAGTATCTTTATTATTAATATTATATTAATCTTCTAAGATCCAATTTAAATAAAAAAATATACTATAATAATAATAAAAGTCTCTTTTGTAATAATATGTACGTACATAGTTTTAAAAGCTTAAGAGAGGCACAAAAAATTTTTAAAATATTCAAGATTCTTTTTCTTATTTACAAATTATTTTGTTTTTTATTAGCTTTAAACGTTTTAGACAGTTAAATAAATTCAACTGATTGCTTACATGCGTGGAGAGAGGTATGGTCAAATATAGTCATATTTTTTTAAATTGTCCAAAATAAGCTATAAATATATGTAATGAATTTAGCCAGATTATTTAATGATTCTTTTAAATACTTATATAGCGTGCATTAAAGTCAGACGCAGGCGACTTTGGCATACCCTAGTACCCTGCTTGCGAACTCCAACTATATTTCTTTGCAAATTTTGTTACGATATTTTTATAAACAAACAAAAAAGACTAATTTTGTTACAGTACACACTATTTTTTTACCGATTAGTCCTATGGGGGCTATATAATACAGACAACCGATTTTGATCAAATTTGGTATAGTGGTGGAAAACTTGAAAAGCCTTTTTAATGACAACTTCGTTTACGATATCGTTATAAACAAACGAATTATGCATCTGAAACACCCCTATGGAAGCTATATAATGTAACTCTGAAATCAAAACAATAAAATTAAATTGTCTTCTTTGCAATAATAAAGGATCTAATCTGAAAGTTAAGTTGCTCTAGCTCTTATCATCTTTGAGACCTAGGCGTTCATACGGACGGACAGATGGACATGAGTAAATTGACTTCTCTAATCACCCTGATCAGTCATACATTAGGCAACTTTGAGGGGTCACCGATGATTCCTTCTGAATGTTAAATACATTTTCGGCTTGCACAAACTTACCATACGGTACAGGGTATAAAAACCTTTTAATCCTCATGTCTTTGTGTACGGAGTGCCAAAGGGTGGCAAATTAGGTTTGCAAAAAAAGTCTGCACAGAAAATGGATATTCAACCCCACAGTTATGAAGGCGGGAGCAGACGCCACCGCGTGAAACTCACACGCCAAATTCCTAGAACAAAACCCATAAAAGTAAACGAAGCATTCGGCCATAACGAAATTTTCACCACGTGCGACACACATTCTGGTTGGGAAGCGGGGTGGAGAAGCATTGGGAGATAACAGTCATAAAATTCCGCCCATACAAATACAAGCTTTTAGTTACAAAAAGGAAGGTTGCTGCCGCCGACAAAGAATGCTCTTTGTGCTCTGTCTCTCACACGTTTCTTTTGGTTGCTATGTTGACGCAACATTGTTTCGGCTTTGTGGCAACATATCCACCCCACGGACTGTATCGACTGCAATGTTGCCAACTACTTATTTTATAAAATCGCGGACAATTGGTAGCGGGAATTTCATCTTTTTTCGGCTTACAATATTCTTGATGTTGAGTATATTGATGAAATTTTATAACAATTAACTATATATTAGATATGAACCCTAAATCGCATTTTTTAAATTTTAACATACTGTGAGAAGATAATGCCGTAGTTTAGATCATTTAAATTTTGGTTACTAGAATTTTGACAAAGATTTTGACTTAAGTAGATAGAAATAAAAATATTTTTTTAAGCGTTCGGCGTTCGAAAGATCGAAACATATTTAATAGAGTACAGTTCTTGATCATTTTTGTGTGATTTGTAAATTATAACAAAACTTAACAGAATAACATAAAACTTAACAGAATAACATTGAAAATATGAAAGTCTGCTTTTTCAAAAATATTAATTGTTGATTTTGAAGTTTTTGTACAACTTCGTAGAAATTTTAAAATGTATCAGGGGTGCCACAGAAAACCAATTCGATTCAATTTCGATACAATTCCAATTCTTGGAGCCACAGACATGGCTAACAACGGTTTTAAAACCGCTCATAGTCATGTATGTGGCACCAAGAATTGGAATTGTATCGAAATTGAATCGAATTGGTTTTTTAAAACCCTTGTTAGCCATGTCTGTGGCACCAAGAATTGGAATTGAAATCGAATTGGTTTCCTGTGGCACCCCTGTATATTTATTATTTTGTCATAAGTGATTGAAATATAAAATTTAATAACAAAATTAAATGGAAACGAATCTGATGCATATTAATTGGGAGAAAGGATTGAAAGAACTACAAAACGCAAGTAAATCTTGAATTTTAAAATATGCGAAAATTAATTTATGAAAATGTAAGTACATATAACAAAGCTTGCATTATAATATACAACTTTTGTAATAAAAAATAAAATAATGAAAGCCAGTATATAAATTAAATAAAATAGTTTGAATTAAAACAAAAAAATTTAAACATTTTTCGCTTGAATATTTATAAAACATTTGTATTTAATTTCGAGTTTTTCTCGTTAATATATAGCATACATACCGACCGATATAATTTATATATATGATATATACAATACTAAACCTATTACGCTTGCGAATACTTTCAGAGAAAACAATTTTGACAATTTTGTAGGGTGTGCGGCTGCTATCGTTGCGGTATTTAAGACGAAGCGCGCGAAGCATCGCGAGTTCATTCTGCTTTGTGCTTTCGTTTGGAGTGGTTGGTTGACGTTGCTCGTGAAGTCTTTCGGTCCGCATTCAGAGTTCGCAAACGCTTGCTCGTAACTTTGCTCCGTTGTTTATTGTATCTGTGAGTTCGCTGTGGTATTGTATCTCATCACGGTCAATGAAAGTGAAACTTTTGTTTGCGCGCGTGTCGGCTGCCGGGGTGTAGAAACACATAAATACTTACCTTATATAGTGCTATACTACACATGCCACTACCTAGAAAAGATTAAAGCATGTAAAAACAGCGAAATGCTTATTAGTTTCAATGAGTGTGCAACAAAATAAGTTACCATATTTGTGCCGTTGCTTTTAGAGGCTTGTGTGTATCTGGTGTGAAGACAGTGCGTTGTCGCCACAATTGAGTTGAAATCATAAAAGGAAAGAAAACAACAAATTGTTATAGAAAAAAACCAGCTGTTAAACAACAGTAGACATTTGAAGCACTCTTATTGCCAGATTTTCCAAGAACTCTTCAAAGCTATTCAGGTGTGTGCCCATAAAGTTATTCTTACCTCGATTTATTTAATGTATTACATCGTATGTGTGTGTCTACAAATTTATTTAGCTGAAGTTGTTGCCAATAGCAACCGAACCGAAACGTTGTAAATCTTAATAAACCTTTTCACACGTGTGCGTCCATTAAGTCAAACCTTGAGCTGGCAACGGGGTGGCAAATACGAGAAATATTATTGTAGCAGCGACTTCCGCTTTTTCCAGAGAAGCTTTCTGCTTAACTCCCAAATTTTCTCTTTCCCGCTCCGGCTATAATAAATCTATTGAAACGTATGTGTTATGGGTTGGCTCTTTGCTCATGGCTCAATATGCATGTGCATGAAACGTTTACCTTACTTTTTGAAGGACAAATTTAGGACAGGATAAAAATGGCAACTCTCGTAGGGCGAACACACACACACACACATATACAAGACTGCAGAATCTGTATCTTTTGTGTGTGTGTGTGTTGGAGTTTGACACTGGAGCTGCTGTTTGGTTTTTTGTTTATTAACACTTTTTTAAAATTGAATAGAAACTATATTTTGGCAGTAAAGTTAGTATGTTTAAACAATTAGCGGGGGAAAATAACTTACACGTGTAGTGCTTTTAACAAAAACATTGTTGTAGACAGATTTTACGGAGAATTTTACGCCCTACCCTGTTACTAAATAACTTTTAGAAGCTCGTAAAGATATTGTATATTTATAAAATACTGTTTTTTGCACTTGTGACCTTGAGACGCGCCCATTTATTGTTACTTTTCAAATTTCGCACAGCAGGTTGTAGGTAACATAGCAGTAAGTGGGTCATAGTAAGTGCTTTGGAGGCGGCAATTTAAAAAAAATACGTTTGTTTTGTGAGAAAAAGCTTAGACCCGTAGGCTTTGTGCAACCCATTCTAATAGACAGAAGGAGACGTGGCTTACCATAATCTCTGGTACTGATTAACCAGTGTATGCTTGCCAGCCTTGCCGTCTTTATGAATATCTAGATTACTGAGACCCCAAGAGACAAAAAAGTTTGGCCAAAGTTGCGATATCTCGATTTCGTAACTTGTTTTCCCGTAGGAGAATGTCGCCGTTATAGATTTGCAATTTAATATTTCGATTTAAAATTTATTTATTTAAATAACTAAAATAAATAAGTCCGAAATCAAAGGCCAAGATTATGATAAACAAATGGGCTACAGGAGAACATAGGCGATACAGGTTCTCCTTATCAGGGCTGTGTCAAGCAAAAATGCTTATCAAACCTCTGGAAATGATCAAGTCAAAAGGTATAGGCAGGGCGGACTTAAAACACCTGGTAGCGTACCTATCTGGTCACCACACTGTTAGATACCTCAGAAAATTGGCCTATCGGGCTCTTTAGAGTGCAGGCTCTGTCTAGAAGACGATGATACCACTCAGACATATGTATTCTCTGTGACTGCCCAGCGCTGGTATGGGACAGAGCCTGTCACATGGGAAAGGAACTGGATTAGTCCCTTCCATCTTAGGTCAATACCAACAAAAAACCTACTGATATTCATACGGATAGCGGAAAGTCTTTTGCCATTATTTACGGGTGTTCGGAGCAGCAGCCAATGAACAGCAAATTAACACATAGTATAAAAATCTTATATTTAACATAAATGATGTGCCCTGCGTGGCCAGCCCATAATTTCAATATTTAGCTTTAACTGTAATCGTCTCTTTGCACCATCCATTTAAACTGATCTTCGCCGCAGGCATAAGCATAAGCTTTTGCCATCTCTAAAACAAGTTGATAACGATAATTTGGCCTTACACAACACTGAAACACAGTGGCTGCAAAATGGCGGCGTTGTGGTACAGTCGCATACCAGCAGCAGCATTCAGCAGTCGCAGTAAAAAACAACAGCAACAACACCAACACTACACAACAACCACAACTACACAAAAACATATAATCACTAAACACAAATTATACTCACATTAAATCAAACATAAAACTATTCTCAATACAATACAATATAAACAAAACAAAACTAAATTCACGGGCATAATAATAAACATATAAATATAAGTTAAACAAAACGCGTACTTTTTATTTTAATTTTATAACGCGTTTTAAGTTGCTGAAAAAGCTCAGCAGCTCCCAACATTTGGAGGCCCCGGCGAGATATTACCTGTGAAGTTTAGTTTTCTAATTTGTTTATAAGAATTTGTTCAAACATCAAACAAATTGTTGCATAAAATAACATTTTAAAGTTGTGCGTTTAACATTACATAGCATTATCATTGCGTACATACATTCGTGCATATGTATATATAAGATCCGTTCTTTTTCGCATTTGCTTTTGTCATCGCGTTTACATACAGTAGCAATAAAAGGTATTCGCCCTTCTGCATAGAAAATTCGCTAACGCGCGTGGTGTTGAACTTTTCGTTAACAGTGTATGTGCAATTGCTCAAGAAAACGTGTAATTTCGCCAAAATTTGGTACAGTTGAGCATTAAGCGGTACTTAACAAATACAGTGCTCATTGTGCAACGGATTTTATACAGGCATAACCTCATCTTTTAGTTGTGAATTTCTTTGAACATTACAAAATGTCGTCTAATGAAACTCCAGTTAATGAAGAGCTCAATAATGTTCCTCAAAGCAATGACCAAATACAAATAGACCGCGTTTCATTTCTCAAATTAAAGACGGCAGCTGTTTTCGACCGACTTGAGTGTCTATCTAAGGAGATGGATTCAGACAAAATACATGGCATGGATGAATACGAATTAAAAGATCTTCTGGAATTGCTAAACAAGCTAGACGCAAATTTCACTAAGGCGCATACAGGTCTGGAAGAGCTTAATTTTGATTCCATTTTCAGTGACCTACCAGGAAAATTTGACACCGTTTTATCGCATTTAAGAACCAGTGTGCAACGAGAGATTGGCAAGCACAGTCCGCCTCAGCATTGCTCCACGTTTCGGCTGAACTCAAATGAGGCACAGTCAATCGTCGTTATGGCAAACAGATCGCGCTTACCACAACTAGAGCTTCCAAAATTCAGTGGCGCTTATACTGAGTGGGCAAATTTTCACTCAATGTTTACTGCAGTCATCGATAAGGAGGGCGAGCTAACATCCATTGAAAAATTGCAGCACTTGCGTTCGTGTTTAAGTGGAACGGCTTTGGACACTATACAATCTTTGGAAATAAGCGAAGCTAATTATAATATCGCTTTAGACATTCTCAAAAAACGTTTTGATAACAAGCGTCTTATTTTGCAGGCACACGTCAGAAAGGTATTTGAGCTGGATAAAGCAGATGCGTCGGCAGGGAAATTACGAGAGCTGACTGATAAAGTCACTGCACATCTGCGCGCATTGCAATCTTTGGCATCAACGGAGGAAATAGCTAACTGCTTTATAGTCCAAGTAGTCCTTCAAAAGGTCGATAAAGCTACTCAGTCTAAATGGGAGGAGAGTTCATCGATCCACGAGCTGCCATCCTGGGATAAATTCTCCGCCTTTTTGGAAAAACTCTGCAGAACCTTGGAAAATGTTGAACATGCAACACAATCTATTCAGGTTGGCTCAAAGACCGTGAGTACACACAAAAGAAATAGTTTTGTTGTTTCAAGCGCACAAGAAAGTGGTTGCACATTTTGCAAGGAGACTAACCACAGAATTTATCATTGTCAACGTTTTACTACACTTTCGCCAAATGCTCGTCTAAAGGAGGCCAAGGAACTTCAGCTTTGCCTTAATTGCTTGAGAAAGGGGCATCAGCAAAGAGAATGCAAATCTGGAACTTGCCGCGTTTGTAATTCCAAGCACAATACGCTGTTGCATTATAATGATTATGCTATTGCATCCACGCATTCCTCTGTTCCAGACTCCGCATTATCGCCAATCGTCTGTCAATCAAGCTCAATGGTTGCAATGTCGCCCGATTCGCCAAAAGTCCTTCTATCTCAAAACCCTTCTGACGTTGTGTTCTTAGCAACTGCAATAATCCTTATAAAAAACAGAGCTGGTGCATTTGTCCCATGTCGTGCACTTTTGGATTCCGGCTCTCAGCTACACTTCATTACAACTCGCTTCGCTAATCAATTGCAACTTCGTAAAACAAAATCCCTAGCAACTGTCTCTGGCATCGGGGATTGTAACTTCGCAACAGATGAACACTCGGTTCAACTTGTATTAAAATCTCGAATTTCAAATTTCTCAACATGCATTACTGCGGTAATTGCCAAAATGATCACCGACAATCAACCTGGCCTTTCAGTTAATGCTGATGCTTGGAGCATTCCAGCAAACATACAACTGGCCGATCCCACCTTCAACTTACCACAACGCATTGACCTACTCATCGGCGCAGGACTATTTTACGAGTTACTTTGCGTAGGTCAAATCAAGCTAGCTTCAGGACTGCCCATATTACAGAAAACTCATTTCGGCTGGATCGTATCCGGCGGTGGCCATCAGGCACCAAAACTTTCGTCGCTCATCATCAACCAAAAGTCCTCGGACGCATACCATCCTGGCACTCGGCTGGACGAATTGGTACGTCGCTTTTGGGAAATAGAGCACCCATTCGAATCGATATCAAAGGTGACACAAGAGGAACTCGATTGCGAGGCCCACTTTCAACAGAATGTGCAGCGCCTACCCTCTGGCGAATACTCGGTTCGCCTTCCTTTGAAGTTAGGTCTGGAATCTTTAGGCGATTCATTCATACAGGCAAAACGACGATTTGAAAATCTCGAACGCAAACTGGGCCGCAATCCTGAGCTCAAGGCAAAATATTGTGCTTTCATTAGGGAGTATATCGAACTTAACCACATGTCAAAGGTTTCAAGTTCAGCTCTGCATGAATGCAAATATTTCCTGCCACATCACTGTGTCTTCAAGGAGGACAGTACAACAACTAAGCTGAGAGTCGTATTCGACGGCTCTGCAGCAACAACTTCAGGCTTATCGTTGAATGAGCTACTAATGGCAGGGCCCACAATTCAGCCCAAGCTTTTCCATACCCTGATTCGTTTTCGCTTTTTTCCAATTGCCATTACAGCAGATATCTGCAAAATGTACAGATGCGTGAAGGTCGCAGCACCTGATAATATGTTACAATGCATACTATGGCGAGACACATCTGAAGATGACATTCAAATCTACAAATTGGACACAGTCACGTATGGTACTAAACCTGCAGCGTTCCTAGCCGTTCGTGCGATGCAACAGCTCGCCATTGATGAGCGATCTTTATATCCAATCGGCTCGCAAATTGTCTTACGAGATTTTTATGTAGATGACATGCTAGCTGGAGGCAACACTTTGGATGAAGTTAATGAAATAATCAGTCAAACTACTAAACTACTCTCTCGAGGAAATTTCCAATTACGGAAGTGGTGCTCTAATAAAGCAGAGGTTTTATATGATGTACCAGATTCCGAACGGGAAAAATTCGTCAAATTCGATGACAACAGCGATGTCACCAAAGCTCTTGGTCTTGTATGGGACCCACTTAAAGATAACCTTATATTTTCTTACTCGCCTCAGCGCAGCGCTCTTAAGCACACTAAACGCTCAGTTTTAGCAGCTATAGCTCAGTGCTACGATCCTCTTGGATTAATTGGTCCTACCTTGACAAGAGCAAAAATTATAATGCAGCGCATGTGGAGGGACAAGCTGGAGTGGGATGAAAGCTTGCCTCAATCGTTAAACACCGCCTGGTCCGCATTTTGCGAGGACTTTGAAGACGTGAAACACATCGCATTCCCTCGGTATACCCTTCATCCTGATGCTGCAGTCGAAATACATGGGTTTTGCGATGCCAGCCTCGAAGCTTATGGTGCATGTGTCTATGCTCGCTCACATAAAGACAATGAGGTCCAAGTCCATCTCTTATGTTCAAAATCTCGCGTAGCCCCTCTGAAAACCCTCACAGTGCCTAAGTTGGAGCTTTGTGCGGCAGCATTGCTTGCTCAATTGTCATGCGAAATTATAAGAACCATACCATCTGACTGTAAATTTCATTGCTGGTCAGACTCATCAGTGGTTCTAGCCTGGTTACAAGAAGAATCATCTAAATTCAACGTGTTCGTCGCAAACCGTATTAGTGCCATACAGCAGCTGACAGAAAATATGGAGTGGCACTACGTACCTACACTTTTAAATCCAGCCGATATGTTGTCAAAGGGAGCTGCTCCGCGAGAACTCTTGAAATCTTCGCTTTGGATGAATGGCCCTTCGTTTCTGCAAGGTGAAAAAATTGGTTGGCCTAAACAGCTTGCAAAGCCAACCAAAATTCCCGAGATACGACAAAAAGTTATGCTTATTTCCTCTGAGTGCAATGACATATCACTTTCCTTCAAGTACATTAATTCATTTGGTACGATGCAACGCATATTTGGATACGTACACAAATTCATCACATGCAATAAATCCCAGCTAACATCAAATAACATTCAACAGGGAACAAAAATACTTATTCGTATTGTTCAACGAGCTCATCTTCTCCAAGAATATCAATCGCTTCTTAATAAGAAAAATGTTCATTCGTCCAGCAGTATCTTTCCATTGTCCCCATTTCTTGATGATTTGGGACTCATTCGTGTTGGTGGCCGCTTAAAGCATTCAAGTCTCGGCTTTGACGCCCGCCACCCTATAATTCTTCCTAAAGATCATCCACTTACATTCTCCATCATAACACATATGCATCGCAAACAACATCATGCTGGTCCACAAGCACTTCTAGCTTCAATTCGACGTCAATTCTGGCCAATCGGTGGTAGAAAGACTATTGCAAGAGTCTTGCAGAAGTGCATCATATGTTGCAGATCACGCCCTCGCCTTATTGAACATATCATGGCTGACCTACCCAAAGAGCGCGTACTGGCTTCTCGGGCATTTCTGGTGACCGGTGTAGACTATTGCGGTCCCTTTTATTACAAATCAGAAGTACGAAACAAACCACCACAAAAATGTTACGTCAGTATTTTCATCTGTTTTGCAACAAAGGCCGTTTGCATAGAACTTGTAAAGGATCTTTCAACTGCTGCATTCTTGGGCGCACTCAAGCGCTTCGTTGCAACGCGTGGCATACCGATGTGCATTTGGTCCGACAACGCCACCAACTTTGTAGGCGCTAAAAATGAACTAGAAGATCTGCGACGCCTACTCTGCAGCCAAAGGCACCGTGATGAAGTTTTTGCTCACAGTCTCAAAAATGGGTTTGACTGGCGATTCATACCTCCACGCTCTCCGCACTTCGGTGGTTTATGGGAGGCAGCTGTTAAAATGGCAAAGCGGCATTTTTATAGAACTGTTGGCTCATCACTTCTTTGCTACGACGAATTGCGCACCTTGGTGTGTCAAATTTCTGCTATTATTAACTCTCGCCCTCTAGTATCCCTTTCAGAAAATCCATCAGATCTAGACGTGCTGACTCCTGGTCACTTTCTCATTGGCGGACCTCTCACTGCCCTGCCCGAGCCAGACATCACTCATATTGACTGCAACAGGCTTGATCGCTGGCAGCGCATCACACGTGCGCAACAAATTTTTTGGAAGAGATGGAGTGAGGAGTACCTGACTCATCTTCAGCAGCGGGCAAAATGGCGCACTTCGCAACCAGCTCTTAAAATCAATGACATCGTGTGCATAAAGAATGAAAATCTTCCTCCATTAAAATGGCCGCTTGCACGAGTCACTGAGCTTATATGCGGTTCCGACGGAATCGCTAGAGTGGCCATCCTGCATACTGCCACTGGTGTCACTCGGCGAGCCGTTAATAGGCTGTGCATCCTTCCTGTTGAATCTGTTGAAAGCCCTATTCTTTCAACGGGGAGGAGGATGTTCTGAGCAGCAGCCAATGAACAGCAAATTAACACATAGTATAAAAATCTTATATTTAACATAAATGATGTGCCCTGCGTGGCCAGCCCATAATTTCAATATTTAGCTTTAACTGTAATCGTCTCTTTGCACCATCCATTTAAACTGATCTTCGCCGCAGGCATAAGCATAAGCTTTTGCCATCTCTAAAACAAGTTGATAACGATAATTTGGCCTTACACAACACTGAAACACAGTGGCTGCAAAATGGCGGCGTTGTGGTACAGTCGCATACCAGCAGCAGCATTCAGCAGTCGCAGTAAAAAACAACAGCAACAACACCAACACTACACAACAACCACAACTACACAAAAACATATAATCACTAAACACAAATTATACTCACATTAAATCAAACATAAAACTATTCTCAATACAATACAATATAAACAAAACAAAACTAAATTCACGGGCATAATAATAAACATATAAATATAAGTTAAACAAAACGCGTACTTTTTATTTTAATTTTATAACGCGTTTTAAGTTGCTGAAAAAGCTCAGCAGCTCCCAA